>CM073467.1:3610000-4132500 GCA_037074535.1 Gleditsia sinensis
AAAGAGGGCTGATGCTTCTGTTTTGATGCCTCTAATATCACCCAACATGATTTTCCTTTCTACTTTCTTCCCTTTAAACCTCAGCAAACACCTCTTCAAACCGTTGGATTGGACAGATGCCTATCATTCTTCCATGAACTTCATCAAGCTCCTTATCCAACCCTGTAAGAAATTCATAGGTACGGGTTTTTTTCACATATTTCACATATTTTTCCTGACACTTGTTACACCAATAAGTTGGTTCAAACAAATCTAATTCTTGCCATATTTTTGTGAGAGTAGTGTAATATTCAATAACGGTCATGACCCCTTATTTAAGATCCCTTGCTTTATCCCTTAATTCACAAAGTTGGACAAAAATTTTAAGATCAGAGTAGGCTACTCTTCCCTTGTCCCAAATGTCTTTAGTAGTATTGTAGATAAAATAGACTGACCCAATGTTTTCCTCCATTGAGTTAATGAGCCAGAACATCACAAGAACATTCTGGATATCCCATGTTGGAAAGACAGGATCTCTGGGGTCTGGTTTTGTAGTAATTCCATCTAGGAAACCGATTTTTCCCCTACCTCTGATGACCATTTGAACTAATCTTAATCATTGAAGAAAGTTGCACCCATTTAGCTTATAGGAAGTTATCTGAAGTGAGAAATTATCAAAGAAATTGGTGATAGGGAGATTTTGCGTAGATGGGTTAATTGTAAGGCTTGGGACAAGAGAGGTTTCGACTGACCTTTCCTCCTACCCATCCCTGCTTAATCTAGTGAGGGTCTGTTTAAATCTAGTTATGTTTTTCTTTTTCTCAATGGTAACCACGCTCTGATACCATGTGAGAAATAGAAATCGGAGAGGAAGAAAACTATGTGTTTATTACTGTAAGTCGCACACGCCGAAATACAAAGGAAGACCAGAATTTATAGAAATATTCTAGTGAAAGGATCCCATGAGTCTCGGAAATACAAATAAATAAAATAGGAAACTAGATAAAGATTACCCAGAAAAAACTCCTAATGATAAGGACTAAAAATACCATCCCGTGATATTAGGAGTTATCCTAATCCTCACAGAAGTTTCGACCCCAAGGATGACAGAGTTTCCTAATCTTATTCGTACTAATCTCAGAGATTAGAATCCGAGATACATGCTTTGTTTCTAACATACTTCAATACTAGTTTTCCATGATACAGGGAATCAGCCATTGTACAACCTTCATTGTGACATTAATATAGGCACCACCATCGACATAAGTTACAACAACAACAACAACAAACTAAATTTTTTTCCACTAAGTCGGATCAGCTACATAAATCAAACGATGCCACAGTAACCTATTATAAATAAAATTAATAGATAGATTATTAACTATTAAATTATTTTTAATAGTTTTTTTTATTATTTTTTTAATCTATCTATACCTCTAATTATTGAACTATTCTCTATCTGATCTACTCTTCTCAATAAGACTTCTGCAGGTCTTTTTCACACATGTCCAAACCACTTTAAATGAGATTCCAATATTTTCTCCACAATAGGTGCTACTCCAATTTTCTCTCTAATACACTCATTTCTAATCATATCTCTTCTGATGTGTCCACACATTCAACGCAACATTCTCATTTCTACAACATTGAGTTTATCTTCATATTATCTTTTAACATATTATCTTTTAACAGTTCAACATTCATTACTATACAATATAACAGATCTTATAACTATACGATAGAATTTTTCTCTAACTTTGAACGGCAATTTTTTACCACAGATGACACTCGATGCCTTTCTCCATTTCATCTATTAGTTTACGTCCTCTTTTACTTCACTGTCATTTTGTATAATAGATTTAAAATATTTAAAATTTATAACTTATTTTAATATATAGTCTCTAAATTTTTCTTCTAAATTCATATTTGTTCCTTTTTACTAAAAAAACATTTTACATATTCTGTTTTAATAAGTTAACATTCAAAAAAAAAAGACTCTAGTCTAGAACCAGAGTATTGACAGAGAATATTAAAATACTGTTTTCAACACCCACCAGTCCCCTCTAAATACATCAGTCAATCATTCTGTTATATTATTTTATCAATAAAATCTGATCACAAATAACACTCTTATGTTTTCTTCCCTCCAGAATATATGAATAGTAAGTAATTATAACAGTAATGTTCAACTAAATTGTCCATATAACCTTCAATTAAAGTTTCCAAAACTTAGTAAAAACAAATAAGTACGATTGCTACTCAGTCTCGCATGACCTGTCATTCTCTCAAAATTTTCTATTTTCTTTTTTAGTTTGAAAAAGTATCAATATCTTACTAAGAATTATTTCTAGTATTAAATTCTTCTTCTTAGGGAAGGGTATCACAACTCCAGGGGAGTAAATTGGAAACTTCGGAGAAAAGGTTTGCGCAGAAATATCAACAAGTACGGTGTGGAAAAGGAGGAGAGGGATAAAGCATTACCAGTAAAGTACGGAATATCATGGAGTCCGTCAGATCTCTCGTTGTAGAAGGATTACTATCAGAATGAGACGATGTGCCTATCACAAATTTATGGAAGGTGCGGAACACAATGGCAGTTTCTGTACTCCCTGGAGGTAACCATTTGAAAGATGATACACAGACGAGACCATCTTCAAATAGCTTCACTGAATTAACTGAATACACCTCCTCATCCGAACTACCTTTAGATCTCAAGATATCAACACATATTAAGCAGAATGCAAGAAGGTCAAGCTTCGAGGCTTTCAAAGCAAGTGGATCAAACAAAGTCGGGTAAAAAGTCAAGCACAATTTGATGGCAGGCTTCGCTTTTGCAACTTCCTTACAGAAAATAAATTTATTGAAACCCAACAACCATTGAACAGCTAGCAATCGAAAGATCAAATAATGCTGAGCTTCAGTTGAAATTAACAAAAGTCGACTGGAAATCTCCCCTTCTTGCCCATCAAAAGCATCTAAGAAATGTAAATACATCATCAAAACAACATGACATAGCATAGGGTCATACGAATAAATCATTCCAAAAAACTGCACCTTCAACATTGATGGCTGCAACTCCAAAGCCACTGCTACTGGAATTATCATAGCCATGAACTCCATCATTCCACACGGCGTCATAACCAGCGGCCACTCAAGCAAGAAGGCCATCGCCCTCCTCAACTCCTTAAAATTCAAACCTGAAATCTCCCTGTTGGAGCCCAATAACCACTGGGGCACATTGAATGGAACCATTGGTACAGACGTATTCAAAATAGACACGCTTAATTTCTGAACCACAATGTTACAAATCACTGACGTGAACAACAAAATGTAGCTCTGCGAAGCGTGAGTGCGCTCGTTTTGGCACAAGCTCCACAAATGCCCAACAATATCCGAAAGCAGACCAGGGTTAGAACTCTCCAACTCTCTCAGGCACTCGCAAGCAATGACACGGGTATGTCGGTCCACCCCGTAATTCGGACGATTAATCACCGTCAACAACAATTCAACCAAGCTCCCAGTATATCTTGCTTGAAACTTCTCAAATGCATCAATACATATCAGAATCGATGTGGTGGAAACCATCAATTGCTCTTTGAAAGTGAAAGTTACATGAACCCCATCAACAGGAACTTGAATTACAGCTCGAAGAGTGTCGATAAGGCGATCGAGGAAGTGGAGCTGTTCATCTGTGAAGAAGGAATCCGAGAAATCTTCAAGGAAGACGAGGAGTTGAAGCTTGAGAGGAAGAGCGAATTCCTTTCTGAGAAGGGAAGAGAGTAGAAGGTCAAGGAGAGAAGGAAATGAATAAAGAGACGTCCATTTGTGGCGTCGGGGACCACCGTACTGGAAGTCATCGATGAGGGCTTCCCAGTCCAGAGGAGAGAGCGGCTTCGATGGCGGAGTTGGCTTCTCCGTCATGGTCTGGGATGGGCATCAATTTGTCAAGTTATCCTCAGTGGCGGAGGGGAAAAAGCATGGGTGCGAAGGTAAGATATTTGAGACTTGTCAAAAGCCGAAAGGGAACCACACCTCCAGCCCGCTGTGGGTTTTTTTTTTTAGCTTAATTTATTTTTGGACTCCATTTTGATTCTTAACCACGAAAAACTTTCTAAAATATTTTAACTTTTTAAACGGAGTCATTTTTATCATTTTTACTAACTGTTTAGAATCTTCTTCCAGGGTGTTTGATATATAAAAATTTTTAATTTTATGAGAATTTCACTTTAAAAAAATAAAATTATTATATTTAATATAAATTTTAAAAATTTTATTCTCAGAAAATTAGGGGCTTGTTTAATTTTAAAAAAAGTTTATTTCTAAAAATTACGTTAAAAAATTATTATATAGAACAAAAATATAAAAAAAAAATTTATGTAATAAACTATTTTAAAAATATATTATTTTTTACTTTTTTTGTGTTCTATAAACAAAGATAAAAAATAAAAATAATTTTTTTTTTATTTTTTTATTTTAAAAATAACTTATTTTCAAAACAATAACATAAAATAGTTACTAAATGAGTTTTTTTTTTATGAAAACATAAAATAATTTAAAAAAACTAAAAACAAACAGGCTCAGGATTTCTAATTATTTTTAGAACAAAAAAAAATACATTTGAAAACTGTTTTATGTGATTGTTTTATAAACAAGTTATTTTTAAAATAGAAAAAGGGAGAGTTTTTTTTTTTTTGTTCTCAAAATATAAAAAATATAACATATTTTCAAAATAGTTTATCAAACAGATTTTTTTTATTATTGTTTTGCTGAACATTTTTTAAATATAATTTTCAAAAAATAGTTTTTAAAAACAAAAACAAAATAAAAACTAAATCAAACAAAGCTTTAATTTTCTATAGGCTTGGAAAACTTCCTATGAAAAACAAATATATCATTCATTAATGGTATAATTGTAATAATAACAAAACAATCTTTATCTTTTTGTTCACTCTCACTCTTTCTCTCATCTCTTTCTTTTTTTATTTTCTCACTTTCTCTCTCATCCTTTCTTTTGCTTTGTCTCTCATCTCCTCTTTTTACTCTCACTTTCTCTCTTTTAGGAATAAAGGATATTTTTGAAAAATATACGAAGATTTCTAAGAAATTAAGTATAACTAAATATAAGAATAGAAGAATCCTAGAAAATGTTATTTAAAGATTTTCAACAATCTTAAAGGTCAATCAAACATTAAAAATTATTATTCTCATCCATCATATTTCCCAAGAAAATTATTCCTAGAAACAAAAAATTTTGTCGTATACCAAACACCCCCATAGATATGTATACCACACTTTCATGTTTTTATTTGCCTTTTTTTAGAAGTATCATCTCTTTTCTTCTCTCTCATCCCTCTCCCTTCTCCTTTCTTTTCATCTCTCTACCCTCAACAAGCAAAAACTTCCATAGATGTAACACAATTATAGCACCATGCCTAACAAGTCTTGCACAGCAGCAGGTTGTCAAGGAACTCAACACTTTTGCAAGTCTCTTTATTATGGAATGGAAATTCCTCCAAGGATGGATCTTCAGCCTTAGGTACTCTAAACTCCTCCATCAGTCCCTTTGCTTCAAAGTTCAAATAATTATCAGGTGGATCCCTGCAATGTTCTTTTCCCAAACTAATTTGCTATAAAGAGTAAGTAATGCATTTAAAGCCTCTTGAAAGAAAAGGACAATAATTAACATGCCAAATAGTTCCCCTACAATTCTTGTAAAATCGGTGTTAATTGTGCACGAATTAAAAATTGCAAGCAGAACCAACATAAGTGTTGTCCACACACAAACCTTGTGACGTGATGAACATTTAAGTTAGATAAAGACATACTACAATGCAAAATTATATGAAAACAATAAAGTGTTGATGAAGCTAGAAACAGAATTACAATGTTAAATGTCGTACCAACCAACCAAAGCTAGTAATAGCTTGACACCCAGGTTTAGAACTTTTTTTCATAAATCATATAGATAAGTGTACATTATGATAGTGGGTTTAGCAACTCTTGAAATCAATAGAGGATAGCCTCTGAATATCAATTGGATGATTCTGCAAATAGCAGTCAATGCTAATGTTTCCATTGTGCTCAAGCTTCCTTATGAAAAACATAATATTAAAGCTTATTGAATGATAAGAAGTGTAAAGCCTAATGATTGATCTTTCCTATAATATATTGACAAATGTAATAATTAGTTGGTTGTATTTTTTCTATAAAGCCTAATACTCTTCTATAGAAACATGTATGTATTGCATACAGAGAATTATTCTCTCAACAACTTTGTTCTTCAACTTTCTATCCTCTTCTTATTCTATCATTCTCTACAAACCTAGTTTTTTATCTTGGTATCAGAGCTAAAATCCTCTATTAATGGCTACCTATCTTGACTCTTCTGCCTCAAGTATCATTCGTCTAATTACCTAGCAACATAAATGGATTGCCCAAAATGCATCCAATTTGTTTGCTAATTTACCTAACCTACCATCCATTAATCAATCTCACATAGTCTAGCTCGATGATAACAACTATCTCATCCAAAAGGATAAGCTCCTAAATATTATTATCGCCAATGGATTAGAAGGATTTACAGCTCCAAACTCTCAATCATGCCAATACGGCTTGGAAGTGTGTGAATCAGATCATTATGAGCTGGATCTATGCTTTTCTCATAGAAGGAATGATTAGCCAAATTGTTGGATATGGCACAGCAAAAGAAATATGGGATGATCTAGGCTAGATGTACTATGCTGTTGCTTGTGCTTAGATTATAAAGCTTTGAACTTCTCTTCAAAACATCAAGAAGGAGGGGCTAACTACAATGGTTTACATCTAGAAATTTAAAGGTATCTATAATTCTTTAACTACTATTGGTGAACCAATTTCTTATTGTGATCATTTAATTTATCTATTTGGTGGTTTGAGCAAGGAATACAATTCATTTGTGACCTCTATACAAACCAGATCTGACCATCCTAGTATGGAAGATGTTAGAATGGCAAAATGCTTATGGTCAATTGAGCTCCCTTTAAGTCAACTTAGCTTGTATGAGTTTTCAAAACAAGCACACCCATAACACACCATACATTTTAACCCTTATTTTCTCCCATTAAAACCTACATTGAAACTTTGTTTACTCGCTCTTCTACTCTATTTCAGCTTAGTATTCTAAGCAAATCACAAAGATCTTCTTCTTCCCACTAATGGAAACCTAGAGGATGTAAGAACTCCATTTATGTAGCAACTCAATTTTTTTCTTCTTATATTTGTAAAATTCCATGAAGTCATTACCTATTTACTACTTAACTCATGATAACATTTATTTAATTTAACCAAGCGTAATTAAAGTTTAAAATCTACCATTAATACAGATACAATACTGAATTCACATACACATCATTCTTTTAAAAACATTCGTACAAAAGTCTAACATATACATATAAGCTCTATTCATCCACGTAAACTACTTCCGAGGACACTGGTATAGGTGGCGGAACCTCCACTGGAATCTCAGTCACATCTACTATAGATACATCCGATATAATAGATATTTGCCCAAGGTAGGGTAGCTCAATCTAACGTACAGCAAAAATAAGAGTCATGGAGAATATCTGCATATTTAATCTTCTAAACATGATATAGAAAAATAGTGAGAATTAAATCCCAGTAGGTTCAACAATAAATCATAATCATTATCAATATAGCTTATCACATCATGTTCATCTGTATAAGTTACAGCAAATACTTTAAGTCACATGAATGCACTTTATCTATGCACATGAAAATCGTACAGTAATGATATGTATGGCATGATTAACTATCATCTTATTCTCATGATGACTATCATCTTATTCTTATATTAAGTTACCCCAGTCAGGGTGAGTATTTTCTACTCTTCGGTACGGGCTTTTCTCGCTGCGTCCGACATGGCACACTTTCTCTTTCTTTTCTCATTATCACAATCATAGCCATTGGAAGGGCGTCTGTTGTTGTTTTTATTAAAACTCGCAAGCGCACGAATCTATTGGAGTATAGATTTAGTGGTATGCAAGGTCCATTCCACGATGATTGCCAATTGAAAAAATTTAATTTAGATCCAAAATAAATATTTCTAACATAGTTGCCAGAATGTTTGTTTTGCGATAAGAGTACTGCACAGAGTTTGTAAAGAACTAAAATACTGAAATTAAATATGAATATATTCAAAGTAAGAAACATGCTAAGGTTAGGGGATCCACTCTTGGTACATCAAATAATAATAACTTTTAACTCTTTTATTATTCGAATGGAATCCTCACGTAAATGAGGTTCCATTTGGAAGATATGTTACATTAAACGTGTTTTGGTTTACATATGAGGTGTATTTGCATTCTTTTATTGTATTACTAATAGTAAATAACTTTTGTAAAATGGATTCAAGTATACATTGTGCCAATCATCATATTGTCTACAATAAATCAAGAATGATTCAAGTATTTATTGTGACAAAGATTGTCTACAATGTATCAAGATTTGCACTTTACAAAATTTAAAATAAAAATATACAAACAAAGTCAATAATAATAATATAAAGTAGGCAGTAAAACAACCATTGAGAAAAAAATAACAAGAAAATAAATACAAAAAGTGCAAAAAATAAATAATAGAGGGGCAATAAAGCCATCCTCTAAGAAAGTAAATAACAAGAAAGTAAATAATAAAAATGCAGAAAATAAATAACAGAGGGGCAATAAAACCATCATCTAAGAAAGTAAATAATAAAAGTGCAGAAAATAAATAACAGAGGGGCAACAGAGCTATCCTCTAAAAAAGTAAATAACAAGAAAGTAAATAATAAAAGTGTAGAAAATAAATAACAGAGAGACGACATAGCCATCCTCTCAGAAGAAAAATAACAAGAAAATAATAACAGAGAAAATAAATAATAGAGGGGCAACAAAGCCATCCTCTAAGAAAGTAAATAACAAGAAAATAAATAAGAAGATAAATACAACATCAAGTATAAACATTAAAATTAAGAGTTAGATAAATTATTATTTTCATACCAAGAGTTTCACCCTTTTACCTTAGCATTAGGAGATTAGTTCTCCATAATCAAGGTAAGAAAACAAAATGAAAGATGAAAAAGCATGATAAAACTTATGAAAGAAAGTAAAGATACAAAATGTATAAAGAGAGAAAAAGATTACAAACACTTAGAACTTCAACAAAGATTTCCCAAGTTCACTCTTTAGCCTTTCTCTCCTCCTTTTAGCTCACAAGATGTCTCTATTTATAGAAAAAATAAGGGAAGTAGGTGACAAAAATGGTGGGTAGCAAATTGCACTAAAGTTGACAAGTAGTGTTGCATTATGTGCCCCGAAAGTTATCGTGATATATTGCCTTGATAGACATCGAATCTGCTAATCCAATCAACATAAAAGTTGTAGATATTTTCATTATCTTTCCATCCTTATAAGATAGAGAAAAATTGGCCACATATTTTGTGATTTATGGCCAAAAACACTGTAGCAAGGTCAGGCTAGACTGCAACAGTAAACATGTTTGGTTCTAGCCCAATTTTGGCCCTTTTAGTGTCTGAATTTGCTGACTACTTGAACATCAAAGTTGTAGAAAATTATATCTTCTATTAACCTACAAAATTTTGTATCCATTAAATATGTATTTTCTGAAATATGGCCCAAATACTACAGTAAGATTAGACTGGACTGCAACAGTAAATATGTTCTGTTCTAACCCAATTTTGGCCCTTTGAATGTCTGAATTTTTTGATCACATAAACATGCAAGTTGTATGAAATTATGTCAGCTATTGATCTACCAAATTTCGTACATAATATATACGTATTTTCTGAGATACGGCCAAAATACTGTAGTAAGATCAAGTTGAAAAGCAAGCAGCAAACAAATTTTTAACATTGAGTGTTTTGCCTTGAATCTTTATGTTTCAATTCTTTTAGAAATATGGTCATAAATCAAGATTGAATTGATGCATATATCCATTAAGATGCATCTCAAGAGACAAAAAGATAATGCTTCTTACTCAGCCATCCTTAATAAATTTATTTTATTTGCTTGATTTATAGACATCATTTCCAAAGAATCACAATTTAACTTTGATTCCTCCAATTGAGTCCATTTCCTATTCTTCTCTTCATATATAAAAATACACAAAACTAAAAAAAATAAGGGAGATAAATGCTTAATTAAGGCAAAAAGATAAGATAAAAATATTTAATTTATGAATATTAAACTCATTCATCAGCGTCCCCTACTGGTGCACCACACGGATTGCTATGTGACCATGCTTATTTCTTTTCTTTTCATGTTAATAGCCAAAAATATGATTTCAATAACAAGTATGTTCAGTATACTCACATGCCATAATTTTTTATTAAAATATAATTATTACAAAAAATCATTGGTAATCATGCCATAAACATAATCGTTTGAAATATCACTTTATAAAATATTTTCATGTCAAAATTACACACGTAAGATGATAAGAAATTCATGCAATGGCAATGGCTATGGCATATACTAGTTATTTATTATTTTCATTTATAAGATTCTTTTTTTTTTAAATATTATTTTCTTCTCTCACTAAACAAAAGCATAACACCCTCATTTTAAATCCGATTGAGGTGATCTTAGTGTCAATAGAAATATAAGACAATCCTATAAAACCTTTATGTTGAACATTTTAGTGAAATCTTAAGTAATTGTGGTGTTACTACTCAATCAAATGCAATGTTATTTCTTCTCGGGTAGGTTCAGACATCTACTTACCAATCAGATCATACCTTACTCATACTAACTCCAATTGAGGTGATTCCAAATCCTATAAAAAGCTAAAACAAGTATGTGCAACTTTCATGTTTGTCATTTCTTCATATTCCTTACTAATTATTCCCAGAAAATCGAAAACAAAAACACTTAAATTTACAATCCTGGATTCTAGACTAATTCTAACATCTACTCATTAATCAGTCATATCTCCCACATATGGACTCCAAATTAAGTGATTTTAAAGCTATAGATCCGTGATACATATATCTATATTTATTATATTAACAATATCCTTTAATTCCCTACATATTTGGCCCAAAAATTCAACTACAAAAGCATACTCAATAGATTCTTCCCTAGTTAGTTAGTTTCAGACCTTTGCTTACTAATCTGACCATATCTCCCTCATATTGATTCCCATTTGAATGATCCTAGTGGATAAAAATTCGTGAGACATATATCTTCATTTATCATGTTAAGTATTTCTTTTAATTCTCTACAAACTTGTCCCATAAATTCAAATACAGAAACATATCTGACAGATTCTTCCCTGGTTAACCATTTTTTGACCACTGCTTACATATCGGGCAATATCTCCCTCATCTGAACTCCAAATTAAATGATTCCAGTGGATAAAAATCTGTGAGATCTACATTTTTTATGTTAACCGTTTTATTTAATTCCTAACCGATTGTTCCTAGAATTTTAAAAATAGAAGCTTCCCTGGTTACTTTGAAATCTAATTTCCTAATCAAACCTTTTCTAAGGTTTTAATTCATTACTTTATTATGTCCTCTTCCATTTTTTTCTTAATTTACATTTAATCATATTACATCAATTTTTCACCATATTTAAGTATATAAAATAGCAACATAAAAATCTTAAAATTTTACCACCCATAGGAACTTTCCACACCAGCCTAAGTATTTAAACATACATCATATGCAAGATCAACATGTAATATGATATAGCAACATCTATGACCAATCATCAAAGTAGCAAATATTATAAATTTCATCAAAGTTCTAAACTCAAAATCCCATATAAATGTTACAAATTTCAAAGTTTTTCTTCAAAAAAAGATATTGTTAAACCTACCTAAAGATCTCCCTAACTCACTTAGTGAATGCTTTTTCTTGTTTCCTCTTGAAAGAAGTAGCAAGATTCCTCCCTTTCCTTAACTTTTCTAGCAGCTTAAATAAGAGAAGGAGAGTGAGTTTTTGAACCTCAAGGATGAAGAGGAAAGATAGATTCAAGTGAAGATTAAACTAACTTACCTTGAGTACTTAATCCTCTAGACTTCTCCTTCCTCTTCCTTCCACTCTTCTCATCTCTTTCTCTCCTTTCCTCACTCTACCTTGCTTATGTTTTTCCTCTCCCTCACTTGGACGAAATTATAATGTTATAAGGGTGGGTTTTTCTTAAATAGACTATCAAGTGGTTCACCTTTCATGATCATGGGTCCACCTTATCACAATTAAGATGCACTTGGTTGATTTTTGGAAAACAAACAAATCATGTTCTTTTCTTCCTCTTCCTTAATCAAGATATGCATAGCAAAAGGAGATTTGTATTTTGAAAATTATGATAATATATTCTTAAGACAAAGGACAAGGTCCCTTTGATTTAGGGATTCATTTCTTTTTTCTTTTTTTCTTAATCAAGTATGATAGGTTTACCTTTCTAAGTGGCAAGTTTCTAACCCTTGAATCTACCTTACTTGGTTGAAATTATTTGTGTAGGATATGAATGTTTTGTCCTAATGCCATGTATTATGATACCTCTTGCTAAAATTATGAGTGTAGGATATAGATGTTTTGTCTTAATGCCATGTATTATCATACCACTTGCTAAAATTATGAATGTAGGATATAGATATTATCACACCACTTGCTGAATTTTTGTCTTAATGCCATGTAACCTAATCTTTATTAATATTACACTATTATTTTATCACAAAATTTATTTTATTTTATTTTTCCTCTTGGATTTGGGCTAATTCCTACCCATTTCATTTGCTTTGGATAAAATTCTACCTTTCTTGGAGGGCTTGGACATATTTTCATAATTTTTGAGTTATCGGTCCAACTTTTATATCCTAGTCCAAGTCTATGTTTTATTTCTTGCTTAGGTTATCCAATGGGCTTGCTAGAAACTTATGTGAAGTGGAAAAACTTTATATGAAGTGTTCATAGGTGAAAGCCCAATTTATAGGTGGAGATGTTAAACTTGAAAATTTCTAACTCTTGAATTAGGAAAAATTACCCTAATTCAATCTTCTTAAAATTTTAAGACCTTTACTTATTTTACAAAAAATTATCTTCCTTACCAAAGAATTTTGCCTCTCTTTAGTATGTTATTTCTAACTTTTTCTATTAAGTTTTCTCTCTTTACTTGTTCTCTTAATGTTAGAAACATTTCCTATGCATACATATAAGGTGAAGAAATTCTAAAGATTATATTTCCTTATATATATAAAAATTGTCTAATAAATTTTATTTCATTAATTAAATATTTATATACCTTTAAAGAAATAAAAGTAGGGATGTTACATTAAATATTTATGTACCTTTATTAATAATAAAAAAAAGAAATTAAGGATATTACATTTCTCTCCCCTTAAAAGAAATTTTGTCTTCAAAATTTCAAAAATTACCTAATAAGAACAATTGCGGATATTTTTTCCTCATGACTTCTTTCAGCTCCCAAGTTGCTTCTTCCGGAGTCAAATATTCCTATAACACCTTAACCAATGAAATGGTTTTATTTCTCAGTTGCTTCACGTCGATGTCCAATATGGATGTTGGTATTAGCTGGTATGTCATGTTCTCCTTTATTTGGATTGGTTCATCCCGTATTACATGTGAGGAATCTGGAAGATACTTCTGCAGCTATGATACATGGAAAACATTATGCAGGTTGGACAAATTAGGTGGAAGGGCAACTTGATATGCTGATGTCCCTACTTTCTTCAGAATTTGATAGGGTCCCAAAAATCGTGGACTTAACTTTTTAGTTTTGAGAGACCTACCAACTCCAGTAGTCGGAGAAAGTTTCAAAAATACATGGTCTCCTTCCTTAAACTCCAGAGGTCTATGTCTCTTATCATAGTAACTCTTTTGCTGACTCTGAGCTGTAAGTGTTTTGTCTCGTATCATCCTAATTTGTTTAGTGGTTTGTTGAACTAGATTAGGACCCAGCAAGTTCTTTTCTCCTACCTCAAACCAACATAGTGGAGATCAGCACTTTCTACTGTATAAAGTTTCGTATGGGGCCATCTTAATACTAGAGTGATAGTTATTATTATAAGCAAACTCCACTAAATGTAGGTATTTATCCCATCTTTTATCTTGCTCTATCACATTGGCTCTCAACATATCTTCTAGGGTTTAAATGATTTGTTCTGTCTGCCCGTCAGTCAGAGGATGGTAGGCAGTATTGAACCGCAACTGGGTTCCAAAAGCCTCCTATAATGCCTCCCAAAACCTCGATGTGAACCTCAGATCTCTATCAGAAACGATATTTAAGGGAATTCCATGTAGTCTAACTATTTTCTGGATGTACAATTGGGCCAATTTGTCCAGTGAATAGTTAATCTTTATGGGCAAAAAGTGAGCAAATTTGGTTAATCTATCAACTATTACCCTGATAGAGTCATGTCCAACTGAAATTTTAGGTAAACCCACAACAAAGTCTATTGAAATATTGTCCCATTTCCATTTAGGGATCTCAAGAGGTTGTAAAAATCCTGCTGGCTTTTGATGCTCTACCTTCACTTTTTGACAAATGAGACATTTCGCCACAAACTCAATAATATCCTTTTTCATTCCTAACCACCAATACATCCTCTTTATGTCTTGGTATATTTTAGTAGATCCAAGATGGACTGAGTATTTACTTTGATGTGCTTTCTATAGGATCTTAGTTCTTAACTCTCGTTCTTAAGGAACACAGACCCTTCCTTGATACATGAACTCTACCTTCTGAAACAGAAAAATCATCTTGATCATTATGATCCCGTAAGTATTGATTGTGACCTTGAGCCTCTTTAATCTGGGCTCTAAGGTCACACTTTATACTTAACTCATTAATGATTAGCTTTTTTAGGGTAAGAGTAATGTCCAGCTTTAAATTTTGAAACTCTTCTAACATCTACATCTCATACACCATCATCCGACCTATATGCAGAGATTTTTAACTCAAGGCATCAGCTACAACATTCGCCTTTCCTGGATGATACTTTTATCTCAAACTTGTAATCAATGAGGAATTCTACCCATCTTCGTTGCCTCATATTTAACTCCTTCTGGTCAAAAAGGTACTTAAGACTCCTATGATCACAGTATACTTCAAATGTCGCCCCGTATAAATAGTGTCGCCAAATCTTTAAGGTAAACACCACCGTCGCCAATTCAAGATCATGGGTTGGATAGTTTCCTTCGTGAGGTCTCAATTGCCTAAAAGTGTAAGCAACTACTCTCTTGTCTTGCATTAGCACACACCCTAGCCATTTCTTTGAAGCGTCACTATATACTTCAAAATGTCCTGTGGGGCCTGAAAGAATTAAAATAGGAGGAGTGGTCAATCTTGTTTTAAGCTCCTGGAAACTAGTTTCACATTGATCAGTCCATTTGAAAAGACTTCCCTTCTTGGTCAATTTAGCCAATGGCTATACGAGAGAAGTTTTGTATAAACCTCCTGTAGTATCCTGCCCAACCCAAGAAACTTCTGACTTTTGTAACCGTCTTTGGTCCTTCCCACTAAATCACTGCTTTCGTCTTGCTAAAGTCTACAGTTACCCCTTTATTGGAAATGACATGTTCGAGAAATTTTATCTCTGACAGCCAAAATCCACACTTCTTCAATTTGGCATACAACTTTTTCTCTTTCAAATAACCATCCACCCACTGGCCATCTAGGATCGACCTTCTCTAATACCAATTATGTAACAACTCTATTTATGTAGCAACTCAATTTTTTTTTCTTATATTTGTAAAGTTCTATGAAGTCATTACCTATTTACTACTTAACTCATAATAACATTTATTTAATTTAACCAAACATAATTCAGGTTTAAAATTTACCATTAATACAGATACAATACTGAGTTTACATACACATCATTATTTTAAAAACATCCGTACAAAAGTCTAACATATACATAGAAGCCCTATTCATCCATGTAGACCACTTCCAGGGACACTGGTGTAGGTGGCGGCACCTTCACCGGAATCTCAGTCACATCTACTACAAATACATCCGATATAATAGGTATTTGTCCAAGATAGGGCAGCTCGATCCAAATTACAGTAAAAATAAGAGTCATGGAGAATATCTGCATATTTAATCTTCTGAACATGATATAAAAAAATAGTGAGAGTTAAATCCCAGTAGATTCAACAATAAATCATAATTATCATCAATATAGCTCATCACGTCATGTTCATTTGTATAAGTTATAGCAAATACCTTGGGTCACATGAATGGACTTTATCTATGCACATGAAAATCGTACAGTAATGACATGTATGATATGATGAACTATTTTCAGAATATCATATGATGACTATCATCTTATTCTCATATTAAGCTACCTCGGTCAAGGTGAGTATTTTCTACTCTCCGATATGGGCTTTTCTCGCTCCGTCCGACATGGCACACTTTCTCTTTTTTTCCTCATTATCATAATCATAGTTGTTGATAGGGCGTCCCCTTTTGGTGCACCACATAGATCTCCATGTGACCGTACTTATTTCTTTTCTTTTCTTTTCACATTAATAACCAAAAATATGATTTCAATAACAAGTATGTTCATTATACTCACATGCCATAAATTTTCATTAAAATATAATTATTACAAAAAATCATTGGTAATCATGCCATAAATATAATCGTTTGAAATATCACTTTATAAAATATTTTCATGTCAAAATTACACACTTAAGATGGCATACACACTTAACAAGTATGTTCATGGCATACACTAGTAATTTATTATTTTCATTTATAAGATTCTTCTTGTTACACCCTCATTTTAAATTCGATTGAGGTGATCTTGGTGTCAATAGAAAGATAAGACAATCCTATAAAACCTTTATGTTGAACATTTTAGTGAAATCTTAAGTAATCGTGGTGTTACTACTCAATCAAATGCAATGTTATTTCTTCTTGAGTAGGTTGAGACATCTACTTACCAATTATATAATATCTTACTCATACTAACTCCAATTGAGGTGATTCTAAAACCTATAAAACGCTAAAACAAGTATGTTCAACTTTTATGTTTGTCATTTCTTTATATTCCTTACTAATTATTCCCAGAAAATCAAAAATAAAAACACTTACATTTACCATCCTAGATTCTAAACTGATTTTGACCTCTACTCATTAATTAGTCATATCTCCCACATATGGACTCAAAATTAAGTGATTTTAGAGCCTATAGATCCATGATACATATATCTATATTTATTATGTTAATAATATCCTTTAATTCCCTACATAGTTTGCCCAGAAATTCAATTACAAAAGCATACTCAATGGATTCTTCCCTAATTAGCTAGTTTCTGACCTTTGCTTACTAATTTGACCATATCTCCCTCATATTGATTCCCATTTGAATGATTCCAGTGGCTAAAAATTCATGAGACACATATCTTCATTTATCATGTTAAGTATTGCTTTTGATTCTCTTCATACTTATTCCAAAAATTCAAACACAGAAACATACTTGATAGATTCTTCCCTGGTTAACTATTTTCAGACCACTGTTTACATATCGAGCAATATCTCCCTCATCTGGACTCCAAATTAAGTGATTCCAGTGACTAAAAATATGTGAGATATAGATCTACATTTTTTATGTTAACCGTTTCATTTAATTCCTAACCAATTCTTCCCAAAATTTTAAACATAGAAGCTTCCCTAATTACTCAAAAATCCAGTTTCCTAACTAAACCTTTTCTAAGGTTTTAATTCATTATTTTATTTTGTCCTTTTTCATTTTTCTTCCTAATTTACATTTAATCATATTACATCAATTTTTCACCATATGCAAATATATAAAATAGCAACATAAAAATCTTAAAATTTTACCACCCATAGCCATACCTATGCAGAACTTTCCACACCAGCCTAAGTATTCAAACATACATCATATACAAGATCAACATGTAATATGATATAGCAACATTCATGACCAATCATCAAATTACCAAATATTTTAAATTTCATCAAAGTTCTAAGATCAAAATTCCATATAAATGTTACAAATTTCAAAACTTTTCTTCAAAAAGAGATATTGTTAAACCTACCTAAAGATCTCCCTAGCTCACTTAGTGAATTCTTTTTCTTGTTTCCTCTTGAAAGAAGTAGCAAGATTCCTCCCTTGCCTTAGCTTTTCAAGTAGCTTAAATAAGAGAAGGAGGGTGAGTTTTTGAACCTCAAGGATGAAAAGGAAAGATAGATTCAAGTGAAGATTAAGCTAACTTACCTTGAATACTTAGTCCTCTAGACTTCTCCTTCCTTTTCCTTCCACTCTTCTCCTCTCTTTCTCTCCTTTCCTCACTCTACCTTGCTTATGTTTTTCCTCTCCCTCACTTGTATGAAATTATAATATTATAAGGGTGGGTTTGGCTTAAATAAACTATCAAGTAGTTCACCTTTCATGATCATAGGTCTACCTTATCATAATTAAGATGCACTTGGTTGATTTTTGGAAAACAAACAACTCATGTTCTTTTCTTCTTCTTCCTTAGTCAAGATATGCATAGCAAAAGGAGATTTGTATTTTGAAAATTATGATAATATATTCTTAAGACAAGGGACAAGGTCCCTTTAATTTAAGGATTCATTTCCTTTTTCTTTTTTCTTAATCAAGTATGATAGTTTTGTCTTTTTAAGTGGCAAGTTTCTAGCCTTCAAATCTCCCTTGCTTGACTAAAATTATTTGTGTAGGATAGTAATGTTTTGTCCTAATGCTATGTATTATTATACCACTTGCTAAAATTATGAGTGTAGGATATAGATGTTTTGTCTTAATATCATGTATTATCATACCACTTGCTAAAATTATAAATGTAGGATATCACACCACTTATTGAATTTTTGTCTTAATACTATGTAACCTAATCTTTATTATTATTACATTATTATTTCATCACATGATTTATTTTATTTTATTTTTCCTCTTGGATTTGGGCTCATTCCTACCCATTTCCTTTGCTTTGGATAAAATTCTACCTTTCTTGGATGGCTTGGTCACATTTTCATAATTTTTGGGTTATCGGTCCAACTTCTCTATCCTAGTCCAAGTCTATGTTTTATTTCTTGTTTAGGTTATCCAATGAGCTTGCTAGATACTTATGTGAAGTGGAAAAACTCTATATGAAATGTCCATAGGTGAAAGCCCAATTTATAGGTGGAGATGTTAAACTTAGAAATTTCTAACTCTTGAATTAGAAAAAATTATCTTAATCCAATCTTCTTAAAATTTTAAGACCTTTACTTACTTCACAAAAATTTATCTTCCTTACCAAAGAATTTCGCCTCTCTTTAGTATGTTATTTCTAATTTTTCCTATTAGGTTTTCTCTCTTTACTTGTTTTCTTAATATTAGAAACATTTCCTATGCATACACATTAGTTGAAGAATTTCTAAGGATTATATTTCCTTAGATATATAAAAATTGTTTAATAAATTTTATTTCCTTAATTAAATATTTATGTACCTTTAAAGAAACAAAATTAGGGATGTTACATTAAATATTTATGTGACTTTATTAATAAAAAAACGAAATTAAGGATGTTACAGAGGCTCTCTCAAATCACTCCTTATCAATCCAATTCCAACCTCACACCATAATGGAAAATCTACCAAACACTAGGACACACAGCCAATGTTCATTATCATAAGCCAACTTGAGCTCTCAAACAATGTAACGACCGATTCTTTTTTTTTCTTTGCATTAGCCCAACTTTCATCCAAAAGATATGCATCTTATATATATATATACACATAGAAGTTTACATACATAAGAGATTAACAACGTAAATACACATGTAACCTGAGGTACTAAGTATACATTCCAAAAGGAAAAGTACTATGGGGTTACACCAAAACAATGGGGTTAGCCCATTTACATAATTAGATTATACACATAAAACTACCCTATTGTCTTTCCCCAGCCATCACCCCTGGGGTACTACTGGTGGAGGAGGCGGGCTGGAAGCAGAAATCTCTACCATATTAATGACCAACAAATTCACTATAATAGTGAACTATCCCAAGTAGGGGACGTACACTGTCTGAAGCTCTAATAAGATGGTCAGCACCACAAACTGCATTTCTACATATCTGAACATAACACCATATAACATAGTGAGATATAAAATCCCAATAAGGTCAACATCTAACAAAAATACAGACATAATGAAAAACTTACGTGTTATGTCCAGCTGTATAAACTACACAAAATATTTTCTCTTTTGTACAATAAAGGTACAGTAAAATACATACAGGCCTTTTATAGGTTATACATCAATATCACGCATGATAAATGAAATATGTATTAATAGGATACCTGTACAACTGCTCATAAGCTCATACATTGCTCATAGTGGCTCATCATCTGATAATTTTTCTCAGTTTATAAACCTTAGTGTGGCGTAAGTCTTACCCCTATAGCTACTCACCCACTACTAAGTGCCTTTGGTCGAAGTGGTCCTTCCTACATTGACCACTCTAGGCTATAGAGCGTCCCCTATCCCGGTACCATATCCAAGTCACGACCCTTTAGTCGCCTTACCTCTATAAGGTGCCGCATGTTACTGGGTCACCTTCGTGGGTAAGGGTCATCCTAGACTTGTCAGTCTCCTCAATACAGCAAGAGAGACACCTATTGTCAGGCCACCTTGTTTTAGAGAGAATCATCCTGACCATCAGTCACCTCAATATAACAAGGGTGATACCTGTCGCCAGGCCACCCTACTTCAAAGAGGGTGCTCCTGACCATATTCATGTCTTTTACATGTTTTCCGGCCACTTGTCTCAACAAAATCATATATATATATATATATATATATATATCAATAATCATCATGAGCATAAACCACATTCATTCTCATGCATGCCATAACAATTTCATCATGCATAAACATACATGCTCTTGCATTCTTTCATACTATTCACACATCAT
Source organism: Gleditsia sinensis (assembly GCA_037074535.1). Classification (NCBI taxonomy): domain Eukaryota; kingdom Viridiplantae; phylum Streptophyta; class Magnoliopsida; order Fabales; family Fabaceae; genus Gleditsia; species Gleditsia sinensis. Next base: position 3,630,953 of record CM073467.1, read on the forward strand.
TTACTCACTTATGGCTGCACATACAAGTGATCTATAACATTTAAATATACATTCATGCATCATTCCTTCATAATTAATTTAATAATCATTACATAACCAATTAAATATTAACATATTTCTTTAACATATATGACTCATAAAACTCCCATTATCACTTCATAAACATTGATAATTAATTGGGATTTGAAAAGGAAACAAAAATTACTGAAAAAGGGTGAGGAAGCATGAAGCACGACCATGCTTCCTCCTCGTGCTTTCCTCACAACATGGTCGTGTTTCTCATAAACCTACACCAAGCACGGCTTGGCCGTGATCTGGCTGTGTTGTGCGTTTTTTACACATCCAGCTCAGAGCACGGCTAGAACAACTCCATTTTTTTTACACACACACAGATATATATATATATATATATATATATATATATATATATATATATATATATATATTTGTAAAACCCCATGAAGTCATTACCTCTTTATTTCTAACTATTTAACTCATAATAACATTCGATTAAATTAACCAAGCATAATTAAGGTTTGTAGTATAGCAATAATACTGGTACAAATCTAGGTTCACATACACATCATTAATTAAAAACATCCGTACAAAAATCAAACACATATGTACATATCTTATTCATTCCTATTGAACAGTTCTAGGGATACGGGTGCAGGTGGTTGCATCTTTACCGAGATCTTAGCCAACTCGACCCAACGTACGCTAAAAACCGATCATAGAGAATATCTGCATATTTAGTTTTCTGAACATGATATGGAAATATAGTGAGAATTAAATCTCAGTAGGTTCAACAATAAATCATAATTATTATCAATATAGCTCATCATGTTATGTTCATCTTATAAGCTACAGCAATTACCTTAGGTCACATAAATGCACTTTATCTATGCACATGAAAATCGTATAGTAATGACATGGATGACATGAATATATATTTTCAAAATATCATATAATGGCTATCAACTTATTTTCATATCAAGCTACCTCGGTCAGGGTGAGTACTTTATACTCTCCGGTACAGGATTTTCTCTCTCCGTCCGACATGGCACACTTTTTCTTTCTTTTCTCATTAACATAACCATAGCCATTGGTAGGGCATCCTTTACTGGTGCACCACACGGATAGCCATGTGACCGTGCTTATTTTTTTTCTTTTCTTTTCTCATTAATAGCTAAAAATATGATTTCAATAACAAGTATGTTCATTATACTCACATGCCATAATTTTTATCAAAATATAATCATTACCGAAAATCATTGGTAATCATAACAGAACATAATCGTTTCAAATATCACTTTATAAAATATTTCAATGTCAAAATTACACACTTAAGACGGTAAGGAGTTCATGCAATGGCAATGGCTATTGCATACACTAGTAATTTATTATTTTCATTTATAAGATTCTTCTTCTTTTTTAAATATTATTTTTATCTCTTCATTTTCTTTATGCTTGGCCTCTAGTCACTTTTCTCCTACTTATATCTTTTCTAACACATGTTCTTACAAATTTAATACGACATTCTTCTTCAATTTAGTTTCTATTAATATCTTATAGTTAATGAGGTTCATTTAGGGTAGAAAAATGTTAAAAATAAGCTTTACTAGCTTCCAACATGGCCTAAATGTATCTTATAACACAACTTGGCTACTTCTTGTAAAATATCCATGCTTTAGGCTTTAAAATTCACTTTCTAGCACAGAACTCGGCCTGGCCGTGCCTTAGAACATGGCCATGCTCTATGTTGTGTTATTCTTTGATGCAGGTTTTCGTCCTACTTGACCTTCTCTCACTAATCAGAGCATAACTCCCTCATTTTAAATCTAAATTAGGTGATCTTGGTGTCCATTTAAAGATAAAACAATTATCTAAAACTATTATGTTGAACATGTTAGTGAAATATTAAGGAATCTTGGTGATATTACTCCCTCAAGTTAAATGTTATTTCTTCTCAGGTAGGTTCTGAATTTTACTTACTAATCTAACCATATCTCCTTCATATGAACTCCTAATTGAGTGATTCCAATGGCTAAAAATCCGTGAGACATATTTCTATAATTTTCATATTAACTATTTCTTGTAATTACTAACAAATTCTTCCCAAAATTTGAAAAATAGAAGTTTTCTTGATTACTCCGAAATCCAGTTTCCTAACCAAACCTTTTCTAAGGTTTTAGTTCATTATTTTTTTATGTCTTCTTCCATTTTCTTCTTAATTTACATCTAATCATATTTCATCAATTTTTTTTACCACATTTAAATATACAAAATTGTAGCATAAAAATATTAAAATTTTGTCACTCATAGCCATATCTATGTAGAACTTTCCACACCAACCTAAGTATTAAAACATACATCACTTGCAAGATCAACATGTAATATGATATAGCAACATCCATGGTCAATCATACAGGTAACAAATATAGTAAATTTCATCAAAGTTCTAGGATCAAAATTCCATATAAATGTTTCTAATTTCAAAGCTTTTCTAAAAAAATATATATTGTTAAACCTACCTATTGATTTCCTTAGCTCACTTTGTGAATTCTTTTTCTTGTTTCCTCTTGAAGAAAGTGGCAAGATTCCTCTGTTCCCTTAGCTTTTCTAACAACTTGAATAAGAGAAGGAGGGTGAGTTTTGAACCCCAAAAATGAAGATAAAAGATGGATTCAAGTGGAGATTAAGCTAACTTGCCTTGAGTACTTAGTCCTTAAGGCTTCTTTTTCTTCTTCTTTCCTTTCTTCTCCTCTCTTTCTCTCCTTTCCTCACTCTACCTTGCTTCTATTTTTCCTCTCCCTCACTTGGACGAAATTCTAATGTTATAAGGGTGGTTCTTGCTTAAATAAACTATCAAGTGGTCCTCCTTTCATAATCATGAGTCTACTTTATGACAATTAGGATGCACTTGGTTGCTTTTTTAGGAAAGACAACTCATGTTCTTGTCTTCCTCTCCCTTAGTCAAGATATGCATAGTAAAAGAAGATTTGTATTTTGAAAACCATGATAAAATGTTCTTAAGATAAGGGATAAGGTCCCTTTGATTTAGGGATTCTTTTTCGTTTTCTTTTGTCTCACACAAGTATGATAGGTTTGCCTTTCTAGGTGGCAAGTTTCTAGCCCTTGAATCTCCTTTGCTTGGCTGAAATTATTTGTGTAGGATAGGAATTTTTTGTCCTAATGCTATGTATTATTATACCACTTGCTAAAATTATGAGTGTAGAATATAGATGTTTTGTCCTAATGCCATGTATTATTATACCACTTGCTAAAATTATGAATGTAGGATATAGATATTATCACACCACTTGTTGAGTTTTTGTCTTAATGCCATGTGATCTAATCTTTATTATTATTACACTATTATTTCATCACATGATTTATTTTATTTTTGTTTTCCTCCTGGATTTGGGCTCATTCTTGCCCATTTCCTTTGCTTTGGCTGAAATTCTACATCTCATGGAGGACTTGGTCACATTTTAATGATTTTTGGGCTATCAGTCCAACTTCTATATCCTAGTCCAAATCTATGCTATATCTCTTATTTGGGCTATCCAATTGGCTTGCTGAAAACTCATGTGAAGTGGAAGAACAAACTCTATGGAGTGTTTATAGGTGAAGGCCCAATGTATGGGTGGAGATGTTAAACTTAATAACTTTAGCTCTTGAATTAGGAAAAATTACCCTAATTCAATCTTCTTGAACTTTTAAGATCTTTACTTACTTCCAAAAATTTTTATCTTCCTTACCCAAGAATTTCGCCTCTCTTTAGGATATTATTTCTAAGTTTTTTTTCCTATTAGATTTTCTCTCTTTACCTATTCCGTTAATGTTAGAAACATTTTCTATGCATACACATAAAGCGAAGAATTTCTAAGGCTTATATTTTCTTAGATATCAAAAAGAATTGTTTAATAAGTTTTATTTCCTTAAATATTTATGTACATATACTAATAAAAGAAATGAAATTAGGGATGTTACAACGACTGTGCTCTAGGCGCGAAACCCGAAAATTTTCCTTTTTTTCTCCCAAACCAACTAGGAAAACCAGCCAACAATTATACCAACATTTTAAGCATGAAAAATCCAATTTTTTTTATAGCCTATGACCACTAAAAACATGGATTAAACCTCAAAATTAACCACCACAAATTTTCCTTAAATCACTACCTCATGTACATAGTTGTAAAACAATCATCAATGCCATAAATACATCATCAAAGGTTCTATCTACCCTTCCATCATGCTTTAATACATACATACAAGTCACCCATCAAGCTATCCAACCAAGAACTGTTAAAAAGAGGTGTTGATCTTACCTTGTTCACCACCCAAGATGTTTCTCTCACCAGCTTTGGATGATTCCTCTCTCTAAAAAACCATTACCAAGCTGCAGATTTTCCCTCCAACCATTAGTTTTCCATGGAAACTCATGAATATACATAGGGTTAAAGAAGATCAAGAGTCTCAAAGCTTACCTCTTCTGTAACATCCTTAATTTCGTTTCTTTTATTGATAAAGGTACATAAAAAATTTAATTAAGGAAATAAAATTTATTAGACAATATTTTAGATATCTAAGGAAATATAATCCTTAGAAATTCTTCACCTTAGGTATATGCATAGAAAATGTTTCTAACATTAAGAGAACAAATAAAGAAGGAAAATCTAATAAGAAAGAAATTAGAAATAACATACTAAAGAGATGCAAAATTCTTGGATAAGGAAGATAAATTTTTAGAAACAAGTAAAGGTCTTAAACTTTCAAAGAACATTGAATTAGGGTAATTTTTCCTAATTCAAGAATTATAGTTACTAAGTTTAAAATATTTACCCATACATTGGGCTTTTACCTATGGACACTTCATATAGAGTTTTTCCACTTCACATAAGTTTCTAGCAAGCCCATTGGATAACCTAAACAAGAAATTAAACATAGACTTGGACTAGGATATAGTAATTTCACAAATAGCCCAAAAATTATGAAAATGTGACCAAGCCTACCAAGAAAGGAAGAATTTTATCCAAAGCAAAGAAAATGGGTAGGACAAGCCCATAATGGGTAAGAATAAGCCCAAATCCAAGAGGAAAACTAAAATAAAATAAATTAGATGATGATATAATAATAAGAATAAAGATTAGGTTACATGGCATTAAGACAAAAAATTTAGCAAGTGGTGTGATTCTACATTCATCACTTAAGCAAGTGGCATGATAATACAAGGCTTTAGGACAAAAACATCTATATCCTACACTCATAATTTTAGCAAGTGGTATGATAATACATGGTATTAGGACAAAACATTCATAGCCCACACAAATAATATAAACCAAATAATGAAGATTCAAGGGCTAGAAATTTGCCACCTAAAAAGGCAAACCTATCATACTTGTTTAAGACAAAAGAAAATGGAAATGAATCCCTAAATCAAAGGGACCTTGTCCCATATCTTAAGAACATATTATCATAATTTTCAAAATACAAATCTCCTTTTCCTATGCATATCTTGACTAAGGAAGAGGAAGACAAGAACATAAGTTGTTTGTTTTCCAAAAATTCAACAAAGTGTATCCTAATTGTGATAAGGTAGACCCATGATCATGAAAGGTGAATTATTTGGTGGTCTATATAAGAAAACCCACCCTTACAACATTAGAATTTCATCCAAGTGAGGGAGAGAAAAAAATAGAAGCAAGGTAGAGTGAGGAAAGGAGAGGAAGAAAGGAAGAAAGAGGAAGGAGAAGTCTAGAAGACTAAGTGCTCCAAGTAAGTTTAACAATATTTCTTTTTGAAGAAAACTTTTGAAACTTATAATATTTGTATGAGATTTTGATCTTAGAACTTTTATGATTGGTCATGATGTTGCTATATCATGTTACATATTGATCTTGCATGTGATGTATGTTTGAATACTTAGGTTGGTGTAGATAGTTCTGCATGGTTATGGCTATGGGTGGCAGAATTTTAAGCTTCGGTATTTTAATTTCTGGGAACAATCTATAAGGAATTAAAATAAATGGTTAACATAAGAATTAAAGATATATGTGTCCCGGATTTTTAGCCACTGGAATCATTCCATTTGGAGTCCATATGAGGTAGCTATGGTCTAATTAGTAGTCAAAGGTCAGAAAATGAATCATCAGGGAAGAATATGTTAGGATAGCTTCGGTAATTTAATTTCTGGGAATTATTGGTAGGGAATTAAAATAAATGGTTAACATAAGAATTAAAGATATGTATGTCATGGATTTTTAGCCACTGGAATCATTCAATTTGGAGTCCATATGAGGAAGATATGAGCCGATTAGTAGACAAAGGTCAGAAAATGGGTCATCAGGGAAAAATATGTTAGGATAGCTTCGGTATTTTAATTTCTGAGAAGTATCTGTGAGGAATTAAAATAAATTATTAACATAAGAATTAAAGATAAATGTGTCATGGATTTTTAGGCACTGGAATCATTCAATTTGAAGTCCATTTGAGGTAGATATAAGCTGATTAGTAAGCAGAGGTCAGAAAATGTTTATTCAGAGTATGTTATTAAAGCTTTAGTTTTTGAATTTCTGGGAAATATTCTGTAGGGAGTTAAAATCGTACGCCAAGATAAAAATTATAGATATAGGGCTCATGGATTTTTACCAACTGGAATAACTCAATTTGGAGTTCAAATTTGGGAGATATGGTCTAATTAGTCAGTAAAGGTCAGAACCTACACGAGAAGAAATAATCTGTACATTTAGGGAGTAATATCACCTTGATTTCTTAATATTTCGCTACAATGTTCAACATAATAGTTTTAGATAATTGTTTTATCTTGAAATTGACACTAAGATCACCTACATCAGAGTTAAATTGAGGGAGTTATGCTCTGATTAGTAAGAGAAGGTTAGATAGGATGAAAACCTGCATCAAGAAAATAAAGAAATAAAATTAGTATTTTAAAAAGAAGATGAATCTTAACAAATGACTAGTATAGCCATAGCCATTTCCATTGCATGAACTTACTACCATTTTAAGTGTGTAATTTTTAACATGGAATTTACCCTAGTACTCATATAAATTTACAAGAAGTTTTGAAAGTGCCGGTTTTATTTGAAAAATCTTAGTATGCTCCGTGGTTGCAGTATTTTCACATCAGAAAAGAATTATTCTAGTTACTGGAAAACAAAATTGTGATTTGTGAAAAGTGCATGTCTAAGGAAAGCTCTGGCAAGGAAAGACATGGTACTTAAGCGTGTCCATTAGTGATCCACCTCTCTTTCCTGGGAACTTTTCTGGTGCGCTGTTTACAGACTACAATTACTATCCAGTTACCAAGGTATTAGTATAGAATTTTGACATGGAAATGTTTTATAAAGTGATATTTTAAATGGTTATGTTCATGGCATGATTACCAATGATTTATGGTAATAGTTATATTTTGATGAACATACTTATTATTGAAAGCATATTTTTGGCTATCATTGTGAAAAGAAAAGAAATGAGCACGGTCACATGGCAATCCGTGTGGTGCACCAGTAGGGGACGCCCTACCAACGGTTATGATCATGTTAATAAGAAAAGAAAGAGAAAGTGTGCCATGTCGGACGGAGCGAGATAAGCTCGTACCGAAAAGTAGAAAATACTCACCCTGACCGGGGTAGCTTGAAGTAAGAATAAGTGGAAAGCCATCATATGAAATTCGAAAAATAGTTATTCATGCCATACATGTCATAACTGTATAATTTTCATGTGCATGATAAAGTGCATTCATGTGACCTAAAGATATTTTCTGTAGTTTATACAGCTGAACATGACGTGATGAACTATATTGATGGTAAATTATGATTTATTGTTGAACTTACTGGGATTTAATTCTCACTATATTTCCATATCATGTTCAGAAGAATAAATATGCAGATATTCTCTATGACACTTATTATCTCTGTACGTTGGATCGAGGTGCCCTACCTTGGGCAACTTCCAGTTATTTCAGATGTAACTGTCGTAGATGTAACTGAGATTCCGGTGGACGTGCCACCCGAACCAGTGTCCCCGGAAGTAGTCGATATAGATGATTAGAACTAATATGTATCTTTGTACAAATGTTTGTAAAATAATGGTGTGTAGTTTGTAAAATAATAGTGTGTATGGAAACTCAGTATTGTATAAATTAAATAAATGTTATATTGAGTTAAGTTGTAACGAGGTAATAACTTCATGGTATTTAAAAAAAAAAAATTTACATAAATGGAGTTGTTACATCTTCTCCTTGGATTTTAGCTCTCTTTACCTTCCTTCTTTTCTTTCTCTTCTTCTCTTCCCTTTTCTTTCTTCTCTTTTGTCTCTTTCTGCCGTGGGTTCTTCTTTTCCTTGGGCTGGTTGGCTACTTGGCTTGGTAAGTCAAGGGAGAAGTAATAAAATATTACTAGCTTCTTGGAGAAGTTTCTTCTCCCTTAACCCACACCCTTCCTTTTGCTAACAATAACCATCATGCCACTCCATTAAAATGGAACTATTTAGTTATCTAAGGCATTGTTTGGTTGTAGGAAAACTTACCAAGTGTTTAATTCCTTCTTGAGACATATTCCAATGGGTTTTTGTATAATTCTCTTCATAGCTCTTCATCCTTCTTCTCACTGCCCAATTATGGCCCTGCAGATAAAGAAATTACTACTTCCTTCTTAACTATCTCTTCCAAAAATGAGAAATCTCTTATTAAATATTCACAATTATTTCTTTATAATTACCCCATTTAGTCATTTTTAATCATTTCTTAATATTCCATTTTGTGAATATAATTAACAGAAATTTAGGGTGTTACACTTCTCCTCCCTTAAAAGGAATTTTGTCCTCAAAATTCAAGAATTTACCTGCCCTCAAACAATTGTGGATAAGAGTACCTTATATCTTCCTCTCTTTTCCATGTAGCTTCTTCTTTGGATAGCCCTTTCCACAACACCTTTACCATTGGAACGACTTTACTACGTAATTTCTGTACCCTTCGATCCAGAATCTCAATCAGATCCGATTGATAAGTTAGGTTCTCCTTCACTGCTACTTCCTCTTCCTGAATCACATACAATGAATTTGACAGATATCTCCAAAGTTGAGAGATATGAAACACACTGTGCAGATTAAATAGTCTTGGGGGTAAAGCTATTTGATATGCCGAGGGCCCAATTTTCATGAGTATCTAGTAAGGTCTTATATAACGTGGGCTCAATTTCTTAACTTTCATAGTTCGACCAACTCCAGTGGTCGAAGAAATATTCAAAAATACGTGTTCCCTTTCCTAAAAATGCAAAGGCTTCTTCTTCTGGTCATAGTAACTTTTCTGACGACTCTGGACAGTCCGCACTCTGTCTTGTATCATTCGTATATGCTCCGTAGTATGCTGAACTAGCTTAGCACCCAACAACTTCTTTTTACCTACTTCATACCAACACAGAGGCAATTTGCACCTTCTACCATACAGAGCTTCTTATGGTGCCATCCTAATACTCGCATGGTAATTGTTATTGTAAGAAAACTCCACTAAAGGAAGATATTTTTCCTAGTCTTTCCCTTGATTTAAGGTGTATACTCGCAACATGTCTTCCATCGTCTGTATTGTTCTTTCGGTTTGACCGTCTATTTGTGGATGATACATAGTACTAAATCATAATTTAGTACCGAAGGCCTCCTATAAAACCTTCCAAAATCTGGAAGTAAATCTAGGATCTCGATCCGAAACGATGCTGCTTGGAATTCCATGCAATCAAACAACCTCCTTCACATAAAGATGTGCCAGTTTATTTAGCGAGTAATTAATTCTTATAAGTAAAAAGTGTAATATCTTGTAATTTTTAAATAATAATGTTTTACAACAAAAAATATATATTTCTATTTTAAATGATTATGTTTTGCTGAAAGCAAATATATTTTTAATTAAAATGATTTTTGTTTTACTTAAAATAATTATATTATCCTATAATAAATTGTTATGTTATTTTTAAAAATATTCTTTCTTTTATTATGTATAAAGATATTTATTTTATTAAAATTTTTATCAAAAAAAGTCATGATTTAAGAGTTCAACTAAAGTTTTATAAGAATGTAAATTTTTAGAAATTTTAGGGATATTTTAGGATGAAAAATAGTATATATATGTATATAATGAAAATAATAATAATAAATTTTAAGTATTTAATTATTAAATAATAATAAATAAATAAAAGAAAAGAAAAAAAGGGAGGGGGAGACGGAAGCAAGGTACATAAATCGATTTCTGTAACTGATTAATAGTATGAATAGTGTGAATAGTAATATTCATTTTTCTCTCTAGATCTAGAGTGCCTATTGGCTTTCGATCTCAAAACTAAGGACACCACTGGATTCAGGACGGAGAATACTATAATTTTGACCGAACAATTTTTCAAATCAGCCTCAGAATTGTCGTAGATCGGAAGTAGAAAATCTTAGAAAAGGTAAGTTTTGAAACTTCTACTTAGAGATCTCAAATTAAAAATCTGACACCGTAGATGGATTTAGGAGTTAGACAAACCATAGGATATGAATTTTTTCGGCCATCTGACAACTTTTTGTATGTCATGAACAATAAAACCGCGCAGGTATAAATAGTATTTTCCAGCGGTAAATAGTGATTTTGCGTGGTGAATAATGTTTTTTGATCGTGAATAGTGACTGGCGTTGACCAAGCTCTCGGGTCATTTATTAGGTTTCTGGACCCTCTAAACTCGTTTTTGAGATCTATTTGATCAAATTTGGCTTGAAAAATTACACTTAGGGCTGTCTAACTTAGAGCCCTGACCTGTGAGTAGATAATTCTTTCTATGACTTGCCCCATGCTCTTCTTGAACTTAAAATATATAATTGGTTATGTTTACAAATTATTTATGCTATCATAAGTTTCTGAAATGTGTTAAAATATCTGTTTTGCTTACGAACTGGCACATAGTTCAAAAAGAGTATGGTTTTGTAAATAGATTTTGAAACTCATTGAATATGTGATTCTAAATGTATTTATCATTATTTGGCAAAGTGAATATTATGTGCATGAGGCATTGATTTGTAAAACTATATAGTTGCTGATTATGATTGAATGACAAGCGTAAAGCTCATGGCGAGTTGCTTGATAATTATACATTGCATTTGATGAATATGCATATATATATATATATATATATATATATATATATGTATGTATGTATTTATATGTATGGATGAATATCGGCGGGTTGTATGGCTTGTGACGGTACTCGAATAATGGACGCCCTATTAGCTTGAGTGAGCCGAGAAAGGGCCGCTTCAACTGAGTGACAGTGATAATGTGAGGAGGCAGATGGGTGATGAACTCACATTCCTTTATCACTATTGTGACGGTAGTCAATTGATCACTATGCGTATAACAAATGAGTGAATTGAGTGTGTGGGTTGACTAGATTGCCGAGTGAGGTAGGTCATTTTAAATTGAGTATGTCAGATCGCCGAGTGAGGCAAGTGTATATTAAAAGTTATAACTTTATCTTAAAAGTTTAATATTTTACTATAGTTTATATAGCTAAGCATAATAACATTTGTTTAATGATCATACCGTGCTGAATATGGTTTTGGATATCTGAATATCCTTTTATTTGAGAATATTTAAAATACGAGTCCCATATGGATGTACTTCTGAATTGTATTTTCCATGTGAAAAATTTTAAAACATGAGTACATCCATATGCTGACCTAAGAGGTCATAGGAGGTATTATTTGCTTACTGAGTTGTCAAATTCACTATACGATATTTTCATATTTTTCAGATAAGAATACAGAGTATGATCCTACAGATAGGTGATCAGTTAGGTGACATATTCTCTGGGTGAGTCTACGTTGCTTTCAAGGCTCACAGTTTTGAATTATACTGTGTTTGTATTATAGAGTATGCTTTGAACGCCACAAGCAGGATCTTTACTTCTGTTGTTACTTTGACATTTATAACTTGGTCTGTATAATGTAAATACATGAGAGAACCTATATGTATATATTTCTATGACAAAGAATAGTGTTATGCATGTTATGAAAAATATTTGATTGCGAAAAAAAAATGTTTGTTTCATCTACTCGTAAATTGGGGGCGTTACAAAAAGTGTGCAGATTTTGACAATCTGTCCACTATTACCCATATGGTGTCATAACCAGCCTGAATCCTGGACAAACCAGCCACAAAGTCCATAGCAATGCCATCCCATTTCCACTCGGGAATCTCTAAGGACTATAGTGTCTTAAAAGGCCTCTGATGTTCAATCTTGACTTTCTGACAAGTTAAACATCTTGCTATGTATTCTGCTATGTCCCTCTTCATTCTTGGCCACCAAAAAGATCACTTTAAATCTTGATACATCTTTGTGGCTCTCGGATGGATAGTATATTTACTCTGATGTCCTTCATCCAAATTTTTTTTCTTTAGAGGATGATTCCCCTTGAGGCACACACATTTTTCCTCGATAGAGGATGATTTCTTCTTCCGACTTCGTGAAGTTTAGTGAATTTTGTTTATTCTAGAGAAAAGGATCTTGTGCTTATGCTTGCTGAATTTTCATCTTCAAATCACATTCCACCCATAGTGTAACAATTCCATTTATGTAAATATAACAATTTTTTTTATATTTGTAAAATTCCATGAAGTTATTACTACTTTAATTCTAACCACTTAACTCGTAATAATAATCACTTTAACCAAGCATAATTGTTATTAACAGTGATACAATACTGAGTTTCCATACTTACCATTATTTTACAAACTACACACCATTATTTTACAAACATTTGTACAAAGATACATATTAGTTCTAATAATCTATGTCGACTACTTCCGGGGACACTAATGCGGGTGGCACCTCCACCGAAATCTCAGTCACATCTACTACAGATACATCTGATATAATTGGTAGTAGACCAAGGTAGGGCACCTCGATCCAACGTACTGAAATAAAAAGTGTCATGGAGAAAATTTGCATTATTCCTCTGAACATGATATGGAAATATAGTGAGAATTAAATCTCAGTAGGTTCAACAATAAATCATAATTTACCATCAATATAGTTCATCATGTCATGTTCAGCAGTATAAATTACAGAAAATATCTTTGGTCACATGAATGCATTATATCTATGCACATAAGAATCATACAGTAATGATATGTATGACAGGATTAACTATTTTCAGAATATCATATGATGGCCATCAACTTATTCTCATTTCAAGCTACCCCGGTCAGGGTGAGTATCCTCTACTCTTCGGTATTTAAATGCCCCAGTACTTTTATTCGGAGTGCTCCAGTTCTACCTGTGAAATAGAAAGATGGATCACTATGACTATGCATAGATTATAGACAGTTGAATAAGGTGACAATGTAGAATAAAAACCCATTACCTCGTATAGATTACCTGTTTGACTAGTTATAAGGTATTCAATATTTTTTCCACAATTGATTTGGGATATGAGTAACATTAATTAAGGATAAGAGAAGAGGATGTACGAAAATTTTATTTTAGGACTTATTATGGGCATTTAAATTGACAAATGTTTTAGCTGCATTCATAGATTTAATGAATAGTAATTAGGTCATCCCTGAATCAGTTTGTTTTTATTGATGATATATTAGAATATTTCAAAAGTTCAGAGTATCATAAGCAACATTCAAAGATAGTTTTACCAACTCTAAAGGAGTATGGTTGGTAAATATAGTATCCAAGTAGACTCTAAGAAATTAGAAGTAGTACAATAATAGCTACGTTTTACTACATTTAAAGATAAAGATCCAAATCCAATTTACGCTTCCTGCGGTTATCTGCCGTCCATTCTATTTGAGTCATAGTTAGATCAGGTACATGAACATATGCTTGTAAAGCATCAATCAACTCCTCAGCATTTGAAGCTGAGATGAGACTTCGTCGTGCTGAGTGTGAGATGAACCTTTGTTCCACAGCATGATCAAGGAAAGACAACAAACCATCAAAGAAGTGGTTGACATTTAACAAACCTATCGGTTTGTGATACATATTTAGTTGTGCCCAAGAGACTATTTGGAAAATTTCTTCTAAAGTACCAAAACTCCCTGGTAAGGCAATGAAGGCATCAGCATTGCGCATCATCCTAGCCATGCGTTGATGCATGGAAGCTACCCTAAACTCTTCCCCAATTGTCTTTCCTACGATGCTAGATGCAGCTAGAGTTGCAGGAATAATACCTAGAACTTGGCATCCTCCTACATGGGCATCTATATGTGTTTGATATGTTGCATGTACGTTTTGATTAATGACGTGTATGTGAACTCAATAATGTATGATAATAAAGAAAATAAAAAGGTTGTTACATTTATCATCAATATAGCTCATCATGTCATGTTCAGCTGTATAAACTATAGAAAATATCATTGGTCATATTAAATCATTATATTTATGCATATACAGTAATGATATGTATGACATGATTAACTATTTTCAGAATATCATATGATGGCCATCAACTTATTTTTATTTCAAGCTACCCCGGTCAGGGTGAGTATCCTCTACTCTCCGGTACGAGCTTTTCTCGCTCTGTCCGACATGGCACACTTTCTCTTTCTTTTTTCATAATTATAATCATAACCGTTGGTAGGGCATTCCCTACTGGTGCACCACACGGATTGCCATGTGACCGTGCTCATTTTTTTTCTTTTCACAATGATAGCCAAAAATATGCTTTCAATAACAAGTATGTTCATCAAAATATAACTATTACCATAAATCATTGGTAATCATGCCATGAACATAACCATTTAAAATATCATTTTATAAAATATTTCCATGTCAGAATTTCACACTTAAGATGATAAGAAGTTTATACAATCGCAATGGCTATGGCATATACTAGTCATTTATTATTTTCATTTATAAGATTCGTCTTCCTTTTTAAATATTAATTTTATTTCTTTATTTTCTTGATGCAGGTTTTCAGCATATCTAACCTTCTCTTACTAATCAGAGTATAACTCTCTCAATTTAATTCCGATGTAGGTGATCTTAGTGTCAATTTCAAGATAAAACAATTATGTAAAATAATTATGTTGAACATTGTAGCGAAATATTAATAAATCAAGGTGATATTACACCCTCAATGTACAGGTTATTTCTTCTCGGATAGGTTCTGACCTCTACCTAATAATCTGTCCATATCGCCCTCATAAAAATACCAAATTAAGTTATTCCAGTGGCTAACAATCCGTGACACATATATCTATAATTCATATGTTAATCATGTATTTTAATTCCTTATAGAATGTTCCCAGAAATTAAAACACCGAAGCTATCCTAACATATTCTTCCCTGATTAACTATTTTCTGACCTTTGTTTACTAAATGAAACATATCTACCTCATATGAACTCTAAATTGAATGATTCCAGTGCCTAAAAATCCGTGACACATATATATTTAATTCTTATGTTAACCATTTATTTTAATTCCCTACAAATAATTCTCAAAAATTAAAACACATAAACTATCCTAACATAATCTTCCCTGATGAACCGTTTTCTGACCTTTGATTACTAATCGGCTTATATCTTCCTCATATGGACTCTAAATTGAGTGATTCCAGTGGCTAATATTCCGTGACACATATATCTTTAAATCTTATGTTAACCATTTATTTTAATTCCATACAGATAATTCTCAGAAATTAAAACACAGAAACTTAAAATTTTGCCACCCATAGCCATACCTATGCAAAACTTTCTATACCAGCCTAAGTATTCAAACATACATCACATGCAAGATCAATATGTAACATGATATAGCAACATCCATGACCAATCATCAAAGTTCTAAGATCAAAATCTCATATAAATATTATAAGTTTCAAAACTTTTCTTATAAAAGAAATATTGTTAAACTTACTTGGAGCACTTAGTCTTCTAGACTTCTCCTTCCTCTTTCTTCCTTTCTTCCTCTCCTTTCCTCACTCTACCTTGCTTCTATTTTTTCTCTCCCTCACTTGGACGAAAATTATAATGTTGTAAGGGTGGGTTTTACTTAAATAGACCCTCAAATAATTTACCTTTCATGATCATGGGTCTACCTTATTACAATTAGATTACACTTGGTTGAGTTTTTGGAAAACAAACAACTTATGTTCTTGTCTTTCTCTTCCTTAGTCAAGATATGCATAGGAAAAGGAGATTTGTATTTTGAAAATTATGATAATATGTTCTTAAGATATGGGACAAGATCCCTTTGATTTAGGGATTCATTTCCTTTTTCTTTTGTCTTAATCAAGTATGATAGATTTGCCTTTTTAAGTGGCAAATTTCTAGCCCTTGAATCTCCATTATTTGGTTGAAATTATTTGTGTGGGATAAAGATGTTTTGTCATAATGCTATGTATTATTACCCACTTGCTAGAAATTATGAGTGTAGGATATTGATGTTTTGTCCTAAATTCTTATATTATCATACCACTTGCTAAATTTTTGTCTTAATGTCAAATCACCTAATCTTGATTACACCATTATTCCATCACTTTATTTTTATTTTATTTTCATTTTTCCTCTTGGGTTTGGGCTCATTCTTGCCCATTTTCTTTACTTTGGTTAAAATTCTATCTTTCATAATGGGCTTGGTCACATTTTCATGATTTTTGGGCTATCGGTCCAATTTCTATATCCTAGTCCAAGTCTATGTTTTATTTCTTCATTGGGCTGTCCTATTCGCTTGCTAAAAATTTATGTGAAGAAGAAAAACTCTATATGAAGTGTCCATAGGTGAAAGCCCAATTTATGGGTGGAGATACTAAACTTAGTAACTTTTACTCTTAAATTAGGAAAACATTACCCTAATCCAATCTTCTTGAAATTTTAAGACCTTTACTTCACAAAAATTTATCTTCCTTACCTAATAATTTCACCTTTCTTTAGCATGTTTATTTCTAATATTTATTTTTAGGTTTTCTTTCTTTACCTATTCCATTAATATTAGAACATTTTTATGCATATATGTAAGTTGAAGAATTTCTAAGGAAAATATCTAAAAATTATAGGATGTTATATTCTTCCCCCCTTAAGAAATTCAGTTCCCGAATTTCAGTCCATCCTACCACATGTAGGGAATGAAATTAAGGCATTATTCAGAGTTACCAACCTTATTACCTAAATAATTAGGGATATCTTTTCTGTATTACATCTTTACTTTTTAATATGTCTATTCACTTGAGTGATTTTGCCATATAACTTAACCATAAGGATTTCTTTCACTCATAAGTTCTTCAATTTATATCCTTTAGCTCGCATGGATATATCTATGGGTCGATATTAGAAAACACACATATAAAGGAATATATTCACCTTCATATTGGGTAACTATCTTTTCTTATTCCAAACTTCTATCAAGTCATTTTTTTGGTTTTCATATATCAACATCATCCTCTGAATATCATCATCTTAATCTATCATCTATTTTTATCCTCAAATCCTTTAATCAATACGTTAAACATACGTAGCAATAAATCCTTCAAACCTTTAATAACGTGTACCATTGACACATGTCTAATAATTCTAACTTACCTCATCACAGTGATTCTATACAAGCTTATTAACACCATTAAACTCATTGTCAAAAATTTCAATTATTTCTTCTATCATATCCAAAAGCACCTCATTCTAGCTTATGTCAATCCCATTTAATTCACCCAATCATTTCAAGAAGATTTTTCCTAACAATTACTCATACATGAATTCTCAATTCCAACATAATTCACATCCTAGATACTAGACTCAATTTAGTATGATATAATCCTTTAACAAAAATATCTTGATCACTTACATTATTTTCGGACATGGTTCTCAGAATATACTCTATATATCCAAATTAAGAGTTCAAAGACTAACTCATTGTCAAAATTTTTAATTATTTCTTCTATCATATCCAAAAGCACCTCATTCTAGCTTATGTCAATCCCATTTAATTCACCCAATCATTTCAAGAAGATTTTTCCTAACAATTACTCATACATGAATTCTCAATTCCAACATAATTCACATCCTAGATACTAGACTCAATTTAGCATGATATAATCCTTTAACAAAAATATCTTGATCACTTACATTATTTTCGGACATGGTTCTCAGAATATTATCTATATATCCAAATTAAGAGTTCAAAGACTAACTTAAATCCTACTTCTTATATTTTTGATGTGAACAGTGCAACGGTGATGGTGATTATCGAGTGACTATCGGCAAAGTCCCACATCGGCTAGAATACCACTAGGTGGGGGGTTTATAAGACCTTAGGCGGGTCCAACAGCCTGGCTTTTGGGGATGATTACTCCCTAAGGCAATGAAGTGAACTGTGCAACGGTGAGGGTGATTATCGAGTGACTATCGGCAAAGTCCCACATCGGCTAGAATACCACTAGGTGGGGGGTTTATAAGACCTTAGGCACCCTCACTCCAATAGCCTGGCTTTTGGGGATGATTGCTCTGATACCAATTGATACGAGGGAATTGCCTTAGGGAGTAATCATCCCCAAAAGCCAGACTGTTGGAGTGAGGGTGCCTAAGGTCTTATAAACCCCCCACCTAGTGGTATTCTAGTCGATGTGGGATTTTGCTGATAGTCACTCGATAATCACCCTCATTGTTGCACAGTTCACATCATTCGCCCACTCTTTTTGGCTTACACGTCCTCGTGCAAGGTGAACGGGCTACACCATGACCTACCCCACGACGCAGTTTTTTTTTGCCACTTGCCTCAATCGGCGATCTGGTTTTTTTTTACGACCTACCTCGGTCAGCGATCTGGCCAACCCACACCGACCAGACGAACCAAGGCTCTGATACCAATTGATACGAGGGAATTGCCTTAGGGAGTAATCATCCCCAAAAGCCAGGCTGTTAGAGTGAGGGTGCCTAAGGTCTTATAAACCCCCCACCTAGTGGTATTCTAGCCAATGTGGGACTTTACCGATAGTCACTCGATAATCACCCTCACCGTTGCACAGTTCACATCAATTTTATTCCTTAAGAACTTCAACACCACTAGTTCTCTTGATTACATTCGTCAAAACACCATAAGACCATCATTCGTCCATTCATTTCAAACTTTTCATTACTTTAACCTACTAACAACTTAGTCACCATAATAATTGAGTTTCAAAGAAAATAAATTAACTTTTCTTTTAATGTAAGAAAAGAATCTTGCATTTAATGCCAAATATTAATGTAGGACAATGCAATAGAACAGATGAAAAGTATAATAAAGAACGGTGCTAAAATAGAAAGTCAAAAGTTTGGACAAAACATTAGAGAGAGTTAAAATTGGTGGCCGTAATTCTTGAAAATTTGAAAACAAAAATTTAGCTATTATATCGGCAAAAATCGGTGGCCGTAAGGTTTGAATATATGTGCCAAAATCTACTCTAAATTTGTTGGTATTCGGTGGAAATATATCACATGAAAAAAAAACATTTCTGAGCTTATAAAAGTCTGTGAAAATCAAAGAATACGTAGTTAACTGGTAGGATGCAGTTGATTGCTTCAAAATAGATGTAATCAATCAACTGTAAAATAACCAGTCCAAATTAAAATTTCTCAAAATAGCTAGTCGACTTAATAATACCAATAGTCGACTGCCAAAATTATTGGGAAAACAAAATAAATCATTTGATTATCCTTATTCAACAACTAACTTGTTTACATTTTCACTTTCTTTTGTTTTTCAATTACGCCTATCACCTACAACTTCTCTACAAGAATCAAGATATCAAGGTTTCATCAAAGACAACAAAGATAAATTTCTGATGATATCTTAACCTTATTTGCCTAATATAAGCGACTATCACAACTACTATACATATACATGCTTGCCGTCATTTTAGAAAATTTCACCTTCAATTTAGCTGATATCCATCAATCACTCACATAACTGTTCTAATTATTCCAGGCCTATTCACATAGCTATCATAAGTATGCCATTCTCCGAGTTCTGTAAATGCATACGTTAATATCTTTACTTTCATACTCCAAGTCAAGGTGTGTGCAACTATGGAGGGAATCGCATTTCGTCAATTTCGAAATATTTGTGTCTTTTGTGGTTCTAGTCTTGGAAAAGATGGAGAGTATGTGAAAGCTGCACAAAACCTGGGTATGGTACTAGCCAGAAGAAAAATTCATTTAGTCTATGGTGGGGTAACTGTGGATTAATGGGGTGTGTGTCTACAGCTGCTCATGTAGGAGGATGCCAAGTTCTAGGTATTATTCCTACAGCTCTAGCTACTTCTAACATCGTAGGAAAGACAATTGGGGAAGAGTTTAGGGTAGCTTCCATGCATGAACGCATGGCTAGAATGATGAGCAATGCTGATGCCTTCATTGCCTTACCAGGGAGTTTTAGTACTTTAGAAGAAATTTTTCAAATAGTCTCTTAGGCACAACTAAATATGCATCACAAACCGATAGGTTTGTTAAATGTCAACCACTTCTTTGATGGTTTGTTGTCTTTCCTTGATCATGCTGTGGAACAAAGGTTCATCTCACACTCAGCACGACGAATTCTCATCTTAGCTTCAAATGCTGAGGAGTTGATTGATGCTTTACAAGCATATGTTCATGTACCATGTACCTGATCTAACTATGACTCAAATAGAATGGACGGCAGATAACTGCAGGAAGCGTAAATTGTATTTGGATCTTCATCTTTAAATGTAGTAAAACATAGCTATTATTGTACTACTTTTAATTTCTTAGAGTCTACTTGGATACTATATTTACCAACCATACTCCTTTAGAGTTGGTAAAACTATCTTTGAATATTGCTTATGATCCTCTAAACTTTTGAAATATTCTAATATATCATCAATAAAAACAAACTGATCCATGGATGACCTAATTACTATTCATAAAATCTATGAATGCAGCTAAAATATTTGTCAATTTAAATGACATCACCAAGAACTCATAATGCCCATAATAAGTCCTAAAATAAAATTTTCGTACATCCTCTTCTCTTATCTTTAATTAATGTTACTCATATCCCAAATCAATTGTGGAAAAAATATTGAATACCTCATAACTAGTCAAACAAGTAATCTATACGAGGTAATGAGTTTTTATTCTACATTGTCACCTTATTCAACTGTCTATAATCTATGCGTAGTCATAGTGATCCATCTTTCTTTTTCACAGATAGAACTGGAGCACTCCGAATAAAAGTACTGGGGCATTTAAATACCTTGTCTAACAAGTCTTGTAACTAATTTTTTTTTAAATTCAATCGATATCATTCTATATAGGGATATAGATACTAGTTGAGTTCTAAGGAGTAAATCAATATCAAATTCTCGAATTGCTGTGGCAAGGTTATGCAGGATTTCCTCCGCATTGTTTGCTGGATTCCTCCTTGGTGGTGCCATTTCCTATTGGGGCAAAAATAAAGTTATGCTGCTATTGAGGTGATCAAGTCCAATAGTTAGTTTCAAAAAAAATATTTAACAGTAGTCATAACACCACCTCGACATATAGATAAGAAACACTAGTAATTTCTTACCTATATGAAATCACTGATCCCCTACACAACACTACCACAACATACTCAAGATACTATAAGATCGATTCAGATAACCAACTACCCACTGGCCATCTAGGATCGACCTTCTCTGATACCAATTATGTAACAACCTTTTTTTTCTCTTTATTATTATACAATATTGAGTTCACATACATGTAATTAATCAAAACGTACATGCAACATATCAAACACATAGATATTTACATCTTGTTTATTTTGGTTGACCAATTCTGGAGATATAGGTGCGGGTGGTTGCACCTTCACCAGGATCTGAGCCAACTCGACCACAAACATCTTATTTGATTCTGAGATCTGCCCAACATAAAGTAACTCGATCCAATGTGCACTAAAAGCCAGAGCCATAGAAAAAGCTGCATAACTAATTTTCTGAACATGATATGAAAATATAGTGAGAATTAAATCCCAGTAAGTTCAACAATAAATCATCATCAATATAGCTTATCATGTCATGTTCAGCTGTATAAACTACAAAAAATATCTTTGGTCACATGAATGCATTATATCTATGCACATAAGAATCATACAGTAATGATATGTATGACAGGATTAACTATTTTCAGAATATCATATGATGGCCATCAACTTATTCTCATTTCAAGCTACCCCGGTCAGGGTGAGTATCCTCTACTCTCTGGTACGGGATTTTCTCGCTCCGTCCGACATGGTACACTTTCTCTTTGTTTTTTCATAATCATAATCATAACCGTTGGTAGGGCGTCCCCTACTGGTGCACCACACGGATTGCCATGTGACCGTGCTCATTTCTTTTCTTTTCACAATGAGCCAAATATATGCTTTCAATAACAAGTATGTTCATCAAAATATAACTATTACCATAAATCATTGGTAATCATGGCATGAACATAACATGTACGTTTTGATTAATGACGTGTATGTGAACTCAATATTGTATAATAATAAAGAAAAAAAAAGGTTGTTACATAATTGGTATCAGAGAAAGTCGATCCTAGATAGCCAGTGGGTGGTTGGTTATCTGAATTGATCTTATAGTATCTTGAGTATGTTTTGGTAGTGCTGTGTAGGGGATTAGTGATTTCATATAGGTAAGAAATTACTAGTGTTTCTTATCTTATGCCGAGGTAGTGTTATGACTACTGTTAAATATTTTTTTTGAAACTAACTATTGGGCTTGATCACCTCAATAGCAGCATAACTTTATTTTTGCCCCAGTAGGAAATGGCACCACCAAGGAGGAATCCGACAAACAATGCGGAGGAAATCCTGCACAACCTTGCCACAGCAATTCGGGAATTTGATATTGATTTGCTCCTTAGAACCCAACTAGTATCTATATCCCTATATAGAATGATATCGATTGAATTTAAAAAAAAAAGTAGTTACAAGACTTGTTTGACAAGGTATTTAAATGCCCCAGTACTTTTATTCGGAGTGCTCCAATTCTATCTGTGAAAAAGAAAGATGGATCACTATGACTATGCATAGATTATAGACAGTTGAATAAGTTGACAACGTAGAATAAAAACCCATTACCTCGTATAGATTACCTATTTGACTAGTTATAAGGTATTCAATATTTTTTCCACAATTGATTTGGGATATGAGTAACATTAATTAAGGATAAGAGAAGAGGATGTACGAAAATTTTATTTTAGGACTTATTATGGGCATTATGAGTTCTTGGTGATGTCATTTAAATTGACAAATATTTTAGTTGCATTCATAGATTTAATGAATAGTAATTAGGTCATCCTTAGATCAGTTTGTTTTTATTGATGATATATTATAATATTTCAAAAGTTCAAAGGATCATAAGCAACATTCAAAGATAGTTTTACCAATTCTAAAAGAGTATGATTGGTAAATATAGTATCCAAGTAGACTCTAAGAAATTAAAAGTAGTACAATAATAGCTACGTTTTACTATATTTAAAGACAAAGATCCAAATCCAATTTACGCTTCATGCGGTTATCTGCCGTCCATTCTATTTGAGTCATAGTTAGATCAGGTACATGAACATATGCTTGTAAAGCATCAATCAACTCCTCAACATTTAAAGCTGAGATGAGACTTCGTCGTGCTGAGTGTGAGATGAACCTTTGTTCCACAGCATGATCAAGGAAAGACAACAAACCATCAAAGAAGTGGTTGACATTTAACAAACCTATCGGTTTGTGATGCATATTTAGTTATGCCCAAGAGACTATTTGAAAAATTTCTTCTAAAGTACCAAAACCCCCTGGTAAGGAAATGAAGGCATCAGCATTGCTCATCATCCTAGCCATGCGTTCATGCATGGAAGCTACCCTAAACTCTTCCCCAATTGTCTTTCCTACGATGTTAGACGCAGCTAGAGCTATAGGAATAATACCTAGAACTTGGCATCGTCCTACATGGGCAGCTGTATGTGTTCGATATATTGCATGTACGTTTGGATTAATGACGTGTATGTGAACTCAATATTGTATAATAATAAAGAAAAAAAAAGGTTGTTACATTTACCATCAATATAGCTCATTATGTCATGTTCAGTTGTATAAACTACAGAAAATATCTTTGGTCACATGAATGCATTATATCTATACACATAAGAATCATACAGTAATGATATGTATGACAGGATTAACTATTTTCATAATATCATATGATGGCCATCAACTTATTCTCATTTCAAGCTACCCCGGTCAGGGTGAGTATCCTCTACTCTCCGGTACGGGCTTTTCTCGCTCTGTCCGACATGGCACACTTTCTATTTCTTTTCTCATAATCATAATCATAACCGTTGGTAGGGCGTCCCCTACTGGTGCACCACACGGATTTCCATGTGACCGTGCTCATTTCTTTTCTTTTCACAATGATAGCCAAAAATATGCTTTCAATAACAAGTATGTTCATCAAAATATAACTATTACCATAAATCATTGGTAATCATGCCATGAACATAACTATTTCAAATATCACTTTATAAAATATTTATGTGTCAGAATTTCACACTTAAGATGGTAAGAAGTTTATACAATGGCAATGACTATGGCATATACTAGTCATTTATTATTTTCATTTATAAGAATCGTCTTCTTTTTTAAATATTAATTTTATTTCTTTATTTTCTTGATGCAGGTTTTCATCATATCTAACCTTCTCTTACTAATCAGAGTATAACTCTCTCAATTTAATTCCGATATGGGTGATCTTGGTGTCAATTTTAAGATAAAACCATTATCTAAAACTATTATGTTGAACATTGTAGCGAAATATTAATAAATGAAGGTGATATTACACCTTCAATGTACATGTTATTTCTTCTCGGATAGGTTCTGACCTCTACCTACTAATCTATCCATATCGCCCTCATAAAAATTCCAAATTAATTGATTCTAGTGGCTAACAATCCGTGACACATATATCTATAATTCATATGTTAATCAGTTATTTTAATTCCTTATAGAATGTTCCCAGAAATTAAAACACCGAAGCTATCCTAATATATTCTTCCCTAATTAACCATTTTCTGACCTTTGTTTACTAATTGGAACATATCTACCTCATATGAACTCTAAATTGAATGATTCCAGTGGCTAAAAATCTGTGACACATATATATTTAATTCTTATGTTAACTAGTTATTTTAATTCCCTACATATAATTCTCAAAAATTAAAACAGAGAAGCTATCCTAACATAATCTTCCCTGATGAACCATTTTCTGAACTTTGACTACTAATCGGCTCATATCTTCCTCATATGGACTCAAAATTGAGTGATTCCAGTGGCTAAAACTCCGTGACACATATATCTTTAAATCTTATGTTAACCATTTATTTTAATTTCCTACAGATAATTCTCAGAAATTAAAACACAGAAGCTTAAAATTTTGCCACCCATAGCCATACCTATGCAGAACTTTCTATACCAGCCTAAGTATTCAAACATACATCACATGCAAGATCAATATGTAACATGATATAGCAACATCCATGACCAATCATCAAAGTTCTAAGATCAAAATCTCATATAAATATTATAAGTTTCAAAACTTTTCTTATAAAAGAAATATTGTTAAACTTACTTGGAGCACTTAGTCTTCTAGACTTCTCCTTCCTCTTTCTTCCTTTCTTCCTCTCCTTTCCTCACTCTACCTTGCTTCTATTTTTCCTCTCCCTTACTTGGACGAAAATTCTAATGTTGTAAGGGTGGGTTTTGCTTAAATAGACCCTCAAATAATTTACCTTTTATGATCATGGGTCTACCTTATCGCAATTAGATTACACTTGGTTGAATTTTTGGAAAACAAACAACTTATGTTCTTGTCTTTCTCTTCCTTAGTCAAGATATGCATCGGAAAAGGAGATTTGTATTTTGAAAATTATGATAATATGTTCTTAAGATATGGGACAAGATTCCTTTGATTTAGGGATTCATTTCCTTTTTCTTTTGTCTTAATCAAGTATGATAGATTTGCATTTTTAAGTGGCAAATTTCTAACCCTTGAATCTCCATTATTTGGTTGAAATTATTTGTGTGGGATAAAGATGTTTTGTCATAATGCTATGTATTATTACCCACTTGCTAAAATTATGAGTGTAGGATATTGATGTTTTGTCCTAAATTCTTGTATTATCATACCACTTGCTAAATTTTTGTCTTAATGTCAAATCACCTAATCTTGATTACACCATTATTCCATCACTTTATTTTTATTTTATTTTCATTTTTCCTCTTGGGTTTGGGCTCATTCTTGCCCATTTTCTTTACTTTGGTTAAAATTCTATCTTTCATAATGGGCTTGGTCACATTTTCATAATTTTTGGGCTATCGGTCCAATTTCTATATCCTAGTCCAAGTCTATGTTTTATTTTTTCATTGGGCTATCCTATTGGCTTGCTAAAAATTTATGTGAAGAAGAAAAACTCTATATGAAGTGTCCATAGGTGAAAGCCCAATTTATGGGTGGAGATACTAAACTTAGTAACTTTTACTCTCAAATTAGAAAAAAATTACCCTAATTCAATCTTCTTGAAATTTTAAGACCTTTACTTCACAAAAATTTATCTTCCTTACCTAAGAATTGCACCTTTCTTTAGCATGTTTATTTCTAATATTTCCTCTTAGGTTTTCTTTCTTTACCTATTCCATTAATATTAGAACATTTTTATGCATATATGTAAGGTGATGAATTTCTAAGGAAACTATCTAAAAATTACGGGATGTTACACATAGCTCAGCAATAAGCAAACTTCTAGGAGTAGTTACCATCGACAATCTCAAATTTCTGAATTCTTCAATCAAATTCATCTCATTTATTAGCATATGACTCAAATGCAAAGACTTTCAGCTTAACGCATCCGCCACCACGTTCGCTTTCCCTAGGTGATACTTTAGTTCAAATTTGTAGTCATCAATAAATTCCATCGATCTCCTTTGCCTCATATTCAATTCCTTTTGATCGAAAAGATATTATAAACTTTTGCGATCACTGTATACTTCAAACACCATGTCGTATAGATAGTGCAGCCAAATCTTTAAGGTGAAAACTATGGCAGCTAACTCTAAATCGTGAGTGGAATAATTTTCTTCATGTGACCTCAGTTGTCTAGAGACATAGGCAACTGCCCTATCTTCTTGCATCAAAACACACCCTAGTCTCTTCTTAAAAGCATTTGTATAAACTTCAAAGCGCCCCAAAGGATCCAGGAGAATCAAGATCAGAGGTGTAGTAAGCCAAGTCTTAAGCTCTAGAAAAATATTCTCATATTCAGAAGTCCATTTGATCAAACTTCCTTTCCGAGTCAATCTGGTCAAGGGCAACGATATTTGCGAAAAACCCTGTATGAGCCTTCTCTAATACCCAGCCAAACCCAGAAAGTTTCTAATTTCAGTTACTGTCTTTGGTCTTTCCCACTTGCATATAGCTTCTGTTTTGCTAGGATCTACTGACACACCATCCTTCGACACCACGTGCCCTAGAAACTTCACTTCTTGCATCCAGAAATTGCATTTTTCCAATTTAGCAAAAAGTTTCTTTTCCTTCAAGACTTAAAGCATTAATCGAAGATGACGCTCGTGCTCCTCTATGCCACTCGAGTAAATTAGAATGTCGTCAATGAAGACAACTATAAATTGATGCAAATAGGGTCGAAAGATTCAATTCATATAATTTATAAAGACTACAGGTGCATTAGTAACTCCAAACGGCATGACTAGGAACTTGTAATGCCCGTATCTAGATTTGAAGGCTGTCTTGGGAATATCTTCTTCCTTTACTCGAATCTAATGATAACATGATCTCAGATCTATTTTGGAGAAAATGATTGCACCCTTAAGCTGATTTAGCAAATCATCTATCCTCGGCAGCGGGTACTTATTCTTGATAGTCACCTTGTTGAGCTGCCTATAATCGATATATAACCGTAAACTTCCATCCTTTTTTTTACAAACAGCACTGGAGCTCCCAAAGTGAAACATTGGGTCGGATAAAATTCTTTTCTAGGAGGTCTTCAATCTGCTTCTTAAGCTCTTTTAACTCCACAAGAGTCGTCCGATACGGTGTAATAGAGATAGGAGTCGCTCCTGACACCAAATCAATGGAAAATTTCACTTTCCACTTAGGCAGTTGTTCAGTAATTTTGGGAGGAAAGAATTTTGGAAAATTACGAACCACCAAAATCTTGACTAATCCTGCTTAGCTCCCGTGTTGAGAGCATATAAAAGAGTACCGCCTGTGTAACAACTCCATTTATGTAACAAATTTTTTTCCTATATTTGTAAAATTCCATGATGTTATTACCTCGTTACAACTTAACTCAAAATAACATTTATTTAATTTATACAATACTGAGTTTACATACACATCATTAATTTACAAACATCTGTACAAAAGTCTAACATATGCATATTAACCCTAATCATCCACGTAGACTACTTCCAGGGACACTGGTGCGGGTGGCGGCACCTCCACCAGAATCTCAGTCACGTCTATTATAGATATATTTGATATAATCGGTAGTTGCCCAAAGTAGGGCAGCTCGATCCAACGTACAACAACAATAAGTGTCATGGAGAATAGCTGCATAGTTAATCTTCTGAACATGATATGGAAAAATAGTGAGAATTAAATCACAGTAGGTTCGATAATAAATCATAATTATCATCAATATAACTCATCACATCATGTTCATCTGTATAAGCTACAGTAAAAAATTTTGGTCACTGAATGCACTTTATCTATGCCCATGAAAATCGTATAATAATGACATATATGGCATGATTAACTATTTTTAGAATATCATATGATGGCTATCAATTTATTCTCATATCAAACTACCCCGGTCAGGGTGATTATTTTCTACTCTCCAGTATGAGATTTTTTAGCTCTGTCTGACATGGCACACTTCTTCTTTCTTTTCTCATTAACATAATCATAACCATTGGTAGGGCGTCCTCTACTGGTGCACCACACGAATTGCCATGTGACCGTGCTCATTTCTTTTCTTTTCACAATAATAGCCAAAAATATGATTTCAATAACAAGTATGTTCATTACACTCACATCAAAATATAATTATTACAAAAAATCATTGGTAATCATGCCATGAACATAACCGTTTCAAATATCACGTTATAAATGATTTCCATGTCAAAATTACATACTTAAGATGATAAGAAGTTTATGCAATGGCAATGACTATGGCATATACTAGTCATTTATTATTTTCATTTATAAGATTCTTCTTCTTTTTTAAAATATTATTTTTATCTCTTTATTTTCTTGATGCAGGTTTTCATTCTATCTGACCTTCTCTTCCTAATCAGAGCATAACTCCCTTATTTTAACTCTGGTTCAGGTGATCTTAGTGTCAATTTAAAGATAGAACAATTATCTAGAACTATTATGTTGAATTTCTTAGCCAAATATTAAAGATTCTGGGTGATATTACTCCCGCAATTGACAGGTTATTCCTTCTCGGGTAGGTTTTGACCTTTACTTACTAATCTATCTATATCTCTCTCATGAGAATTCCAAATTGAGTGATTTTAGTGGCTAAAATTTGTGACACATATATTTATAATTTTTATGCTAACCAGTTATTTTAATTCCTTACAGAATGTTCCTAAAAATTCAAAAATATAAACTTTCCTAACAGATTCTTCCCTGATTAATCATTTTTTGCCCACTGCTTACTAATTGGACCATATCTACCTCATATAGACTCCAAATTGCGTGATTCCAGTAGCTAAAAGTTCGGGAGACATAGATTTACATTTTTCATGTTAACTATTTATTTTAATTCCTTATCGATGCTTCCCAAAATTTTAAAAATAGAAGTTTAAAATTTTGCTACCCATAGCCATACCTATGTAGAACTATCTACACCAGCCTAAGTATTCAAACATACATCACATGCAAGATCAATATGTAACATGATATAGCAACATCCATGACCAAACATCGAAGTTCTAAGATTAAAATCCCATATAAATGTTACAAATTTCAAAACTTTTCAAAAAGAAATATTGTTAAACCTACCTAAGGATCTCCCTAACTCACTTAGTGAATTCGTTTTCTTGTCTCCTCTTGAAAGAAGTAGCAAGATTCCTCCCTTCCCTTAGCTTTTCTAGCAGCTTAAATAAGAGAAGGAGGATGAGTTTTTGAACCTCAAGGATGAAGAAGAAAGATGGATTCAAGTGGAGATTAAGCTAACTTACCTTGAGTACTTAGTCCTTTAGACTTCTCCTTCTGCTTCCTTCCTTTCTTCTCCTCTCTTTCTCTCCTTTCCTCACTCTACCTTGCTTCTACTTTTTCCTCTCCTTCACTTGGACGAAATTATAATGTTATAGGGGTGGGTTTTGCTTAAATATACTATCAAATAATTTACCTTTCATGATCATGGGTCTGCCTTATCACACTTAAGATGCACTTGATTGATTTTTAGAAAACAAACAACTCATGTTCTTTTCTTCCTCTTCCTTAGTCAAGATATGCATAGCGAAAAAGAGATTTGTATTTTGAAAATTAAGATAATATGTTCTTAAGACAAGGGACAATGTCCCTTTGATTTAGGGATTCATTTCCTTTTTCTTTTGTCTTAATCAAGTATGATAGGTTTGTCTTTTTAAGTGGCAAATTTCCAACCCTTGAATCTTCCTTGCTTAGCTGAAATTATTTGTGTATGATAAGGATGTTTTGTCATAATGCTATGTATTATTACCCACTTGCTAAAATTATGAGTGTAGGATATAGATGTTTTGTCTTAATGCCATGTATTATCATACCACTTGCTAAAATTATGAATGTATGATATCACACCACTTGCTAAATTTTTGTTTTAATGCCTTGTAACCTAATCTTTATTATTATTACACTATTATTTCATCACATGATTTATTTTATTTTATTTTTTCTCTTGGATTTGGGCTCATTCTAACCCATTTCCTTTGCTTTGGATAAAATTCTACCTTTCTTGGAGGGCTTGGTCACATTTTCATAATTTTTAGGCTATCGGTCCAACTTCTATATCCTAGTCCAAGTCTATGTTTTATTTCTTACTTAGGTTATCCAATGGGCTTGCTAGAAACTTATGTGAAGTGGAAAAACTCTATATGAAGTGTCCATAGGTGAAAGCCCAATTTATGGGTAGAGATGTTAAACTTAGAAGTTTCTAACTCTTGAATTAGGAAAAATTACCCTAATCCAATAATCTTCTTAAAATTTTAAGACCTTTACTTACTTCACAAAATTTTATCTTCCTTACCAAAGAATTTCGCCTCTCTTTAGTATGTTATTTCTAATTTTTCCTATTAGGTTTTCTCTCTTTACTTGTTCTCTTAATTTTAGAAACATTTTCTATGCATGCACACAAGGTGAAAAATTTCTGAGGATTATATTTCCTTAGATATATAAAAATTGTCTAATAAATTTTATTTCCTTAATTAAATATTTATGTACTTTTAAAGAAACAAAATTAGGGATGTTACATTAAATATTTATATAACTTTAATAAAAGAAACGAAATTAAGGATGTTACAGCCTGAATCCTCATCAACTAATTCCTTATGGAGTTCATTAATTTGTTTATCTTTACTTTTAGGTTCCTTGTTAGATTTCGAAGGAAAAACCAGAGTCTTCGCACAACAGTCCAAGAGAATCTGGTTACGACTGAGCCAGTCCATCCCCAGAATCACATCTTTATCTTCCAGGGGTAAAGAAATTAGATCCACGATAAATGATCTGCCAGAAACTTCGACTAGGTAGCCTTTACAGACTGAAGAGGTGCTCACTTTTCCTCCCATAGGGGTTAACACTATCAACTCAAATGTCAATTCAGACATAGAGCAAAGAAGTCTCCCCACACAAGCAGATGATATAAAAAAAATGATTGGCACCAGAATCGAAAAGCACAATCAGAGGGTAGCCGTGGAGATAACACGTACCTTGAATTAAATTAAGAGCTTGTTTTGCTTCGGTCTCACTCAAAGTAAAAACTCTTCCCTTAACTAGTTGAGTCTACTCAATCTTCTTCCCATCCTCCAGGGGACATTGGCGAACTATATGCCTTTTCTGCCCACATCGATAACAAGTAACCAAGTTATGGAGACAGGGTTTATTCCCATGATGTCGCCCACATGTCTTGCATTTGTTTCTAGTGGCATTTTGCACCAAAGGTCTAGTCCCCATGGCTATAGGTTTCTTGCCTGCAGCTATGTTTCTTCCCCTAACAAAACGGTCAAGAGCTGAGAATTCTCTCTTTCTCTTCCATGGCGCCTGTCTGTTCTTCTCTTCCTCTACTGCCTTCGAACTCTTCTCCAGCAGCCGACACTTGTTAATCAAGGGGACAAACTCACGAATTTCCAAGGCCACTACTGATGTGAACCCTTGATATGAACCTCACCAAGAGCAGTGAGACTCGGAATCATTATAGGATCCGATTGGAAGGATCGTGTTCTAATCAGATTTATAATAAAATAAATTAAAAGAAAATGACCTTGACCCGTTATCTATAAAGAGATAAGAACCAAAGGTATAAGAGATTATTGAAGACGCCACACTCAAGAAAAGAGAAGATTGTGAGTGATAAGTCTTGCTTGAACGCCACAAGAAAAATCTTGATAAGTTCAAAAAAGTTCTTTGAAGAACCAAAGAGAAAACACTCTCAATAATATAAATGATAATCTATATTGTTCATGAGCATACATGCCTATTTATAGGTCAATAACCTAAACTAATGAGGAAAACTACATAGAAAACTCTTATAGGACAAGAAAAATTAGAAATAGGAAACTGTTCTACAAACTATCAAATAGGAAACTTTCCTAATCAAAAAAATAAAACACTAAAAATAAATAAATAAGAGAAAACGTAGCTTAAATTGGGCCATAAAATAATTCATTGATTTTGGGCCTATATTCAATCTTCAGCCTTAAATCTTCTTGTATTTTAGGTCTATATTTAAATTGGTTAGTCTTGACCCATATTTAAGTGGGTTTTAATGACATGGACCAGTTTTAGCTCTTTTTTTTTTGTAGTAATGCATGTATCTCCTTGTTGGGCCTCTAGAATTAGACCATTAAATGCTTCTTTAATTCTTTTAGCCTGAGCTCTTATGATAGGTCCACTTGGAACTTCAAGCAAGTCTACATTCCATTTCCATTCGCTAGCCGTGATCACATCATTCCCCTCCTTTTGAAAAGGATTTGTCCTCAAATCAGCACCTAGACCAAAAAGAGTTAAATCAATAACTTTGAAGCACATACTAACATTATCATTATTTGGAAGATCTAATTTATAGGCATTGATATTAATTCTTTCAATCACTTGAAATAAACCATATCCTCTTCGAAGTAGTTTCAAATGCCTTTGAGGTAGAATCATTTTCTTCCTCATATGCAACCAAACCCAATCTTCAAGCTCAAATACAATTCTTTTGTGTCCCTTTTTAGGTTTGTTGACATAGTACTTAATTTTTCTCTCAATGTCTTGCCTTACCTTCTTATACATTTGCTTAACAAAATCGGATTTCTTCCAACCATCTAAGTTAACACGCTCAATACTGATAAAGGGGAAATTTGAGTGTTTAGTGGTTATATTTTATCCCCTAATTCATAGTAAACTTGTGGTTATTTCTCTGCTTTTGGTTATACTTTACTCTGGATACTGCTTTAGTTTGTTTTATGTTTGTAGGTATGCAAAAGAGGCCAAGAAGCAAGGGAAAACAATCATGAGAGGAGCCATATGAACTTGGAATATGCTAAGGAGGAAGCAAGGAGGAAACACACCAAAAATTGGTAAGAAAGGAGCATGGCAGCCCCTAACACGGCCAAGCCGTGCTCTGTGCGAAAGATGCAGAAAATTCCCAGAATCCAGCCCAAAGCACGGCCAGGCCGTGTCATGAAGCATGGCTGTGCTTCGTGTCCATACAGCACGTGATTTTTAAGGTTTTAAGTAGCCAAGTTGATACATATGCATAGGGAAACGCAGAGGAACATATTGAGACCTAGAGAGACATCTTAGACTTAGTTTTTAGGCTTAGAAAACACTTAGATTAGGTTTTTACTTGAATCATTATTGATTTTATGTTCTAGAGTAGAATTTACAGCATTTGAAGGTTGTATTTCATCTTTACTTTTCTGCAAACCAAGTTACATCTTTCTACTTTAATTCTCTACTTCTACTTCTACTCCTTCTCTTTAGATTGTACTAAACTTGAATGGTTTACTTAATAGATATGAATTTGGTTTCTGTTTATATGATGTGTGAGTAGATTTGATCTAGGGTTTTGGTAAACCCACTTATGATATGATGATGCTGAACTATTGAATTAAATTGTGGAACCCTAATTATGTTATCCATGGTTAATTAGGATTAAATATTATGCATTGATCACAGGAGTTGATGAATGTTTGGCCAACGTTTTATCACGTCTTAAGATATTAATTGATGAACTGAAAGGTGAAAATTAATACTGGAACCTAATAGTTAATTAAGGATATCTTAATCACGAAAGTAGTTTAAGATTCTCTAGGAATGAATCAGTTAGTGGGCACGAGAAAATCGATTAATTGTATTCCATGGTTGGTATAGAACTTAATGGACCTAGGTTAAACTAAGAACCACGAAAGTAGGCAATTGGATCAACCTAAGTACGATTAGTAATGCTTGAAAGAGGTTGCTAATTAATTAAGGGTAAACCATCCCCAATTACCTAGATAATTGCAATTAGAGGTACAAGTTGAATGTTGAATATTATAAGTGTGGTGAACCCTAACCCTAGACTTTTGGTAATTAAATTCTTAATTTACTTAATTGTGACAAACTCTCCTTTGAATTACATCGATTTAGATAGCATATTTCGTATCATTCTAGTAATTGACATTGTTCTCTATAGGATACGACCCGTATTCACCAAACTAGCTACAACTACGCCGTGCGCTTGTGTTTAATCATAAAATAGACACAACAAGTTTTTGGCACCGTTGCTAGGGAACAATCGTCAATATTAGATATATTGCGAAATAGCTAGACTAGATAACTTTCTTTTAATTTTTCTACATAATTTTATCTTGCTAATTTTTGCCTCTTTTCTTCCTTTATAGGTGTGTTTCTCTTTTATGCGAAGAGAACGTGAGTTCGTTGCTGAGTTTGATCTGGAAATTGAACACACACTACGAAGGATAAGAAGACAACAACAAGAAAATTTTGCACCTATCATGGCGGAAAGAGATAACCGGTCTCTTAAGGATTTAACCGCCCCGGATACTCATGGCCTGAATCCGAGTATCGTAAGACTAGTTGTTGAGGCCAACAACTTTGAGCTGAAGCCTTCTCTTTTGCAGATGCTTCAGCAGAATCAATTTGGAGGGTCACCTACTGAAACCTTAATCTCCATCTTTCAATATTTTTGGAGTACTGTAACACATTGAAGCTGAATGGAGTATCTTTTGATGCTATTAGACTAAGATTGCTCCCTTTCTCTCTGAGGGACAAGGCCCGTGCATGGTTGCATTCTCTTCCATCAAGGTCAATAACTATATGGCAGCAGCTTTCTCAAGGTTTCTTGGCCAAATACTTCCCACCAAGCAAGACAGCCCATCTTAGGAATCAGATAAAACTACCTTTGCTTAGAAAGATGAGGAGTCACTATATGAAGCTTGGGAGAGATTTAAAGAGCTCCTTAGAATATGGCCACACCATAGGTTGGAGAAGTGGCTTATAGTCCATACATTCTACAATGGATTGATTTACAACACCCGTATGTCTGTGGATGCTGCAGTTGGAGGAGCCATTATGAACAAAACAGTTGATGAAGCCTATGAGTTAATTGAAGATATGGCTCAAAATCACTACTCTTGGTCTAGTGAGAGGCAGCCAAGAAAACCAGTAGGTATGTATGAAGTAGATGCTTTTAATCATCTCACTTCTAAAGTTGATGCATTATTTCAAAAATTGGATAAATTAAGCATCAATGCTGTTGGTTCTTCTTCATCTTCTACACGTGAGATTTGTGGGTGTGTTGGCCATGTGGCCAGTGATTGTCAACTTAGAAATTCTGCACCTCAGGATTGTGAATAGGTGAACAATAATCAGAAAAAAAATCCCTAAAGCAACACCTACAATTCAGGTTGGAGGAACCACCCGAATCTTTCATACAAGCCTAATGTGAATCAGCCTCAGAATAATTTTAGGCAACCTCCTGGGTTCCAAAATCAGAGGCCATTCAATCCTCCACCTCAGCCCAAGTCAAATTTGGAGGCTTTGATGAAAAATTTCATCACCACACAGAGTAAACAGAATCATGAATTTAGAGCCCAGAACCACTCGATGAATGAGGCCGTAAAGGATTTAGACTCTAAAGTTGACTCGCTTGCTACTCATAGCAAGATGTTGGAAACTCAAATAGCACAGCAGGTGGGCCAATCTAACAGGAACTTTGGCAGACTTCCAGGTCAGACTGAGAATCCTAGGGAGCATTGTAATGCCATTACCCTGAGAAGTGGTAAACAATTAGCTGAATCAGAAAGAAGAGGAGAGGTAAAAGAAGGTGAACCTCAGGCTGCATTTGAGAAGAGAAGAGAAAAGGAACTAGACGAAGAGGAAAAGAAGGAAGAAGAGACGAAATATGTGGCTCCTGCACCCTACAAGCCACCAATCCCTTTTCCTCAAAGATTGGTTAAGGATAAATTAGAGAAGCAGTTTGAGAGGTTTCTGGATTTTTTGAAGAATTTGAATATCAATATCCCATTCCTAGAAGCCATCTCCAAAATGCCTTCTTATGCGAAGTTTCTAAAGGAAATCCTCTCAAACAAGAGGAAAATTGAAGAGCATGCAGTTGTGGCACTAACAGAGGGATCCAGTGCTTTAATTCAAAATAAGCTGCCACAAAAACTTAAGGATCTCGAAAGCTTCTCAATTCCTTGCTCTATAGGAGACATGAAGATTGACAGAGCCCTATGTGACCTTGGATCAAGTGTGAGCCTTATGCCTCTTTCGGTTTACGAGAAACTTCAAATGGGTGACTTGAAGCCTACCACTCTTTCTCTTCATTTGGCTGACCGATCCATCAAGCATTCGATATGTATATTAAAGGATGTTCCTCTAAAGGTGGGTAAGTTTCATATACCTGTTGATTTTGTAATTTTGGAGAAGGAGAAAGATGACAAAATCCCCATCATTCTTGGAAGGCCTTTCCTAGTTACGGCTGGTGCCAATATAAATGTGAGAGATAGAAAACTTTCTTTGAATGTTGGGAATGAAAAAGTTGAATTTAATTTAAATGATACAATAAACCCCTTCTCTAAATGAATCTTGTTGTATGATTGGATTACTTGAACCTAAAATGAATAATAATGCCGTGAATTTTCCTCCTACTAACCCATTTGAGTTATGCTCTATGAGAAGTTCTTATGTTTATGTCAAACTGGGGGAAGAAAAGAAGGCTGTTGAGGAGGCAATCTAAGCTCCAAAAGTAGAACCTAAGCCACCTCCTCTCAACCTCAATGGAGCTAAGGAGGAAAAGAATAAGCCAAGAGGATCCTTGAAAGTAATTGGGCAAAGCCTCAAGTAACATACTAAGAGGCAATGGATAGCAAAGAGAGTTATTCAAACTCTCTTTAAGCCTCCTTGAGTGGAAAGCATGCCAGAGAGTCAAGCTAACAACTTTAAACAAGTGCTTTGTGGGAGGCAACCCACATTTTAATTTTTAAAAGTTTCTTTTTATTTTGTTTTCTTGCTTTTAGTTTTGTTTTTATCTTTAATTTTAGTTAATTTCTTTGGTTATAGGTTTAATGAGTGTTTCCTTATGTTTTTTAGGTAAATTCCCATTTATCCAAGGTTGAATTAAAGGATGGAAATCAAGGGAAATTGAGTAGGGTTGAAAAATACAGCTAATTTTCAAAGAATTGAAGGATCCAGTAGCCAACACGGGCTAGTCGTGTCATAGGACATGGCCGTGGTGCAGGCCCAACCCAAGCACCCTCTCCCCGTGTTGGCTAACATGGGAAAAATCCAAAGAAATTGAAATTCTAGTGCCAAGCACGGGTAGCTCGTACTCCAGGTAAAAAAAATGGAAGAAGCAGAAAAGAGAAGGACCAGCAGCAAACACGGGCTGGCTATGTCACAAGACACGGGCTGGCTGTGTCACAGGACACGGCCGTGCCCTAGGCGGACTCCCTCCCCGTGTTGTTTAACACGGGCCAATTCTTGGAAAATGGGGCATTCTAGCCCAAAGCACGGGTGTGCCATGCTGTGAAGCATGGCTGTGCTTCAGGCCTAGGTCAGTTTTTCTTTCATTTTTTTCTCCCTCTTTTCCCCCGTGTTCTGCATCCTCTCAACCCATGCCCTAGCCCGTGCTCTCTTCTCCCTTTCTTCCCTCCAATTTCCTTGCCTTTATCCACTTCAAACCTTCATCTCCCCCATTCCCAATCCGTGCCTTAGCCAAAAAACCCGAATCCCTCCATCCTCTTCCCCAATCTTCCCTCTCCCTCTCGGTCCCTCCTTACCAAAAATTTCCTGTACCTGTGCCCAGTTTCCATTCCCAGCCAACTAGAAATTCCCCCTCCCCTGTTCTACATTTTCACCCATTCCCCCACACCCTTCAAATTCCTTCTCCCTCTCGGTCTCCCCATACTCGAAATCCCTTCCCCTAGCGATTTCACCCCATCCCCTTCCCCCATCTCCAACGCTCCCAGTACCCAAACCCAGGTCTCCCCATCCCTCTCAGAATCCCCCTACATTACCCATTCCCCTTTTTCATCTTCTTCCCACTCCTCACCTGTAGCCCACCCTTTTCCAAGCATCACCACTGCTCGTTGCTCAATTGCTGCATTCTCCATCATGCTTCCAACCAGGTAACTCTAAACTCTTACCTAGTGGTTTACTATTTAGATTAGATTCCCTGCTTGTTAGACTTGCTGGTTTGGATATTCTACACTTGGTAATTGCTTCTGAATTAGGCTGTTTTTTTTGCTTTTTACAATTAGATTCAATTTACTGCTTTAATGCACTGAATTTTTGGACTCGGTGGCTGAACTGAATTGCTCTGTTATGCTTTCTACATTTGAGCTTCAAAATGCTGGTTTAATACATTAAAAATTTCTGGACTTAACTTGACTGCCCTTAATTATATGCTGCTTGGTGTTCTTATTTAATTTCTCAGTCTTTGCACTAGAATTTCCTTCTCACTATTTAGACTTACTGGATGGTTTATCAAAATTATGGCATTTGTTTAACTGAATGAATGCATTTAGAATACATGCTCTGCACACTAAAAGTTATTGCATTCTGCATATTACCTTGACCCATTGTCTGAGTTCTGATTTTGGACAGTCATCTAACTTCTATGTTTGGATATTGGTTTTTCTGCACCATTAAGACACATATTTCCTAATTTGTGCCTAATTTGAATTGTGCTTTGAATTTCTAGACATGTTTTACCCTGATTCTTGCTCTGATAGTTACTGATTATTGTTGGCACATTACCTTGCATTGCACTTGATAATTGATAGTCTCACATACCCTTATCCTGATCTCATCCGTCTGTTAATTGTCTATTAGATCTATACATCCTATTCCCTTTTTTCATTTGCTTGCATATCATCACATATGGGTCCCAAAAGAGTCAGAACTGGCCAATCATCCTCCCAATCCCAACAACAACGTAGAGGAAGAACTCAACAATCGCCCCAACTTCCTTACCAAATAAATGAGTATGGTATTGTGTTTGTTGATGATAGTCAACAGACACGATACGATACTCTAATTAAACGGGGAATGCTAAGTACTCGCTACATGGATGAGGAATGTTTGGAACGGTTAGGTCTTTTAAATGATGTCCACTACTTAGTTAATAGGATTGGGTGGAATACATTCATCACACTATGATACCTGGC
Organism: Gleditsia sinensis; assembly: GCA_037074535.1. Lineage (NCBI taxonomy): Eukaryota > Viridiplantae > Streptophyta > Magnoliopsida > Fabales > Fabaceae > Gleditsia > Gleditsia sinensis. Next base: position 3,670,917 of record CM073467.1, read on the forward strand.
CTATATTAGGACCACCTTAGAGTTTTTCAGCTCAGTTAATGTAGTCCTGTTTCGGGGTTCCGACATCAATCAGGGCCACGTTAATTTTAGAATGTTTAACCGTACTTTTAGCTTAACATTGGCTGAATTTAATGCACTATTTAGACTGCCTCCTGGGGGAACTAGATCAGTACCCTCAAGTTTTCTTACCCAACCTTTTTGGAACTCAATTTCTATGGAGGGTCAGTATAATGCATCAAGTTCAAAAGTCTCTTTCATTTGCAACCCCACTTTTAGATATTTACAGCGCCTGATGGCCCATACTATTTTTGGTAGGGTTGAGAGTGATGGGGTTGCAAATCAAAGGGAGCTTTACTTTTTTTATGCTATGGTATATGGTACTAAGGTGGATACTAGAGCCTTCATGGCTCAGTAGATGGCTCGGGTAGGTAGTGCAATGAATGGTAAAGTGGTCATAGGGGGCCTGGTTACTACCACAGCTAGAAGGTTGGGATTTGAGGCAAATCTCTAGGGAATACAACCAGTAGTTGGCAGTAGTAGGATTGATTTGGAATTCTACCTGCATATGAAACTCATTGTCAAGAAAAATGCTGACTATTGGTTGTATCTCAGAGGACATAGAATCTTTCGCCTCCCTAACCCTACTAGGACTGTAGTTACCAGTATGGAGAACTGGATATACCCATTAAAGGAGGGTAGAGAGGGTGCTGAAATTCCACCAGAGAAGGATAATTTTCCCCTTGAGCCACTTTCGGCTCTCCCACCCCCACCCCTTTCCCATTTTACTGACCATGCAAGTACATCATATGTTGCCCTTGAGGTTCAGGACTCTATCTCTTCAAAGCTTAATCGCATTGAGGTAGAGCAACTATCACAGAGAGATACCCTGCATGCCATGCACGATTCCATCCAAAGCATGCAGGGAATGATGCAGGCATGGTACACCTGGCACTTGGATCAGAACCCACCTCCAACTCCTTCAGACGACCAGTGAACAAGTAAGTCACTTATCCCTTTGCCTATTCTTTCATTATTATTGACATTAGGGACAATGTCAAGCTTAAGCATGGGGGAGTAGACTTTAGCTTTTGGGTTTGCATTAGATGAACTTCTGATTTGCATTGGCTATTTTCACTAGTTGATTTAGTTGTCTTTTACATGTATATACTGTACATATCACATCCCTCTTGTTTTATTACACAATCACATAGTTTTCTATTTTGGAAATAGATTGATGTAATATAGGCTAATTTTAGCTCATGAACATGTGATGCACAATAGGATATGAATTAGGCAGTTTAAATTTTAGTCTCTCTCTTTTAGCATTAAACCTTTAATTTTTTGAAAAATATCTCTCCTATAGTACTGTGAATTGTATGCCTTTATTGATTTTTAACACTATGAGAGTATGAAGGCTGGGAGAGGTGGAAAATGAGGGGATATAACACCCAAAAAGTTTTCACTTTGAGTACCCCTTCAAGGCACCAAAAAGGCTCTAGTATGAGTACCTAGTTGCTTTTACCCTAGAAAGATGGAGCATAAAATGCACTCACGGCATATTTCTATAAAAGAAAAAAATGATGATAAATGAAATAGACAAAAGAAAAAACATGATGAGAAATAAAAGAAATTGAGTGAGAAAAATAGAAATAAGGGTAAGGCAACATATGGAGATCTAAAGGATAAGGTGGCCTACTTGAGTGTCTGAAAATCAATTAGATGCATACATTCAATGATACTAATAGAAGCAGATATATAATAGGGGAATTTTGGTTTAGTTTTAGAAGAACAAAGATTATATGATAAATGTCTATTCATATATCTATTCATATATCTATTGTGTGCACATTGATTGAGTGAAGAATTTCCTATATTGCATTTATCTGTTATCTAAAATTTGTATGCATAATCTCTCTTCCTTTTGATTTGACATGTTATTTGCTTGAGGGCAAGCAAAGGTTTAACCATGGGGGAGTTGATAAAGGGGAAATTTGAGTGTTTAGTGGTTATATTTTACCCACTAATTCATAGTAAACTTGTGGTTATTTCTCTACTTTTGGTTATACTTTGCTCTGGATACTGCTTTAATTTGTTTTATGTTTGTTGGAGAGCAAAAGAGGCCAAGAAGCAAGGTAAAGCAGTCATGAGAGGAGCCATATGGACTTGGAATATGCTAAGGAGGAAGCAAGGAGGCAACACACTAAAAATTGGCAAGAAGGGAGCATAGAAGCCCCCAACACAGCTAGGTCGTGTTATGAAGCATAGTCATGCTTCGTGTTTATACAACATGTAATTTTTATGGTTTTAAGCAATCAAGTTGATACATATGCATAGGGAAACGCAGAGGAACATATTGAGACTTGGAGAGACATCTTAGACTCAGTTTTTAGGCTTAGAAAACACTCTTAGATTAGGTTTTTACTTGAATCATTATTGATTTTATGTTCTAGAGTAGAATTTACAGCATTTGAAGGTTGTATTTCATCTTTACTTTTCTGCAAACCAGGTTATATCTTTCTACTTTAATTATCTACTTCTACTTCTACTCCTTCTCTTTAGATTGTACTAAACTTGAATGGTTTACTTAATAGATATGAATTTGGTTTCTGTTTATATGATGTGTGAGTAAATTTGATCTAGGGTTTTGGTAAACCCACTTATGATATGATGATGCTGACCTATTAAATTGAATTGTGGAACCCTAATTGTGTTATCCATGGTTAATTAGGATTGACTATTATGCATTGATCATAGGAGTTTATGAATGTTTGGCCAACATTTTATCACGTCTTAGGATATTAATTGATGAACTGAAAGGTGAAAATTAATACCGAAACCTAATAGTTAATTAAGGATATCTTAATCACGAAAGTAGTTTAAGATTCTCTAGGAATGAATCAGTTAGTGAGCACGAGAAAACCGATTAATTGTATTCCATGGTTGGCATAGAACTTAATGGACCTAGGTTAAACTAAGAACCACAAAAGTAGGCAATTGGATCAACCTAGGTATGATTAGTAATGCTTGAAAGAGGTTGCTAATTAATTAAGGCTAAACCATCCCCAATTACTTAGATAATTGCAATTAGAGGTACAAGTTGAATGTTGATATCATAAGTGTGGTGAACCCTAACCCTAGGCTTTTGGTAATTGAATTCTTAATTTACTTAATTGTGACAAACTCTCCATTGAATTACATTGATTTAGATAGCATATTTTGTATCATTCTACTAATTGACATTGTTCTCTGTAGGATACGACCCGTACTCACCAGACTAACTACAGCTACGCCGTGTACTTGCGGTTAATCATAAAATAGACACAACAAATAGTCCTAGGCATATCATGCAATCTCACAATTTTCTTAGAAAACAAATTAGCAATATAAGACGCATCATCAGTTTTATGATATGGTATAAAAAGTTTCATTTTAGAAAACCTATCAACAACCACATATATAGAATTGCTACCCCTTTTTGACCGAGGTAAATCCAACTTAAAATTCATAGATATGTCAACCCAAGATTCATTATGTATGTCTAAAGGAGCATATAAACCATGAGGTTTTGTAACAACTGATTTTTTTTATATATATAGCGACTGATAACACATTCCAACAGCGAACCACACACATTTATATAAGCAGCTAATATTCCATTATCATAATATTTGAACTACATCAAAGGTTAATATTTATACATAAGCGACACTAAGTCATATAACTACATTAACTTAACATGAACCCTATACTGCACATCTCCCCTAGGTGTAAAGGGTGGAGGAGGTGGTGCTAGCATCGGGTTCTGTACAAAGCATCGCCATCCATTGGATCTTCCATGATCAAGTGCATGGAAGCAGCTAGTGTATTGTTTGCTCTTATCTGAAGATAACACCAACAATAATGAGAACGAAGGTTCCCAATAGGTTTAACATTAAAAGCATCATACGATAAATAAGGAAAACATAGTGTTATGTCCAGCTATATAAACTACAGAAAATATTTTCTCTTTGTATATGATAAAGTAACAAGAATGTATAGCATGCTTTCATATTCAATAGACAGGTTATACATCAATATCATGCATGTATAATAACCAGGTTATACTTCAATATATGCTTGTATCTATATATCTTTACAGTGCTTTCATGCAGGGTGACTAATCGTCTGCAGCCACATCTCAACACTCAGTGAATAATCGTTTGTAGCCACATCTCCACACTCAGTGACTAATCGTCTGTAGCCACATCTCAACCATATACATCACATGATATAACCATGTATACATCAAACAACTCACCTTTATCATCATGCTTGCCATCCAAAATTAACTTTGTCTCTCCATATAATCACTATGTAATAACTCCTTTATCGTCATATAATAATGTACACATCATATTTTTTAATCATCATGACCATCACAATAGGATTATACATTAACCAAGCACATCACTAATATCATGCATAATATCATCACCACATCATTTAACTAATATGTATTAATACACTTACCAACAATGCATACCTTATATCATGTAATCCTCATGCATTGATATACTAGCATAGGCATCAAATCAATATGCATTTCATCCATACATTGTACATATAGCTCATATGCAATTCACTTACATATATCTCATCAATACATAACAAATTCACTTGCATAGGTCTCATTAATATGTATTTTTATCCATACATTAAACAAACATCTCATCAATATACAATATGTGAATTAATTTCTCATAATAAAAGGATGGAATTCACACTACAATGCATCATTAAAAAGGTATTTATTTGTACTTTAATTTTCCTTAACATCATCCATTCATTGGAGTTCATTTAGAGACTTTAAAATGCAAAACAAAGCAATTTCTCATCCATTGCATAGGTCTCATTAATATGTAATTTTATCCATACATTAAACATACATCTCATCAATATGCAATATGTGACTTAATTTCTCATAATCAAAGGATGGAATTCACACTATAATGCATCATTAAAAAGGTATTTATTTGTACTTTAGTTCCCCTTAATATCATCCATTCATTGGAGTTCATTTAGAGCCTTCAAAATGCAAAACAGAGCAATTTCAGCCTCAAACACGACTTGGCTGTGTCACCAAGCATGGATGTGTGCTGAAAAATCACAAAATAGCCTGAAGCACGGTCTAACCGTGTCACCATGCATGGTCATGCTTCGAGTTTTCCCGGTAGTCCAGATTTCCGTCCAACTAGACATTCCTTTACTAAAAAGACCATAACGCCCTCATTTTAACTCCGATTAAGGTTATTGTGGTGTCTATAGAAAGATAAAACAATTATCTACAACTTTGATGTTTAATATGTTAACAGATTAGAAACCAAAACAGGTGAAAAATGTGTCCGAGAACAGCATCGTGATTCTGTGCGTTAAATCTGACCTTTCTTCACTCATCAGGGCATATCTCTCTCATTTAAAATCCGATCAAAGTGATTCTAGAGGTATTAGAAAGATAAGAAATAGGGATACAACTCATATGTTAGACATATGTTCGGATTCGATATAAATCATAACCAAAAGAACCAACCATTCGAACCATCGATTTTCACCATTTTCAAGCCAATTTCAGCAAACACATGTATGATCTATGCATCCAACCTCACTTTTCATGGCAAAACATAAATATACATCATGAATCATCAAAAGAGGATATTTGAAACACTTATAAATCATTCAAAATGCATGAAATTCTACGGAAATATGAATAATGTTAAACCTACCAAACCAGAGATTCTTCCTATCCTTTTATTTCCTCCTCTTGATCACTTCTCCTTCTTCCTTTCTCTTGGATCTTCACCTTTGCTTCCTTTCTCTCTACTCTTTCTATTCTCTTCTTTTCCTTGGCCGCCACCTCGCTTCCCCTTGATCGTTTTGGCCTACTTCTCCTCCAAGCCAAGACTTCTCCAAGTCAACTACTTTTCCTCCAAGCCAAGACTTCTCCAAGTCAAGGCTTCTTCTCCAAGCTAAGACTTTGCCAAGTCAAGACTTTCTCTCTAAGCCATCCCTCTCCCCTTCTCTCCCTTGGTTTGGTCGACTCACCCTTGAGTCAAGCAAAGATAAAAAAAAATATTTAGCCTTCCTCAATAAGCCATCATCCTCCTATCTCAAGAACCTACTTTATCCAACTATTATAATCTTGCCATCCCATTACAATTAAACTATGCCATTAGATAAGGCTTTGTTTGGTTGTAGGAAAATTCCATCAAATGCTTTAATCCCACATTATCCTTTTTCTATGGTTTCATCACTGTTCCATTTCATTCTCCTTCATTCCCTTCACCATGAGAATTATTTTTCACTTATTAAAATATGGGATGTTATAGGTTTCATCTTTAACTTAGCTTGTCTACAAGTTAAAAACTGTTCACATATTCGTTTTGCATCATGTTTCATATGCAGAACATCTAAAGTCTTAAATATGCCAAAATGCCACATTAAACCACCTTCATGAGCTTCCCTAACAAACAAATCTTGCAATGAATATTTAAGCATACACAATTTATTTTCTCTAAAAAGAAATTTATTATGTCCAAAGAACTTATCAAATGCCACTTTCTCACATGCATTGAGAACATTACCCTGCAAAAGAGAAATTTCAATATTGGGTAAATAAAAGTTAAGCTCATTAATACAATCATTGAAAAAATTGAAAGAAAAACATTTTTTTTATCACATTTTCTCTAGCATAAAAATTTATTTGTTTTCTCTTGATTTTTCTTTCAATAACCCAATTGGTTCTTTTAATTTTAACATCAATTTTCTCAACTTCTCTCTCATTTTCTCTCTTAATTTTCTCGGCCTCTATCTCTTTTTCTTTCATAATTTTCTCAACCTCTCTATCTTTTTCTCTCTTAATTTTCTTGGCCTCTCTCTCTTTTTCTATCATACTTTTTCTTTTCTCTATCTCTTTTTCTCTCATAATTTTCTCTGCATCTCTATCTTTTTCTCTCTTAATTCTTTCACATATTTTCTTTTCTTCACTCTCTTTCTTTTGTAACCCTACTTGATCAACATAGTAGTCTTTAACACTTTTGGACCTTTGAGTGGAGCATTGCAACTTCTTTTGTAGTAATGCAGGTATCTCCTTGTTGGGCCTCTAGAATTAGAACATTAAATGCTTTTTTAATTCTTTTAGCCCGAGTTCTTAGACAGGTCCACTTGGGACTTCAAGCAGGTCTACATTCCATTTTCATTTGCTAGTCGTGCTCACATCAACTACTGCATTATGGATTTTTGGATTCAGACCAGCTTCAAACTTGACCGCTTTCTAAGATTAATTCGGATTATATTTTAAATAAGATGAGAACTTGGCTCATCGATCGATTGTCCCCCTTGTCTCAATTGGAGGAATTCGATTTCCTTCTCGGCCCTGACACTTCTAGGGAAGTACTCATCTAAGAAGGTCTCTCAAAAGACAAACCAGGTAACCTGTTGACCCTGGTGAGCTAACAATTCACTGGCTCCTCTCCACCAGAACTCTGCTTCTTCTTTCAATATGTACACAACAAAATTTAATTTATGCTCATCTGAAGACTCTAGAACTCCAAAAAAATTTTCCAGCTCAGCAAGCCATCTATCCGTCACCATAGGGTTGTATCCTTTGACAAAAGACAGAGATTGAGTTCTCATAAAATCTGCCCATCCATTGCTTACGTTCCTTGGGTTCTCTCACCATTAGTCTTATTATTGTTCTGAATATGCCGCAGGATCTGATTCGTGGCAAAAAAAAATTTATAATACAGTAGTGACAACATCATCAAGCATACATATTAGGAAATATACTAGCAATTTTTCCTTAACAATTTCAATGTGCTACTCTACTCCATCTATCCACATCTTATTCAAGATGCTCTTAGATCGATCCAGGTAACCATCCACCCCTATCGCCACTTAGGATCGACTTGCTCTGATACCAACTTATAATAACCAATTTTTTTTTGCAGCATTAGACCAACATTCATCCAAAAGATATGCATCTTATATATATACATACATACAGAAGTTTACATACATCACAGATTAGCAACGTAAATACATATATAACCCGAGGTACTAAGTATACATTCCAAAAGGCAAAGTACCATGGGGTTACACCAAAACAATGGGGTTAGCCCATTTACATCATCAGATTATACACATAAAACTATCCTACTATCCTTTCCCTAGCCATCACCCATGGGGTACTGCTAGTGGAGGAGGCAGGCCGGGAGTATGAATCTTTACCATATTAATGACCAGCAAGTTCACTATAATGGTGAATTGTCCCAAGTAGGGGACGTCCACTATTTTAAGCTCTAATAAGATGGTCAGCACCACGAACGACTTCTTTACAGATTTGAACATAACACTATATAACATAGTGAGATATAAAATCCTAATAAGGTCAACATCCAACAAAAATACAGACATAATGAAAAACTTACGTGTTATGTCTAGCTGTATAAACTACAAAAAAATATTTTCTCTTTTGTACAATAAAGGTACAGTAAAATACATATAGGCTTTTATAGGTTATGCATCAATATCACGCATGATAAATGAAATATGTATTAATAGGATACTTGTACAATTGCTCATAGGCTTATACATTGTTCATAATGGCTTATCATTTGATAATTTCTCTCAATTTACAAACCTCAGTATGACATGAGCCTTACCCCTATAGCTACTCATCCACTACTGAGTGCCTTTGGTTGGAGCAGTCCTTCCCACATTGACTACTCTAGGCTATAGGGCATCCCCTATCCCAGTACTGTATCTAAGCCATGACCCTTCAGTCGCCTTACCTTTATAAGGTGTTGTATGCCGTTGAGTCATCTTCGTGGGTAAGGGTCATCCTGGACTTGTCAGTCTCCTCAATACAACAAAAGAAATATGTAACATCTCTAATTTCGATATGTTGTACGTATGTTTTGATTAATGACATGTATGTAAACTCTATATTGTATAATAATAATAAATAAATAAAAAGTTGTTACAAAATACCTATTGTCAGACTACCCTGCTTTAGAGAGGATCATCCTGACCATCAGTCGCTTAAATACAGCAAAGGTGATACTTGACACCAGGCCACCCTACTTTAGAGAGAGTCTTCCTTACCATGTTCATATCTTTTACATATTTTTCAGCCACTTGTCTCAACAAAATCATATATATATATATATATATATATATATATATATATATATATATATATATATATCAATAATCATCATGAGCATAAACCACATTCATTCTCATGCATGCCATAACAATTTCATCATGCATAAACATATATGCTCTTGCATTTTTTCATACTATTCACACATCGTTTACTCACTTATGGCTGCACATACAAGTGATCTATAGCATTCAAATATACATTCATGCATCATTCCTTCATTCTTTCATAATTAATTCAATAAGCATTACATAACCAATTAAATATTAACATATTTCTTTAACATATATGACTTATAAAACTCCCATTATCACTTCATAAAGATTGATAATTAATTAAGATTTGAAAAGGAAACAAATATCCTTGAAAAAGGGTGAGGCAGCATGAAGCATGGCCGTGCTTCACGCCTGTGCTTCCCTCACAATATGGCCATGTTTCTCACAAACCTGCACCAAGCACAGTTTGGCAGTGTCACAAGCACGACCGTATTCTAGCTGTGTTGTGCGTTTTTACACATCCAGCCCAGAGCACGATTGTGCTTTGTGCGCGAAACCCAAAAAGTTTCCTCTTTTTCTCCGAAACCAACTAAGAAAACTAGCCAACAATCATACCAACATTTTAAGCATGAAAAATCCAAATTTTCCATAGCCTATAACCACTAAAAACATGGATTAAATCTCAAAATTAACCACCACGAATTTTCCTTAAATCCCTACCTCATGTACATAGGTGTAAAACAGTCATCAATGCCATAAATGCATCATCAAAGGTTCTATCTACCCTTCCATCATGCTTTAATACATACGTACAAGTCACCTATCAAGTTATCCAACCAAGAACTCTTAAAAAGGGTGTTGATCTTACCTTTTTCACCACCTAAGATGTTTCTCTCACTAGCTTTGGATGATTCCTCTCTCTAAAAAACCACCACCAAGCTGCAGATTTTCCCTCCAACCATTAGTTTTCCATGGAAACTCATGAATATACATAAGGTTAGAGAAAATCAAGAGTCTCAAAGCTTACCTCTTCTCCTTGGATTTCATCTCTCTCTCTCTTTCTACCTTCCTTCCTTTCTCTCTCTTCTTCTCTTCCCTTTTCTTTCTTCTCTTTTCTCTCTTTCTATTGTGGGTTCTTCTTTTCCTTGGGCTGGTTGGTGGCTTGGCTTGGTAAGTCAACAGAGAAGTAATAAAATATTACTAGCTTCTTAGAGAAATTTCTTCTCCCTTAACCCACACCCTTGCTTTTGCTAATAATAACCATTATACCACTCCATTAAAATGGAACTATTTAGTTAGCTAAGGCATTGTTTGGTTGTAGGAAAACTTACCAAGTGTTTAATTCCTTCTTGAGACATATTCCAATGGGTTTCTGTATAATTCTCTTTATAGCTCGTCATGTAATATCCTAAATTTTTTATTTTTAATAATATTTTATTATAAACAAGAATGATTTTTTTAAATGACTATGCATGTTTTGCAGGAAGTAAATATATTTTTGTTTAAAATAATTATTGTTTTGCTTAAAATAATTATATTGGCCTTTAATAATTTTTTGTTGTATTTTTAGAAATATTCTTTCTTTTATTATGTATAAAGATATTTATTTTGTGATTTATTTTATTAAGATTTTTATAAAGAAAAATCACGATTTAAGAGTTTAACTAAAGATTTATGAGAATGTAAATTTTTAAAAAAATTTGGGATGTTTTAGGATGAAAAACAGTATTTATATGACTAGTATTTTTTGGCCATGAATAGTGACAAAGTTTCTTAAGTCATTTCTTTGATTTTTGGACCTTCTGGACACATTTTTTAAGTCTGTTTAGTCAAATGTGGATTGGAAAAGTGTACTTTGGGGCTGTCCAATCTGGAGCCTTTACCCTGTGAGTAGATAATTCTTTCTATGACTTACCCTATACTCTTCTTGATATTTGAACGTGCATTTGAATATGTTTATAAGATATTTACACTTTTATATGATTTTGAAATGCATTAAAATTATCTGAATTGTTTACAATTTGAAATATGGTTTGGGAAGAGTATAGTTTTGAAAATGGATTTCTGAACTCATGGTGTATCTGATTTCACATGTACTTATCATTAAATGATAAAGTGAATATTTATGCATGTGGCATTATTTAGAAAGCTATATGATTGCCTCGAGAAAAGGCATGTACATGTGATAAACCCTGAATGGGAAATTTATGACAGATGAATATGTACTAAGACTAAAAGTTTGTATTATATTGAGAATTTTATATTGGATTATATGGCATATATGCATATGATATTTTTTGTGGAGGAATCCTATTGGAAACACTGTCTGCTAATAGCAGGTGATGTTAGCCCTGGTGCACCTTGATAACCCAGCTAGCAAGAGGTGGCGCTAGCCTCGTGTGAGAGCCAACACACAGGAGATGATATGTGAGGAGAGCGGAATGCCTCCTATATGGGCGAGATGCCAGTTATATGAGATGTGATTTGCCTTCCTTTGTTGTGTGCTTGGAAAATACCCATATAAAGTCCCTTCGCATGTCCGCTTGAATGGTAGTAGGGCAAACCTTAGCAGGATGCTGAGTTTAGGCGAATCCTATACTACCAAAGTACGGAAGGGGTTAAACTCTGATATGGTGGTTCTGATATTGGATCCTCCTAATGTTTTCATGTGAAATGTTTTTAATGCATATCAAGTTTGATTAAAGATCATATTGTATCATATGGGGTTACAGATATTTGAATGTGATTTGAACCAAGAATATTAGAAAATGCGGGTGCCATATGGATATACTTCTGAACTATAATTTTCAATGTGATAAATTTTAATATATGAGTACATCCATATGTTGACCTAAGAGGTCATATGAGGTTTTATCTGCTCATTGAGTTGTCAAACTCACTACACGATGTTTATCTGTTTTTCAGATAAGGATATAGAGTTTGGTTCTTTCCCTTCAGATAGTTGACCAGCTAGACGACATGATCTCTAGGTGAGCCTACCTTGTTTCCATGGCAGATAGATTTTGATTTATATTGTACTTGTACTTTAGAGTATGCTCTGAACGCTACATGCATGATCCCTGCTTCTGCTATTACTCTGATGCTTATGGACTTATTCTGTATCTGGTATATGTATGGGAGAACCTATATGTATCTTTTTCCATGATAAAGGATTAGAATATTCATGTCTATGGAAAATCTATGTTCATGGTATATGTGTTTCACGTGCTGTAAAATTAGGGGTGCGACAAGTTGGTATAAGAGCAATAGGTTTCCCTGTGGCTATCAGAGTAAAGAATTCTGTAGTAGGACTTTGAGTATGGGTATGTAATTGCAGACATATTTATACTCACGGTACTGTTTTGGAATTCTATAGGGTGTCATCATCTTCTTCCTTTTGACTCTTTTCCTTAGATATGCGCTGTTTAAACATCGATTCGTATATTCTAGACGGTACTTCTTGAGTATGGACTACCAGTTCAGCTTTTGAATTCATTTTGATGAACAGTGAAAAAGAGAACCCTCTTGGGTGCAAAGAAAAAGAATTAGCTGAAAATAAAAAGATTTCATCCAAACACAAAGGTAATGGCGTGTTTGGATGTCAAGAAGGTTTGAATTAGTTATTTGATTTTTTTATGTGAAATAATATGATGAATGGCCAATACAATATTTATACTCACGGTGCTGCTGTGGAATTCTATAGGGTGTCATCATCTTCTTCCTTTTGAATCTTTTCCTTAGATGTGCGTTGTTTAAACATTGATTCGTATATTCTAGACGGTGATATTACTCCCTAAATGTACAGGTTATTTCTTCTCAGATAGGTTCTGACCTCTACCAACTAATCAGACCATATCTACCTCATATGGACTCCAACTTGAGTGATTCCAGTGGCTAAAAATCCGTGACACACATATCTATAATTCTTATGTTAACCATTTATCTTAATTCCATATAGATAATTCTCAGAAATTAAAAAATAAAAAGTATCCTAACATATTCTTCCCTGATGAACCATTTTTTGACATTTGACTACTAATCAGCTCATATCTTCCTCATATGGACTCCAAATTGAATGATTCCAGTGGCTAAAAATCCATGACACACATAGCTATAATTCTTATGTTAACTATTTATTTTAATTCCATACAGATAATTCCTAGAAATTAAAATACAGAATCTATCCTAACATATTCTTCCCTGATGAACCATTTTCTGACCTTTGACTACTAATCAGACCATATCTACCTCATATTGACTCCAAATTGAATGATTCCAGTGTCTAAAATTCCGTGACACATATATATTTAATTCTTATGTTAACCATTTATTTTAATTCCCTACAGATAATTCCCAGAAATTAAAACACAGAAGCTATCCTAACATATTCTTCCCTGATGAACCATTTTCTGACCTTTGACTACTAATCAGCTCATATCTTCCTCATATGGACTCCAAATTGAATTATTCCAGTGGTTAAAATCCGTGACACACATAGCTATAATTCTTATGTTAACAATTTATTTTAATTCCATACAGATAATTCTCAGAAATTAAAATACAGAAGCTATCCTAACATATTCTTCCCTAATGAACCATTTTCTGACCTTTGACTACTAATCAGACCATATCTACCTCATATGGACTCCCAATTGAATTATTCCAGTGTCTAAAAATCCATGACACATATATCTTTAATTATTATGTTAACCATTTATTTTAATTCCCTATAGATAATTTCCAAAAATTAAAACACAGAAGCTATCCTAACATATTCTTCCCTGATGAACCATTTTCTGACCTTTGACTACTAATCTGCTCATATCTTCCTCATATGGACTCCAAATTGAATGATTCCAGTGGCTACAAATCTGTGACACATATAGAAATAATGCTTATGTTAACCATTTATTTTAATTCCATACAGATAATTTTCAGAAATTAAAACACAGAAGCTATCCTAACATATTCTTCCTTGATGAACCATTTTCTGACATTTGATTACTAATCGGACCATATCTACCTCATATGGACTCCAAATAGAATGATTCCAGTGGCTAAAAATTCGTGACACATATATCTTCAATTCTTATGTTAACCATTTATTTTAATTCTCTACAGATAATTTCCAGAAATTAAAATACAGAAGCTAAAAATTTTGCCACCCATAGCCATACCTATGCAAAACTTTCTATACCAGTCTAAGTATTCAAACATACATCACATGCAGGATCAATATGTAACATGATATAGCAACATCCATGACCAATCATCAAAGTTCTAAGATCAAAATTTCATATAAATATTATAAGTTTCAAAAGTTTTCTTCAAAAAGAAATATTGTTAAACTTACCTAGAGCACTTAGTCCCTTAGACTTCTCCTTCCTCTTTCTTCCTTTCTTCCTCCTTTCCTCACTCTACCTTGCTTCTATTTTTCCTCTCCCTCACTTGGACAAAATTATAATGTTGTAAGGGTGGGTTTTCTTATATAGACCAGCAAATAATTGACCTTTCATGATCATGGATCTACCTTATCACAATTAGATTACACTTGGTTGAATTTTTGGAAAACAAACAACTTATGTTCTTGTCTTCCTCTTCCTTAGTCAAGATATGCATAGGAAAAGGAGATTTGTATTTTGAAAATTATGATAATATGTTCTTAAGATATGGGACAAGGTCCCTTTGATTTAGGGATTCATTTCCATTTTCTTTTGTCTTAAACAAGTATGATAGGTTTGCCTTTTTAGGTGGCAAATTTCTAGCCCTTGAATCTCCATTATTTGGTTGATATTATTTGTGTGGGATAAGAATGTTTTGTCCTAATGCCATGTATTATCATACCACTTGCTAAAATTATGAGTGTAGGATATAGATGTTTTTGTCCTAAAGCCTTGTATTATCATGCCACTTGCCAAAATTATGAATGTAGAATCACACCACTTGCTAAATTTTTGTCTTAATGCCATGTAACCTAATCTTTATTATTATTACATTATTATATCATCACCTAATTTATTTTATTTTATTTTTCCTCTTGGATTTGGGCTTATTCCTACCCATTTTCTTTGCTTTGGATAAAATTCTACCTTTCTTGGAGGGCTTAGTCACATTTTCATAATTTTTGGACTATTGGTCCAATTACTATATCCTAGTCCAAGTCTATGTTTTATTTCTTGCTTAGGTTATCCAATGGGCTTGCTAGAAACTTATGTGAAGTGGAAAAACTCTATATGAAGTGTCCATAGGTAAAAGCCCAATTTATGGGTGGAGATACTAAACTTAGTAGCTTTTACTCTTAAATTAGGAAAAATTACCCTAATCCAATCTTCTTGAAATTTTAAGACCTTTAATTCACAACAATTTATCTCCCTTACCTAAGAATTTCACCTTTCTTTAGCATGTTTATTTCTAATATTTCCTCTTAGGTTTTCTTTCTTTACCTATTCCATTAATATTAGAACATTTCTATGCATATATGTAAGGTGAAGAATTTATAAGGAAAATATTTAAAAATTACTGGATGTTACACTTAAGGATAAGATCATACTTTGTTTAATTGAGATGAGTGACAGCACCAGATAAGGAAACTTTAATACTTAAGAAGCAATTAAGAGAACCAAGATCCTTGACAACAAATGTAGAGCTTAACAAAGCAATTAAAGCAAAAATAAGTGCAAGATCATTTCCAGTAACAATGATGTCATCCATATAAACCAAGACTTCAAGAAGTGTAGAGAATTTATAGAAAATAAAAATGAAAATATTAGCAAGAGAACCTCGAAAACCTCATTGTAAGAGAGCTTGAATAAGCTTCGTATACTGAGCTCGTGGGGATTGTTTGATTCCATAAAGTGTTTTGTCCAATTTATAGACTAAGTGTAGGAAACTAAATTCTTCAAAATACTTGGGGGCTAGTGCATATAAACATCCTCAATGAGCTCTTCATATAAAATACATTTTGGACATTGAATTTCTTGATAATCCATTAACAAGAGATATCAAGTATAAGCACAATCTGAATAGTAGTAAGTTTAACAACTAAACTAAATCTCTCAAAATAATCAATACCAATCGTTTAATGAAACCCTTGAGCAACAAGTCGTACTTTATAATGATCAATAGTACCATTCGGTTTCAACTTCAATCAATAGACTCATTTGTAGCCAATAATCTTGCCATGGGGTAGTGCAGGGACCAAATGTTATGTTTTGTTTTTGTAAAGCACTAAACTCGTTAGCCATAGCTTGCTGACAATGATTACTCTTAGCTATCTATGCATATAAAGGAGGTTTGATTATGCAGGGAACTAAATTTCTTTTCTTTTCCATCGAAACAACCAAAACATTTCCATTTTCGGAGTCACCAAAACAAAATGGAGTTATCAAAACGAAATAGAGTGTTTGTTAAGAAAATATGCCATTTCGATTAAAATTATTATGTTGTGGAATGTTTTGATGGAAATACTATTGTTTCAATGGAAATACTCTTGTTTTGATAGAAAAGTATATGAAAGTAGCATCACATCACATCCAACACCAAGTTGCTCAAATTTGCCTTATTCATCACTCAAATTTTCTACCACAAATCACAATATTTTTGTCAACTTTCTACTCTCCCCCCATGCTTATGACATTGCTTTCTTTCATTTTCTTTTTTTTAAGGAGGAAACTATAAAAACAATGAAAAAAGAAATTGAGAGACAAAGAGGGAGGAAACTACCTGAGAGAGATATTTAAAGATAGAGATATAGTCATGGTCATATGGAGACAAAGAGAGAAACTTAAAGATAGAGGCCCTAAAAGAGTTAAGAAGATAGAGAGATGGATGCAAGAGAGAAGTTGTTGTTTAATGCTGCTAGAATTTGAGTCGAAGTCCCCACTGTGGTAATGTGCTTTAGTTATTATTCAGTTACAGACACTAATTTGAATTCATTTTAATATAATTATATATTTTTATTATCATTAATATTATGTTAAAATCTTTTAAAATTGGAAAAAATATTATTTGAAATTATTTGAAACGTTTCTTAAAACATCTTTCGTTTCCATGAAATTTTTGACACGTTTCGAAATGTTTCTGTTTCTAACGTCACTGAAATGGTACCTTGAAACGAAATTTAGTACCTTGCGATTATGTCACCTATAATAACACTATAACAAAACTTTGCTTAGAAATACTAATCTTAGATCGAGTCACCATGGGATGAGCATTGTTAGTTGGCAAGATGGTTTTCTTATGTAGACATGGTAACTCTACTACCAAAGAAGAAGAAGGGCCAGATACTGGTTGAAAAGGAAAAAAGAGGATAGGAAGGAACACATAGGTAAAAGGGATAAAGGATAAAGGCTGAAAAGAGTAGAATAAGAAAAAGATAATGCAAGCTAGGAGATGAGATGGGAATTAGAGAGTTAAAAAAAGAAGTATATGAGAAGGTGGAAAGGAGAGAGGAGTGACTGGATCTATAGGAATGGTTATTGGAGTAGAGGAAGATATAGAAGAAGCCGGGAAAGAAGAGGTAGATATATGTTGGAAAGGAAAGGCAAGTTCATTAAAGTTAACATGTTAGGAGATATAAAGATGACATATAGTATAATCAAGGCAAATATAACCTTAATAAGGTATGATATGGAGATTTGTTATGTAACGCTAGAGTGGGAAGATGATTAATTAAATAGGCTATAGTTTGAAAGGAATATGGCCAGTAAGTAAGGGACATATGAGTAAACGCAAGCAAGGAGAGACCTACTTTGACAATGTGACAGTTTTTATGTAACATCCCTAATTTCGTTTCTTTTATTGATAAAAGTACATAAATATTTAATTAAGAAAATAAAATTTATTAGACAATATTTTAAATATCTAAGGAAATATAATGCTTAGAAATTCTTCACCTTATGTATATGCATAGAAAATGTTTCTAACATTAAGAGAACAAATAAAGAGGGAAAACCTAATAGGAAAAAAAATTAGAAATAACATACTAAAGAGATGCAAAATTCTTGGATAAGGAAGATAAATTTTTAGAAACAAGTAAAGGTCTTAAAATTTCAAGAACATTGGATTAGCTTAATTTTTTCTTAATTCAAGAACTAGAGTTACTAAGTTTAAAATCTTTACCCATACATTGGGCTTTTACCTATGGACACTTCTTATAGAGTTTTTCCACTTCACATAAGTTTCTAGCAACCCCATTGGATAACCTAATCAAGAAATAAAACATAGACTTGGACTAGGATATAGTAATTTGACCGATAGCCCAAAAATTATGAAAATGTGACCAAGCCCTCCAAGAAAGGTAGAATTTTATTCCAAACAAAGAAAATGGGTAGGAATAAGCCCATAATGGGTAGGAATAAGCCCAAATCCAAGAGGAAAAATAAAATAAAATAAATTAGGTGATGATATAATAATGTAATAATAATAAAGATTAGGTTACATGGCATTAAGACAAAAAATTAGCAAGTGGTGTGATTCTACATTCATAATTTTGGCAAGTGGCATGATAATACAAGGCTTTAGGACAAAAACATCTATATCCTACACTCATAATTTTAGCAAGTGGTATGATAATACATGGCATTAGGACAAAACATTCTTATCCCACACAAATAATATCAACCAAATAATGGAGATTCAAGGGCTAGAAATTTGCCACCTAAAAAGGCAAACCTATCATACTTATTTAAGACAAAAGAAAATAGAAATGAATCCCTAAATCAAAGGGACCTTGTCCCTTATCTTAAGAACATATCATCATAATTTTAAAAATACAAATCTCCTTTTCCTATGCATATCTTGACTAAGGAAGAGGAAGACAAGAACATAAGTTGTTTGTTTTCCAAAAATTCAACAAAGTGTATCCTAATTGTGATAAGGTAGACCCATGATCATGAAAGGTGCATTATTTGGTGGTCTATATACGAAAACCCACCCTTACAACATTATAATTTTGTCCAAGTGAGGGAGTGGAAAAATAGAAGCAAGGTAGAGTGAAGAAAGGAGAGGAAGAAAGTAAGAAAGAGGAAGAAGAAGTCTAGGGGACTACGTGCTCCAGGTAAGTTTAACAATATTTCTTTTTGAAGAAAACTTTTGAAACTTATAATATTTATATGAGATTTTGATCTTAGAACTTTGATGATTGGTCATGATGTTGCTATATCATGTTACATATTGATCTTGCATGTGATGTATGTTTGAATACTTAGATTGGTATAGAAAATTCAGCATGGGTATGGCTATGGGTGGCAAAATTTTAAACTTCTGTGTTTTAATTTCTGGGCACATTCTATAGGGAATCTAAACAAATGGTTAACATAAAAAATGTAGATTTATGTCTCATGGATTTTTAACCACTGGAATCATTCAATTTAGAGTTCATATGAGGTAGATATGGTCCGATTAGTAAACAAAGGTCAGAAAATGGTTAATTAGGGAAAAATATATTAGGATAGCTTCGGTGTTTTAATTTCTGGGAACAATCTATAAGGAATTAAAATAAATGATTAACATATGAATTATAGATATATGTGTCACGGATTTTTAACCACTGGAATCATTCAATGTAGAGTTCATATGAGGTAGATATGTTCCGATTAGTAAAAAAAGGTCAGAAAATGGTTAATCAGGGAAGAATATGTTAGGATAGCTTCGGTGTTTTAATTTCTAGGAAAATTCTATAAGGAATTAAAATAAATGGTTAACATATGAATTATATATTTATGTGTCATGGATGTTAGCCACTGGAATCACTTAATTTGGAATTATTATGTGGGAGATATAGTTAGATTAGTAAGTAAAGGTTAGAACCTACTCGAGAAGAAATAATATTGAATTTAAGGGAGTAATAACACCAAGATCTATTGCTATCTTGCTAATATTATTAGCATAATAGTTTTAGATAATTGTCTTAGCTTTCTATGGACACCAAGATCACCTCAATCGGAGTTAAAATGAGAGAGTTAGGCTCTGATTAGTGAGCAAAGGTCACAAAACACGGCCAGGCTGTGTTCTGGGTGCTTCAAGCACGGGTTAGCTGTGTTCAGGGCTGTTTTTAAGTACATTTGAAGTATTTTTAAAGTATGGTCGTGTCCTGGAACATGGCCAGACCGTGTTGGAAGCTGGTGAAGCCTGTTTTTAACATTTTTCTACCCTAGATGAACCTCTTTAACTATAGGGTAATAGTAGAAATCAAATTGGAGGAAAATGCTCTATAAATTTGTAAGAACATGTGTTAGAAATGATATAAATAAGAAGAAATTGACTAAAGGCCAAGCATAAAGAAAATGAAGAGATGAAATTAATATTTAAAAAAGAAGACAAATCTTATAAATGACTAGTGTATGCCATAGCCATTGCCATTGTATGAACTTCTTACCATCTTAAGTGTGAAATTCTGACATGGAAATATTTTATAAAGTGATATTTGAAATGGTTATGTTCATGGCATGATTACCAATGATTTATGGTAATAGTTATATTTTGATGAACATACTTGTTATTGAAAGCATATTTTTGGCTATCATTGTGAAAAGAAAAGAAATGAGCATGGTCACATGGCAATCTGTGTGGTGCACCAGTAGGGGACGCCCTACCAACGGTTATGATCATGTTAATGAGAAAAGAAAGAGAAAGTGGGCCATGTCGAACGGAGCGAGAAAAGCCCGTACCGGAGAGTAGAGGATACTCACCCTGATCGGGGTAGCTTGAAATGAGAATAAGTTGATGGCCATCATATGATATTTTGAAAATAGTTAATCCTGTCACATATATCATTACAGTATGATTCTTATGTGCATAGATATAATGCATTCATGTGACCAAAGATATTTTCTGTAGTTTATACAACTGAACATGACGTGATGAGCTATATTGATGATGATTTATTATTGAACTTACTGGGATTTAATTCCCACTATATTTCCATATCATGTTCAGAAAATTAGTTATGCAGCTTTTTTTAAGGCTCTGGCTTTTAGTGCACATTGGATCGAGTTACTTTATGTTGGGCAGATCTCAGAATCAAATAAGATATTTGTGGTCGAGTTGGCTCAGATCCCGGTGAAGGTGCAACCACCCGCACCTGTATCTCCGGAATTGGTCAACCAAAATAAACAAGATATAAATATCTATGTGTTTGATATGTTGCATGTACGTTTTGATTAATGACGTGTATGTGAACTCAATATTGTATAATAATAGAAAAAAAGGTTGTTACATTAAGACTTTTATGGCTTATTTTAAACTATTACATACCTCTATGTCCTCTATCTCTACTTTATCACTTTCTAATGGCACCCCTTTGGAAACTGGTCTAGAGTATGGGAATGTTGTTGGTGCTCTTTAATATTGTACCCTTACTCGTCTATACACTTCTTTTGCTCTTAACAAGGTGTGTTAATTTATATATGCTCCAACTGATGTCCATTGGTAAGCCGTGAAATGTATCCTTCGATAATTAAATGGGAACTTCTCATTTGGTATTTCGATTCAGTCTTCCTCATATTTCAACCTTCTCTTTTTCACTAATGTGGATTAGGCATCCTGTCCTTATGATAGAGGGAGTACCAGTGGTTATTGTGTGTTCTTAGTCTCTAATTTGGTCTCTTGGTCTTCCTCTAAACAAAATGTTGTCTCTCGCTTAAGCACAAAGTTTGAATATTGTGTCTTGGCTAATAGAGCTTCTGAAGTCACCTAGATAGAATTTATTTTAAGAGAGCTTTAATTTTCTTCCACTTCTCCACTAGTTATTCTTTGTGACAATATCAACACTACTTATCTTACTAATAAACCTATTATGCATGCTTACATGAAACATGTGGAAATTTATTATCATTTTATTTGTGAAAATGTTGCACACAATTCTCTCTTGGTTTAATATTTTCCTAATGATTATGAACTGGTTGATTGTCTCACCAAGCCACTGCTTTCAACTAAGTTCTTAGCCTTCGTTCCAAACTCACTGTTCTTACTAAACCAGTGAGTTTAAGAGGGGATGATAAGAAATGTAAATCTTGTTGATTAATCTTTCCTGTAATATAATGCCCTTTGTAATAGTTAGTTAGTTGCATCTTGTATATAAATCCTAATACTCTTTTGTACAAAAATGTATGTATTGAATATATAGGATTATTCTCTAAACAGCTTTCTTCTTCACCTTTCTCTCTTTTTCTTATTTTATCATTCTCTGCAAACCTAGTTTTCTATCTTTAAATGACCACAAATATCTCTATTGTTGACCTTCAAAAATATAAAGCTATTGAGAAAAGAGGTTCACCTATATCCCTACTAAGTTGCTCTCCAAAGGAAATAACAAGGAGAGTAGAAGCAAAGAATATCTAAATATTTGGATCCAATATCATGGCATTGATCAAACAAGCTAAAATCAATACTACAAATTCATACACATGTAAGAGGAGCAATTCCTAGTTTGCAATTTGTCCCAGGAAAAATAAGAATTACTTGATACTAAAAAAGATTGTGCCAGCCTTATCTTATTAGTAACGTGTAGCTCTTCCTTTGACATCTAGAATTATCCCTTACACAGTGTTCTCATGTTTTCCATACTTGATGAAAAAATTTATGTAGAGATTAGATATATCAATTGAGAAATCTTAGCAAACTGATTGAATTAGAAGGAAGAAATATGTGTAAGTAATTCAAAAGAGACAAAATTAAACTTCATTAAAAAAGTTCCAAACAGTTCGATCCATATGCGATCGAGAATGCACCTTGCATATATAGTTGGAGCAGAAAAATCTACATCACTTATAAATATAAAGGTAATTTAGAATCCATTTCTTGTTTCTTGTTTTCACTCTTCTTTAAAACCTTTTAAAAATTAACTTAAACTATGAATTATTTGTATAGCATAAAATATGAAGTTGAGTTCATGCTTGATATGCCTAATGACCTAGAAGACATATAGCTAAAAAATTGTTTGGCTAAGAATAAATGATTATGCAGTGAAATAATAGAATATGGGGTATTGCAATTTCCCCCAGCATCATTAATCATTAGAAATGAAAGGCAAGAGAAAAAAACCCAGAATGCCATAAATATTTTTATTTAAGTAGAAACTTAGAGCTCACTTTTCTCACAAACTAAATAGACATCCACATAAGAAGAAAACAATGTAGAATCTCCTTCATGCATATATACAACTCATTTAAAGTGAAATATAATTGTTTAAGGCAAAACATAACTGTTTAAAACTTAAGGGTGTTACAAAATGTAACTTTTTCCTTGTGTTATTTTGCTTGAATAATGCACTAAGCTTTTCATGTTTGCTTATATATTTAAAGTTTGCATTCATCTTTTAAGTTAACTATATCTTTAAAGGTTTTTTAATTGAGTTTTTAAAAAACTTTCATACTTTATTGAACCATTGAATTCATCCCCTTCTTGAGTGTTGGTTGCCTTGCCTAACAAAGCAAGGTTTACTTTACAATAGAGTTAGAAATTTGAGTAATGAAGTTTTGCAAAATATAGACTAAGATTATACAGGATGTACTAATAATAGGAGGTCCCTTATTGGATATATCTTCCACTTTTAGGTAATACTGTTTCTTGGAAATCAAACCTACAAAATAATGTCTCCATCTCAACAACATAAGCATAGTTCATAGCTTTGACAAAGGATGTAAAAGAAGCAAGTTAAATTAAAGGCATGGTAGTTGGCTTAGGAGTTAGTGGGGTAGGTGCGAAAGTGAAATGTGGTAGCTAAAGTACTATTCACTTTGCAAAGAACAATGTTTGTCATGAAAGGGCCAAACACTTTGATGTAAAGTTTTTTTTTCTTAAGGGACACCATTGCAAGTGAGGAAGTCAAATCAGATAAGGTGGCTACTACAGATAACCTAACTGATATGTTGACAAAGGCTTTACTATCACCAATTTTCAATCATTGCTTAAACTTAGGGAATGTGAGGGAGCCTGAAATGTAGTAGTTGTATTATGCATTAGTATCAGTTTATGTTTTCTTTTTTTGATTTTGTAATGTAGTGTAATTGTAAGAAATTTATCCAGCGTGGATAATTATTGTATAATTAGCTTTAATTTTGGTTAGTGGCAGTTAGGTGGCAATAGCCAGGCTACTATGATATGGCATTATGTAATTAGTTAGAAAAGGAATATTCAACCTAGTATAGCCCGTTATAGGTTGTTGTAAGCAATGAAGAGTATAAATAGCTTTTGTCAATTGTGAAATTTAGTTAGAGAGTGCCATTTTAAGATTACACTGTGTTGTGTATTTCGTTTTACTAGTTTTTGTATTCTACCTTGAGGTTAATTAAGGTGTGAGTAATCAATAAAGATGTATTTCAAAAGTTCCTTGTGTGTGTCTTTATCTTTCTTATTGAGTATGTGAGGTTTCTTTCTCAATTTCTAGGCCATAAAACACCAAAGTAATCCATGCATACCTACAATTTTGTCACTATTCTAGTTGGAATAAGCTCATTATTATCATTAGTTGTAACATCCTAAAACTCTAATAAAGTTAGATAAATTTAAGGATGAGTAGAAAATACATATGACAAGTAATCAAGATGCTTAGTTATATGATTATAAGGCAAGTATAAAATAGGTAACATAGTTAATGTTGAATCATATAAATAAAATATTTTTGGAGCATAAATGAAAGGAATAGGATACAAAGATATTCCTTAGGATGCTAATTTGGGATTAACAACATAATAAGGAAGGAAGAAGCATTATGTAATGCAATATATATATTTACACATGCAAAAGGAGAAGCTTTACGTGTAAATATATAGATATAGTTTCTCTCAATTACACCATGCATATCCTAGTATACATATCATAATGCATGCATGTGAGAATGGAAACAAAAACACCATCACTTTGGTAGGTTAAAAACACAAATGCAGCTAGGAAATGCAAGCTAAAATGTGCACCCAACCTTGCCCCACATCCAGCATCTTCACGCCATCTTGCTCCACCAATAACCAGCAGAAAACCTGCCCCACATGCAGCAGACTCATGCCCATCTTGCCCAGCAGAATGCACGCCACATTTACTCCATTAAACAACAGGAATTAGTGCCACATCAAGCAGAAAAAGACACACCCTCATGGCAGCATCCTCACGGTACATTTGCTCCTAAACCAAGCAGAAAAAAAGTCACATATTTGCCCTATAAACCCAACAGAAACACACCCACCCACTGCAGCAGAAACGCACACCCCACCTGTAGGATTCACGCTCCCATCTGCTCCAAGAAAGCTGCAGTTTCACACCCATACAACTAGAAACAGCCATGCATGCAAGTATGTGGCAGCATGTCTTCCTTTTATGTGTTATTCACCCACTCCCACTGAGCATATTATAATATGCATGCACCTACGTGGAGAGCAGTTGAAAAACACACTCACCTGCCCTACAGAACCAGGGAATCCCTGCACCCATGGCAGCCACCTCCTTGCATTCAGAAATGGTGCAGCAGAAAAACACCTACCCTTGCCTCACGCTAGTAGAAAAAAATGAGAGAGGGAAGTAACCAAAAACTCAAGAGGCAAGAGGAAGGAAGAGGGAGAGGGTAGCTAGGAAGAAGAAGGAGGTTGAGGGAGGAGGAAGAGAGTGGAAAAACCAGAGAAAAGAATGGAGAGTTTCCTTCCCTCACCATAAGGCAGTGAGAGTGAGAATGAGTGCTGAGATTTGAAGCCTTGATCACCCCATATTTGGTGCAAGAAACGTGGCTGAGTTGCAAAGGAAACAAGAGGAGAAGGAAGCTGCAAATTAAGAGCCATAGGAGTAGGTTTACATAAGGTAAGTCTAGCTTCTTATAAAAATCCGGTTTTGAGTTTATTAGGTTACTTTTGGGGCCAGCATGGACGACTTTATGTCTAAAATATGGAAACTTGTTCAACATAGAAGTTGTAGCCCTATGTCTTAGGTTTGCATAGCATTTGGAATTACATCAATCGGACCTAAAAGGAGAGATTTATAGTCCAGGGAGTGATGAGAGGTCAGAATCGGGTCTGGAATCCAGGTTGGTGAAGAATAGCTTTTATTTTCAAATTTCTGGGACTAATCCATAAGGAATATGAAGTCATGGTTAACATGAAAGTTGTAGATAAATTTCGCACAGTCACATAGCCACTGGAATCAGAAAAGTTAGAGTCCATATGAGTGAGTTAGGGTCTGATTAGTGAGTAAAGGTCATAGAGCATAGAAGGGTTAGGTTGAGAAAATAGAAACATTTTTGCACCCGAAAATATTTGCTTAGTAAATTTATTTAATGACCTTTAAATTCTCTAATTTTTGGTGAGAAGAGTATTAAAATGTTCATAATCAATTATGGAAAGTTTCATGATTTTTGAGAACCTACAACTAGGTATTTTGCAATTAAAACCATGTTGAGGACAATTTGTTGGATAGCTTAGACTGTTTATGGAAAGACAAAATATTGAAGGGGTTAGATGTCGAATATTTGTATGAATATTTTATGACATGTTATAGGAATCCTAATTAAGGAGTCTACCAAATTTTATAAAATTCTGGTTAGGTTAAGGCACATAATAAAATATAGAAATTAGGTAAGTCAGGAAATGAGTCAGAACAGACCATAACAGGAGACAGCCTTAAATCTTGGGTTATTCGAGGGGTCAAATGAATTAGTTTTTAATTGAAATTTTTATGGTGATTATATAACAAATGTAGTATGCTTCATATAAAATATCATGAATTTTGAAGAAGTTTCACTAACCCAAATGAATGAAAAACAGAATAGAAATGGAACTGAAACTAATCTGCACTGTTCTGGTTATGGAGGTATTTTTTGGGGTTGAATGGAAGAGTTAAGGGCTGAGAGAATTATGAAATAAAATACACATGTAAAGGTACCTCCATACAAAAGTTTATAATTTTGGAGAACTTTTGTCATATTTAATAATAACCCCAAATCTCAACAAAATCATAGTCTTGTTTTGAGGAGCAGAAGATTTTAAACTAGAGATTTATGACTTTAGGTACTAATATGCATGCATTAACCAAGAACTCTTATATGTTTTAGTTTGAGTTGCTGGTAGTAACATTGGAAGCCCTGGAAAGGAAGTGATTGTGCTGGAATTGAGGTAGCTAACTTTTCCTTAAAACATCTCTTTATGCTTATGAACTTGAAATTATGAATTTTCATTGATTGCCTGACTTTTATGCTATGATGAATGATGGTGTAAAGATATGTTATGTATGCATTCTCAGGAATTAAGGGGTTGCAGAAAAGGGTGCCAAGTAAGCCCCATTTCCCTCACGATTGGCCAATAATAGGAGATGCATAGCCCTTTGCAGGTATGACCGTATTTGATAGCATTGGGTAAGTAGACCATGATGTTATGGGTCCGTGTGACCAAGATGCCGTATGTATGATGTATGGTCAGTGCTTATGTTTCAGTGAAATAATTTGAGATGTTTTAAGGAATGAAATGTGTACCATTTTTCTGAAAAATTTGGTAGCTAGCTTTTTCTTAAAACACCTCTTTATGCTTATGAACTTGAAATTATGAATTTTCACTGATTGCCTGACTTTTATGCTATGATGAATGATGGTCTAAAGATATGTTATGTATGCATTCTCAGGAATTAAGGGGGTGCACAAAAGGGTGCCAAGTAAGCCTCATTTCCCTCACGATTGGCCAATAATAGGAGATGCATAACCCTTTGCAGGTATGGCCGTTTTTGACTGCATTGGGTAAGTAGACCATGATGTTATGGGTCTGTGTGACCAAGATGCCGTATGTATGATGTATGGTTAGTGCTTATGTTCCAGTGAAATAATTTGAGATGTTTTAAGGAATGGAATGTGCACTATTTTTCTGAAAAATTTGCTAGCTATTGAGATTATCATCTCACTTTTTATGTCCACATAATTATATTCCAGGTACTCCAGCAAGAGGTGAGCAACAGGGGTCTCAAGGTTGATTCATATGATCACGATTGTATTTTCTTTGGTTATGTACCATTTATGTGGGATAGCCTAGATAAGTGCCAGGTCCCTTTTAGACAGTTGATAATGTGATGTAATATAAGTTATGGACTGTACCCCTTTTCTTTATGGCATGAGATCCTTTATGTTGTAAGTAATGCATATCATGCCTAGCTAGTTGTCTATTGGGAAATGAGATTTGAAAATGCTTGGAATAGCTTGAAGTACTTGTATGCTTTCCCAAGAATGATAACAAACAATATAAGTTAATAGGTTAATGTATGGACTAGGTGGTCATTGCTAAGAATTTATAGATAATAAAGAACATTATACAATCTAGATTTTCGAGGTGCTACATTAGTCACCACTATCATCCCTTTTTTCTTTGGTACACATTACATTGGGCTTACCTATGAGCTATTAGAAATTGCATAAATAATGTCTGCATCTAACCATTTAATTATTTCCTTTTTTACCACATATTTTATAATTGGATTTAGACAGCTTTGGTGCTCTAAGGTTGTCTTATATCCTTAAGGAGGATCTTATGCATCTAGATATAAGAACTACTTACTCCATTATCGGTTAGAGAAAGGCTAAAGTTTAAGTTCAAGTGATGGTAGTTCTTCAATTAAAGGTTCAGTAGCCATCATATGTAATGCCCCTCAGTTTAAAATGCTTTTGTTTTGACATTTATGTGGTGTATTAAGAGAATTAATGGTTTATCCTATTACATGAATTGTTTTAGGAGCTTGGATGCAAGTTTTAGGACTTTTAGAGGCTACAACTTGAAATTTTTTCCAGAGGAACCAACGTTGTGACATTGCATACCCACCTTCATGATGCCAAGATGTCGAAGATCTTACCAAGGAACTAAAGAAGCCAACATTTCAACCCTAGACTCACAAGTATTGTTCCAAAGGCCCCGAGAGCTTAGTGTTGCA
Organism: Gleditsia sinensis; assembly: GCA_037074535.1. Taxonomy (NCBI): domain Eukaryota; kingdom Viridiplantae; phylum Streptophyta; class Magnoliopsida; order Fabales; family Fabaceae; genus Gleditsia; species Gleditsia sinensis. Next base: position 3,699,996 of record CM073467.1, read on the forward strand.
ATGCCAGCTTCCCACCATCATAATATTTCTCTTATATTTAGAACTTTTATTATGAAAAACTCCTGCCCTTGCTTATCCTATTTCTGCTATAGTATGGATTATTTATTCACTGAGTTTTATTGTTCCCCTTTTTAATATAGTAATGAAGAGTTTGAACCAACTTCTTTGGTGCAGTGAGATAGAGAAATCTCATGAGAATCACAAGCAAGATCCCTGCTTCCAAATGTATTTTGGATTTGTAAATATTAAGTATGGTTTTGTATTTTTTGAAAGACGATTTCTCTAATGAATTTTATTATAAGAAAACGTTTGCATAAGATATATTATTTGATTTTGAATATCTTTAATATGTTGGTTTAGATAGAGGTTACGAGCTATGATAACTCTCTAACTGGTGCTGGTTATGGACTCCTATTATTGGGGTCGTGACATCTTGTTACTAGTTGGAATGTCAAGTGGGTCAAATTTATTAACTCTAGCTAAGTTTGGTAATGCATCCCACAAATGCACCCATTCCACAACTTCTTTATCCTCCTTTCCATCAATGGATTTCAATCATGCTTCCAAAGGGTTTGGTGGTTAGCTTTCCTCGAATATCTATTAAGTGGCCTTTTCTAGCACATCAATTATAAAACAATCATTGGACTTGTGAGATTTCAAAGCATAAGAAAAAGTAAAAGTTACTTACTAGTCTTAGACCCTCATGGTTAATTCCCCAAAATGATGGGTATCTCACGGTCTTTCTACATATTGAGAAAAATAAAGTCAACCGAAAAAATTAACTTATCCACCTTTATTGGGAGATTTTCTACAATGCCTTCGGGATAGGTGAGAGATCTATTGACTAACTGCAAAGTAAAAAACATCGATTTGACGTCTCCCAAATTTAACCTCTTATAGATGGAAAGGGGTATCAAATTCACACTTGCACCCAAATCAGATAGAGCCTTACCTATAAACACATCTCCTAGTGTGCAAGGTATAATAAAGCTTCTTGGATCTTTTAGCATTGGTGGAAGCTTCTTTTGAGGATAACACTTCAATCTTTAATAAGTGTAATAGTCTGAAACTCATGTAATTTCCTCTTTTCAGATAAATTATTTTCATAAATTTGACATAACTAGGCCTTTTTTCCAAAATTTATGCAAAAGGAATATTAATGTGTAGTTTTTTGGAAACATCAAAAAAAATTTGGAACTACCTATCCAACTTTTTCATTGGGTTTGTTAGGTGCCTTTTTTTTTTCTCACTAACTCCCTCTATTTCCTTGCTACTCCTAGGTGTGATTACATTACATTACTTTCTACCTTCTCGCCTAAGAGTTGCTTCTCATAATTCTGGCATTACACCTTTAAGGCAATTTTGAGTAGAATTGATCAGTTGGGCTAATTGTGTTTCTATTATCCGTAGGGATGCGTCATTGTTTGTGTAAAATCACTACAATTATGCAAGTGTACATATCACAAGCAATAGAGAGGATGAACAAAGGATAATCTCCCACAAGAATCTTACCTAGCTAACTACCAAACCCAAATTATCCTAATTTTATCCAAGCAAATCAAATAATAAAAGAACATAACTTTAAAGCAAAATAATGCAATAAAAATAAACACAAATGCAAGTATAAAAAAGATTCAATTATGAGAGTAACCTAGGCATCTAAACTCACTTGATTACTTTATTTGGTTTCACTTATCTTCCTTAACCAATCCTAACATAATTAATTATTGATCCAAACACTAATGTATTTATAAACCCCTTTCTAAATCAATAAAAATAATTACCCATAAGATATACCCTTAAAATCAATGAGTAATTAAGTAGTAATTCAGAGATTAGACATAAAACTTGATTATGATCACGTAAGGCCATTAAGTATATTCCTATCCTAATATAAAAATTAATCTATTTATGACCTAGCTATTAAGATTAATCTTACATTGTCAATTCAATGGCTTATTCAATTAATTACTTTAATCTAGCATAAATTATCAAACCCTAACAATTCCATTTGGTGGCTAACATACTAGAAAAGATATTATTTTAGAACTGAACAAATAATTAAAACATGGCATTCATAGAAAAGTAAATATGTTCAAATCCAAAGTACATTATCAAGATTCCTTCGACATATATAGAAAGAAAGTTACTCCATAGAGTTGATATCAAACATTATAAAGGTATAAAAGAAAGCCTGAAGACAATAGAGAGGGGAATATAAGAGAAGAATGAGAATTTTCCAATTCTTATAAACCCTAGACCCTTCTCCAAAGCTCAAACAATTCCCTTGCTCCAAAAACTCTTTCTCTCAATGAAAACTTTCAAAATAATGTGCATCCCCCTAAATGAAATGCCTAAGGACCCTTTATATAATACATCACCAAAACCTAACATTTAAGCCCGTAGTGTACCATTGCAAGCCTAGAATTCTACTCCAGATTCCGACCTTCATAACTTCCAATTTAGGTAGTGGTTTGAGATGGATAATATACTATAGGAAATTTCTGTTTGTCCTATTTAATTTGAGACCAAGATTGTAACATCCCTAAGATTTAGTAATTTTCATTTATGTATTGATTATTAAAAGAAATAAAGGAGTAAGGATGTAATTGAAAGGTTTTAAGGATGAAAATAAAAACTTATTAATATTTTTGGGGTCAAAATGTAAATACTAAAATTTAAAAGGACTTTTTCTAACAATTAGCAAATTGATATTTGGTTCCTCCATCATTTTAAAAAAATCTTCCAAGTATCCAATCTCAAAATTAAGGGTACCATTGGATTAAGGAGGAAGAGTATTACGATTTTGGCCAAACAATTTTTCAAATCGGCCAAAGAATTGCCACAGATTGGAAGAAAAAGGTAAACTCTGAAACTCTTATTTAGAGATCTTAAATTGAAAATTTAACACCATAGATGGATTCAAGAGATAGATAAACTATAAGATATGAAGTTGCATAGTCATTTGACAACTTTTAGTGTCATGAACAGTAAATACAATCAACATGAATAGTGATTTCGGCTGACTTGAATAGTATTTTCAGGAACGAACAATACCCATCGTTGACCGACGTTGACCAAGCTCCTGGAGTCATTTATTAACTTTTTGAACCCTCTAGACACGTTTTTGAGGTCTATTTGGTCAAATTTGGATTGGAAAAGTGCATTTTGGGACTATCCAATTTAGAGCTTTACCTTGTGATTAGATAATTCTTTTACCCCATGCTCTTCTTGAATTTTAAATGTATAATTGGTTATCTTTATAAATTATTTATGCTATCATAAGTTTTTGAAATGTGTTAAAATATCTACTTTGCTTACGAACTGGCACATAGTTTAAGAAGAGTATGGTTTTGCAAATAGATTTTGAAACTCATTGAATATGTGGTTCTAAATGTATTTATCATTATTTGGTAAAGTGAATATTATTTGCATGAGACATTGATATGTAAAGCTATAAAATTGCTAATTATGATTAAATGGCAAGCGTAAAGCTCATGGTGAGTTGCTTGATAATTATACATTGCATTTGATGAATATGCATATATATATATATATATATATATATATATATATATATATATATATATATATCTGTCTGTGTGTGTGTGGATGAATATCGACGAGTTATATGGCTTGAAACGGTATCGAGTAGGGGACGCCCTATTAGCCTAAGTGAGCTAAGGGGAGGGCCACTCCAATCGGGTGACAGTGGTAATGTGAGGGGGCAAGAGGCTGATGTACTCACATTCCCTGATCACTTATTGTGACTGTAGTTGATTGGTCATTATGCGTATAGCAAATGAGTGAATTAAGTATATTAAAAGCTATGACATGTTTGAGCATTATGTAAAAAAAAATGGATCTTTAGTTCATATATAGTATGTTAATTATGCATAAACAAAAGTTATGATTTTATCTTAAAAGTTTGATATTTTTCTATAGCTTATATAGCTGGACATAACACCATTCCTTGTTGTGTGCTTAGGATTAATTGATGGTTCTTATATAGGATCCTCCTACTGTTTTCATGTGAAATATTTTGATGCATAACAACATTTTTTTAATGATCATATTAAGCTAAATATGGTTTTGGATATATGAATATCCTTTGATTTGAGAATATTTGAAATACGGGTCCCATATGGATGTACTTCCAAACTGTATTTTCTATGTAACAAATTTTAAAATATGAGTACATCCATATGCTGACTTAAGAGATCATAGAAAGTATTATTTGTTCATTGAATTGTCAAACTCACTACACGATATTTTCACATTTTCAGATAAGAATACAGAGTTTAGTCTTTCCCCTTCAGATAGTTGTCTAGCTATACGATATAATCTCTGGGTGAGCCTACTTTATTTCCAAGGCTCATAGATTTTGGTTTATATTGTATTTGTACTCTAGAGTATACTCTGAACGCCACAGGTAGGATCCCTACTTCTACTGTTACTTTGGTATTTATAACTTGGTCTATATAATGTGTATACATAAGAGAACCTATATCTTTCTATGACAAAGAATAATGATATGCATGTTATGTGTCACACCCTACTAGCTAGCATCTTCATTTCATACATCCACATCATAGTATAATCCACTTAAGGGAATTTGGTATTATACATTTTTTTTTCTTCTTATCTATAAATTTCTAGCAATGTCTACCTAGCCCATTAATTAACCTATTCCCTTATATCATTTGCTATCATTCTTGGGAAAGCATAAAAGTGCTTCATGCCATCCCAAGCATTTTCAAATTTCATTTCCTTCTAGGCAACTAGCTAGGCATGATATGCATTACTTACAGCAAAAAGGATCTTATGCCATAAAGAAAAAGGGTACAGTCCATAACTTATATTACATCACATTAGAAGCTGTCTAAAAGGGAATTAGCACTCATCTAGCCCATCCCACATATATTACACAACCAAAGAAAATACAATCCATATCCATAATCATTTGAATCAACCTTGAGACCCATGTTGCTCACTTCTTGCTGGAGTACCTAGAATGTGATTATGTGGACATAAAAACAAAATGAGATGACAATCTCAATAGCTAGCAAATTTTTTCAGAAAAATAGTACACATTCCATTCCTTAAAACATCTCAAATTATTTCACTGAAACATAAGTACTGACCATACATACATACATCATCTTTGTCACACTAGGGACCCATACATTTTGGTTTACTTACCCAGTGCAGTCCCATGCCTACAAATAGGTTATGCATCTCCTATTATTGGCCAATACATAGGGGAAATGGGGTTTACTTGGCACACTATGGGTACCCCCTTAATTCCCGAGAATTTATACATAACATATCTTTATACCATCATTCATCATAGCATAAAAGTCAGGCAACCAGTGAAATTGATAAATTCAAGTTCATAAACATAAAAAAGTGTTTTAAAGAAAAGCTAGCTACCTTAATTCCAGCACAATCACTTCCTTTCCAAGGCACCAAGGTTACTACTAGCAACTCAAACTAAAACATATAATAACTTTTGGTTAATGCATGCATATTAGCACCTAAAGTCATAAATATCTAGTTTAAGAGCTTTTGCTCCCTAAAATAAAACTATGATTCTGTTGAAATTTGAGGTTATTATTAAATATGACAAAAGTTCTCTAAAAATTCTAAAATTTTGTATGAAGGTACCTTTACATGTGTATTTTATTTCGTGGTTCTCTCAGCCCTTAACTCTTTCATTCAACCCTAAGAACTACTTCTATAACCCATATCAGTGCAGATTGGTTTCAGTTCCATTTCTATTCTGTTTTGCATTCCTTTGGATAGGTAAAAATTCTTCAAAATTCGTAATATTTTATATGAAACATTCTAAATATGTTATATAATCACCATAAAATTTTCAAGTAAAAACTAATTCATTTGACCCCTCGAATAACCCAAGTTTTAAAGGCTATCCCTAGTTATGGTTTGTTCTGATTCATTTCCTACCCTACCTAATTTCTACATTTCTACATTTTATTATATGTCATAAAATTTTCATACAAAAATTCAACATCTAACCCCTTCAATATTTTGTATTTCCATCAACAGTCTAAGCTGTCTAGCAAATTGTTCTTAACATTGTTTTAATTGCAAAAGGCCTAGTTGTAGGTTCTAAAAAATCATGAAAATTCCCAGAATAGATTATGAACATTTTAAGGCTTTTCTCACAAAAAATTATAGAATTTAAAGGCCATTTACTAATTTTACTAAGCCAATATTTCCAGGTGCTAAAAGGTTTCTATGTTCTCAACCTAACCCTTCTACGCTCTATAACATTTACTCACTAATCAAAACCTAACTCGTTCATATGGACTCGAAATTAGGCGATTCCAGTGGCTATGTAACCATGAGAAATATATCTACAAATTTTATGTGAACCATGTCTTCATATTCCTTATAGGTTAGTCCTAAAAATTCAAAAACAAAGCTATTCTTCACCAGTCTGAATTCTAGACCCGATTCTGACCTCTCATCACTCCCTAGAGTATAACTCTCTCATTTTAAGTCCGATTGATGTGATTCCAAATGCTATGGAAATATAAGCCATAGGGATACAACTTCTATGGTGAACATGGTTTCATATTTTTTCCAAAAATTCGTCCATGCAGAGCCTAAAATTAGCCTAATAAACTCTAAACCAGATTTTTATAAAATGCCAGACTTACCTTGTGTAAACCTACTCCTATGGCTCTCAATTTGTAGCTTTCTTCTCCTATTGGTTTCCCTTGCAACTTAGCCACATTTCTTGCACAAAATATGGGGTGAGCAAAGCTTCAAACCTCAACACTCACTCTCACTCTCACTGCCTTATGGTGAGGGAAGACAAACTCTTCATATTTTTCTAGTTGCCTTCATTCTCTTCCTCCTCTCTCAGGCTTTCTTCTTCTTCCTGGCTGCTCTCTCCCTCTTCCTTCATCTTGCCTCTTGAGTTTTTCACTACCTTCCCTCTCTCATTTCTCCTGCTGGCATGAGGCAAGGCTAAGTGTTTTCTACTGCACCAGAGATGCAAGATCCTAGCTGCTTATGGTTACAGGGATTCCCTGGTTTTGCAGGGCAGGGGAGTAGGTTTTTCTGCTACTTCTCCACATAAGAACATGCATGTATATCTATATTATAATATACTCAAAGGGGGGTGGGCACATGACACAAAAAATGAGACTTATGTTGCCAGAAAACCTGCATGCATGAATGCTTCTGCTTATCTCATGGAGGGTGGCGCAATTCTACTGCATATGGGTGTGATGCTGCTTACTTTATAGAGCAGATGGGGGCATGAATTTTGCTGCTTGTGGGTGTGTGTTTCTGTTTGTCTCATGGAGCAAAGGTGGGTGTGAATATGTGGCCATGTGAGACGTGTTTCTGTTGGCTTTGTGGAGAAAGGATGGCATGAATCCTGCTGCCATGTGGAACTTTTTTCTGCTGGCTTTGGGACATGTTTTCTATTTGGATGTAGGACATGTTTCTGCTTGGATGTGGGACGTTTTTCTACTTGGATTTGTGGAGCAAGGATGGCGTGAATCCTGCTGCCATGTGAGACGTTTTTCTGCTAGCTTTTTGGGGCAAGGATGGGTGTGAATCTGCTTGCATGGTGGGTGTAAAGAAACACTACTCTGCCACGTGAATCCAACTGCAATTTCTAATTCTTCCAACACTTGTTTCTGCTTGTACTCCAATGCTGCTGCATATGTGTTTTTAACCTACCAATTTGCTGGTGCTTGTTTCAAATCCTCATCTGCATGCATATGTAGATTATGATATGCATGGTGGAGGTGAGAGAAAATATATACATATATATATATATATATTGCATCCCATAATGCTTCTTCCTTCCTTATTATGTTGCTAATCCTAAATTAGTAGCCTCCTAAGGAATATATTTGTATCCTTTTCCCCTCATTTATGCTCTAAAATTTTTTATTTATATTACTTCTAACCATGAAAAGGTACCACATATTTTATAAAGACTTTATTGTTAAACAACTACGCATTTTAATTCTTGTTCATATATGTCTTAATTTATTACTAATCCTAGACTAGTAATGTCTAAAAAACTGTATTTGTGTCCTCTCTCCATCCATTATGATCCTAAGAATTTTATTTATATACATCAATATTAACTATGTCACCTATTTTATACTTGCCTTATAGTCACAAAACTAATCATCTTAATTACTTTTCATATGTATTTTCTACTCATCCTTAAATTTATCTAACTTTATTAGAGGCTTAGGATGTTACATTATGGTAAATATCTGATTGCGAAAAAAATATATATTTTTTGTGCCCTTAAATTGGGGGTGTTACAAGTTGGTATCAGAGCATTAAGTTTTCTTATGGCTATCGGAGCAAAGGATTCTTTAGTAGGACCTTTAGTATGGATATGAGCTGGATATATTTATACTTCAAGTGTTGTTGAGGGATTCTATAAGATTTCAATTTATTTTTTATTCTAAGTTTTCTAAATTTCCTAGTATAAAGTTGACTGAATATTATGGCATCTTAAAAAATATCTATGGGTTAATTACTGCCTGAAAGTGAAAAGGATAAGCGTGCTGGAGAATTTAAAGAATTAAGACAATTGCCAAATATGACTGTTTCTGAATATGATATATTGAGAGGGTTTTCTCTTTGGTTCTTTAAAGAACTTTTCTGAACTTATCAAGATTTATCTTGTGGCGTTCAAGTAAGACTTATCACTCACAATCTTCCTCTTTCTTGAGTGTGGCGTCTGCAATATTTCTTATACCTTTGGTTCTTATCTCTTATAGATAACGGGTCAAGGTCATTTTCTTTAATTTATTTTGTTATAAATCTGATTAGAACACGATCCTTCCTATTTGATCCCATATTGATTCTGGGTCTCACTACTCTTGGTGAGGTTCATATTATGGGTTCACATCATTTGGTATCAGAGCTTAAGTTCTAAATCAGGTTTGATCTATCCTATTTGTTTTCTTATTATTATTCCATCATACTATCTTGTATCTTTTTTTTCTGTGTTCTTCGTTCTTCTCATATTCTAATTTTCATTTTATTTCTAGTGTTCCTAGTTCAAGTGCATATCTGAAAAGAAAAAAGAAATTTGTAAAAAAAAAGAGAAAAAAATCAGAATTTAAAAAAAAAAGAAAAAAAAAAGAGTGCAGAATTCTAAAAAAAAAAAGAAATTAAAAAAAAATAGAATCCATTGTTGTCAAAATTCAAGTTTCCACCTAGATTTTGCAATTTGATCTTAAAAAAAAGTGATCTAGTAATTCTAACTACATCAATTTTTTTTCTTGCTTTGATATTTGGTTTTCTTATTTTGGTTATTTTTCCTATCTCAATTGTTTCCTTTCCTCTAGTCATTGATTTCTTTCTATTCTAGTTGCTTCTTGTTATGATTTTCTTATTCTATTACTTATCTTGTCTTTAATTTTTCCTAAAGTTATATTGCTTTGTTTCCTTTGCATCTTAAAATTCTGTTTGTTTTTTTCTTCCTTTGCTCTTTGTACTCTATTAGTTAAGTTTGGATTGTTGTAAGAAGATTTTTTGTGTAAGTTTATTTTAGTTCAATAAAGAACTAAAAGAGGGGACTAAGAGAGGAAAAAGGCAAGAGAGTGTGAGCTCATAAGAGGAAAAAAGCCAAAATTTGAGTAAACACGAGTATGAGTGCCTTTAATCTTGAGAGAAACACATGAGCTAGTGTTGTGAGAATTTATTTTACTCTAACATTGTTTTGCAGGAAAATCATGTCATACAATAAGGACAAAAATACTTCTGAAAGTATGTCAAGAATGGTGGATCCAAAGTTGATGATGGAAGCTTTAGTGAGTGAGATGAAGCGACTTTTGAAAGAGGAGATAGAATAAGTTCATGAACATTTAGATTGGGTAGAGAATTCACAAAATACTCCCAATATGCATAGGAGAGATCTAGTTCAACCAAGGAAAGCGAGTTTTGAAGGTAGAGAGTATTATAGAGATGATTTTGATGAAATTGACAGGGATTTGAGTAGAAGATATGGTGGGAGGTTTAGAGAAGTTAGGAATTGGGAGAATAATAACTTGGGTAGTTTTAAGATGAAGGTTCCGTCATTTCAAGGCAAACATGACCCCGAAACTTATCTAAATTGGGAGAGAAGTATGGAGTTGTTGTTTGGTTGTCACACTATTCTGAGTTGAAAATGGTAAAGTTGGCTATCATGGGATTTACTGACTATGCTATTATTTAATGGGATCAATTGATTTTAAACAAGAGACAAAATGGAGAAAGGTCTATTGAGACATGGGAGGATATGAAAGTAGTTATGAGAAAGCATTTTATTCCAAGTCATTACCATAGGGACTTATTTAAGAAGTTGCAAAGCCCTACTCAAGGTTCGAAAAGTGTTAGAGACTACTATGATGATCAAATGAGGTTACAAAAGAAAGAGAATGAAGAAAAGAAAATGAGTGAAAGAATTAAGAGAGAAAAAGAGAGAGATGCTGAGAAAATTATGAGAGAAAAAGAGATGGATAGAAAAAGTATTGATAGAAAAAGAAAGAGAGGTTGAGAAAATTATGAGAGAAATAAAGATAGAGGATGAGAGAATTAAGAGAGAAAAAAAGAGAGGTGGAGAAAATTATGAAAGAAAAAGAAATAGAGGCTAAGAAAATTAAGAGAGAAAATGAGAGAGAGGCTGAGAAAATTGATGGAGAAATTCAAAGAACCAATTGGGTCATTGAAAGAAAAATCAAGAGAAAACAAATGAATTTTTATGCAATAGAAAGTGTGATAAAAAAATGTTTTGTTTTCAATTTTTCCAATGATTGTATTAATGAGCTTAACTCTTATTTACCCAATATTGAAATTTCTCTTTTGCAGGGTAATGTTCTTAATGCATGTAAGAAAGTGGCATCTGATAAGTTCTTTGGGCATAATAAATTTATGTTTAGAGAAAATAAATTGTGTATGCCTAAATATTCATTGCAGGATTTGCTTGTTAGGGAAGCTCATGGAGTTGGTTTAATGTGGCATTTTGGCATATCTAAAACTTTAGATGTTCTACATATGAAACATGATGCAAAACGAATATGTGACCAGTTTTTAACTTGTAGACAAGCTAAGTTTAAAATGAAGCCTTATGGTTTATATGCTCCTTTATACATACATAATGAACCTTGGGTTGACATATTTATGAATTTTAAGTTGGATTTACCTCGATAAAAAAGGGGTAGCAGTTCTATATATGTGGATGTTGATAGGTTTTCTAAAATGAAACATTTTATACCATATCATAAAATTGATGATACATCTTATATTGCTGATTTGTTTTTCAAGAAAATTGTGAGATTGCATGATGCAAATCTATAAGAAGGCAAGGCAAAACATTGAGAGAAAAATTAAGTACTATGTCAACAAACCTAAAAAGGCACACAAAAGAATTGTATTTGAGCCTGGAGATTGGGTTTGGTTGCATATGAGAAAGAAAATGATTCTACCTCAAAGGCATTTGAAACGACTTCGAAGAGGATATGGTTTATTTCAAGTGATTGAAAGAATCAATATCAATGCCTACAAGCTAGATCTTCCAAGTAATGATAATGTTAGTGTGTGTTTCAAAGTTATTGATTTAACTCTTTTTTATGTAGGTGCTGATTTGAGGACAAATCCTTTTCAAGAGGAGGGGAATGATGTGAGCATGGCTAGCAAATGGAAATGGAATGCAAACCTACTTGAAGTCTCAAGTGGACTTGTCATAAGAGCTCGGGTTAAAAGATTAAAAGAAGCATTTAATGGTTTAATTCTAGAGGCCCAACAAGGAGATACCTGCATTACTTCAAAAGAAGAGCTAAACCTAGTCCATGTCATTAAAACCCACTTAAATATGGGTCAAGACCAACCAATTTAAATATGGACATAAAGTACAAGAAGATTCAAGGCTGAAGACTTAATATAGGTATAAAATAATGGATTTATTTAATGGCCCAATTTAAGCTACGTTTTTTTTTCTGATTTATTTACTTTTAATGTTTTATTTATTTTAACTAGAAAAGTTTCCTATTTGATAGTTTTTAGAAGAGTTTCCTATTTGTATTTTTCCTTGCCCTATAGGAGTTTCCTATTTGATAGTTTCTAGAACAGTTTCCTATTTCTAATTTTCCTTGTCCTATAGGAGTTTCCTATGTAGTTTTCCTTGCTAGTTTAGGTTATTGGCCTATAAATAGGTATGTATGCTCATGAACAATTCTGTTTATCATTTATAATATTGAGAGGGATTTCTCTTTAGTTCTTTAAAGAAATTTTATGAACTTATCAAGATTTATCTCGTGGCGTTCAAGCAAGACTTATCGCTCACAATCTTCCTCTTTCTTGAGTGTGGCGTCTGCAATATTTCTTATACCTTTGGTTCTTATCTCTTTATAGATAATGGGTCAAGGTCATTTTCTTTAATTTATTTTGTTATAAATTTGATTAGAACACGATCCTTCCTATTGGATCCTATATTGATTCCGGGTCTCACTACTCTTGCTGAGGTTCATATCAGGGGTTCACATCAGAACTTAAGGAACTAAAAACAATTTGTTACAAGACTTGTTAGACAAGGGATTTATATGTTCTGGTACTCTCCTTGAGGTGGTTTAGTCCTATTTGTGAAAAAGAAGGATGGATCATTGCGGTTATGCATAGATTATAAATAATTGAATAAAGTGACAGCGATTAATAAATACCCATTACCTCGTATAGATGATTTGTTTAACCAACTATAGTGTGGCCAATATTTTTTAAAACATTTATTTGAGATTTGGATATCATCAATTAAGGATAAGGGAAGAGGATATTTTAAAAGCTTCTTTTAGGACATGGTATGAGCACTATGAGTTCTTAGTGATGTGATTTAGTTTGACAAATGCCCTAACTGTATTTATAGACTCTATGAATATAGTACTTAAGCCATTCTTTGATCAAATTGTAAATATATTTATTAACGATATATTAATATGTTCCAAGAGTTTAGAGGATCATAAGCAACATTTGAGGATATTTTAACAAACTCTAAGGGAGTATAGTTGGCAAGGATGGTATCCAAGTAGACCCTAAGAAAGTAAAAGTAGTATAACAATGGCTACGTTTTACTATAGTTAAAGATGAAAATCCAAATCCAATTTGCGCTTCCTGCGGTTGTCTGCCGTCCAATCTATTTGAGCCATAGTTAGATCAGGTACATGAACAAATGTGTGTAAAGTATTAATCAACTCCTCAGCATTTGAAGTTGAAATGAGAATTCATTATGCAGAGTGTAAGATAAACCTTTGTTCCACAGCTTCACTAAGAAAAGACAACAGAACATCAAAGAAATGGTTAACATTTAACAAACCTATTAGTTTGTGATGCATATTCAGTTGTGCCCAGGAGACTAATTGGAAAATCTCTTCTAAAGTACCAAAATCTTCTGGTAAGGCAATGAAGGCATTAGCATTGCTTATCATTCTAGTCATGCGTTTATGCATGGAGGCTACCCTAAATTCTTTTCCAATTATCTTCCCTACGATGTTTGATGATGCTAGAGCTGTAGGAATAATACCTATAACTTAACATCCTCCTACATGTGTAGCTGTAGACACGCACCCCATTAACCCACGGTTACCTCTACCATAGACTAAATGAAATTTTCTCCTAGGAAGCACCATACCTAGATTTTGTGCTACTTTCACATACTCTCTATTTTTTTCAGGACTGGAACCACAAAAGACACAAATATTTCGAAATTGACGAAATGTGGTTCCCTCCATAACTGCACTAACCCTAACTTTGAGTATGAAGGTAAAGATACTAATGTGTGCATTCATAGAACTCAGAGAAGGGCATACTTATGATAGCTATGTGAATAGGTCGGTTAAAATTAGAACATCTATGTGAGTGACTAGTGGATATATGCTAAATTAAAGTTAAAAAAAATTCAAAAATGACGGCACGCATGCATATGTACAGTAGTTGTGATTATGGCTCATATTAAGCACATAAAGAGAATAAGGTTAAGATATTACTAGGAATTTTTCTTTTCCTTGTTGTCCTTGATAAAAATTTAATGTCTTAATTCTTGTAGGAAAATTGTAAATGATAGGCGTCATTGTAAAAAAAAGTGAAAATGTAAACTAGTTAATTGTTGAAAATTGACAATCAAATGATTTATCTTATTTTTTCAATGTTCTTGCCAATCGACTATCAGTATTATTAAGTTGACTAGCTATTTTGAAATTTTTTAATTTAGACAGGTTTATTTTACAATGAATTAATTACATCTATTTTGAAACAACTAACTGCATCCTACCAATTAACTACGCACTCTTTCTTTTTCACAAACTTTTATAAATTCATAAATGTTTCTTTTCTAAGTGCTATTTTTTCACCAAATAGCAGTAACTAGATTTTGGCACATATATTCCAAACTTGCGGCCACTGATTTTTTTGCCGAAATAGCAACTGAGATTTGTTTACAGCTTTTCAAGAATTACGGCCACCGATTTTAATTTTCTTTCAATGCTTTGTCTAAACTTCTGACTTTTTATTTTGGCACCATGCTCTATAATGTATTCCTCTTTTTCTGCTGCATCATCCTTCATTAATATTTGGCATTAAATGCAAGGTTATTTTCCTTATTATAAGGAGGGTTAATTTATTTTCTTTGAAAATAAGTTATTATGGTATTGATGTGATCTTAATTAAGCATGATTTTAATACCTTTATGCTTACCTTTTTTTTGATTTAAGTAAAATATAATTAGGAATTAGCTTAGTTTTGTGTTTTATGTTGTAGGAACAAAGGAAGAAGAAAATGGAAGAAAAAGATAAGAAAATCATGAAAAATGCTGATTTTTGACCTTTTGTCACTAATGGAAACATATCTCACTCATTTGAGCTCCGATTGAGCTGATTCCAGCGGCTATGGAAAGAAGAAACATAGAGCTACAACTTTCGTGTTCGACACTTTGGCAAAATCCGGCGTTCTCTAGGCGCCGCGGCGCTCACAATACAGCGCCGCGGCAGCCCGTCATGGATGTCTCGTAGCGCCGCGGCGCTGGTTATTGGCGCCGCGGCGCCCTTGCCCCAGAACCACGAGCGCCGCGGCGCTGCATGGGTGCGCCGCGGCGCCCGTGTACGAAGAATGGAACGCCGCTGCGCTGCATGGTGCGCCGCGGCACCCCGTGGATGAAGCTTCGCAGCGCCGCGGCGCTGAACTTATGCGCCGCGGCGCCGCCGCTCTGGAAGTCGCGAGTTTAGAGTTTTTTCACCTGATTTGAAGCCTAATTGATGGAGATTTGACCTAAAAACTTTCCTACTTCGACTAGGAGGGTTTAATCTATAAAAAGGAAGGGAAGTAAGCAGAGAAGGATCCATTCATTCAGCAAAGAATTCATTCAAGTTCTCAACTCTTTTCTTTACTTCTTGTTTAGTTTTCTATGGCCCTGCGCGGCTAATTTTCTTTAGTTGGTTGAGGGAGATTGAAACCTCAAGGGATTTGATGTCATTGTGAGATACGAATTTGATTTCATTGCATTCAATCTTAACCGGGTATTGTTTATTCATCTGTTCTTATTTTCTTAATATTATGCATGTGATTGCTAGGAGGCCTACTAGTATATTGTATGTGTAGCTGCTGAATTAGGTTTTGAACAAAGCTTTTATTACTTGATTCGTGAAGCAAATAGGATTAAGGATTTTGGATTATAAATCGTTAATCCTATGATGAATATCAACTAAATTGAATATAACCGATGTGCTTGTATTCGTTTAGCTCTATTAGTTTCTCTTGTTCTTCATGCGGTTAATAAGTGATGCTTTACCGATGTGTTAAAGGATTGCTCGTTAATTAGAGTATAATTAGTGCGATTGTCATTAATTTACTAGGCTTAAGGAGGAACTGGGATAGAATCCCAATGATAGATATTTGGTTTAGGATTGATAATTTTGTCAATGATCAATGCAATCCCTTGATGGTGAATATCGACCGAAACCAACGCTTTTCTCATTAATCACTTTCTCTCAATTATTTTTGCTATTGTTTACTTAATTTTAATTGCAACTGTCAATCCCCCCCTTTCTGAATCACATAAGGTAATTCCAGTCTCTGTGGGATCGACCCTTACTCCCACTACTACAGGTTAGTGTTGAGGTAAGGTTTTAATTTGGGCGTGCCTGCGACAGTGCGCACCAAATTTTGGCGCCGTTGCCGGGGACTGTGTCTATTTACCTTTTGTGATTTTTTTTTATTTTTTTTTATTTTTTTTTCATAACTTTGAATATGGCAGCCAATTTTCAACAATTTGGCACTAGGCTGGGCTCTCCATTAAGATATGCTGGTGAGGTATGTAGTTCTTCCCTTGAAGAGCAACTTGCAAATTTAACTTCTCTTGTTCGTCAACGTTTAGAAAATATGCAAAGAGAGAAGTGTTATGGAAATTATTCAACCATAGGGCATCCTTCTTTTGGGTACCCAACTTTCTATGATGAGTCATTTGAGCAGGTAAATATGGTTAATGGTTTCCATGAACCACAACAAGTGAGGAATGATTCCTATTCAAACATGTACAATCCTGGATGGAAGGATCATCTTAACTTCAGGTATGGGAATGCACAAAGTAGTCCTGTAGAACAAAATTTTACAAATTTTCAGCATACTCAACAGGCCTATTATCCTAGACAGAATACATCTCAGGATTTTCAGGTAAGTACTCCTTTAGAAGATATTGTTAAATCTCTTACACAAAGTACTCATCAATTTCAACAAGAGGTAAGGGCCAGCATTGAAAGCTTAACAAATCAAATTGGGCAATTAGCAACAACAGTCAGCAGGCTAGAGTCTCAAAATTCAGAAATTGAAAGTCTAGCCCCAGCATCGTTAATGCAAAAGGAAGAAAATTCTGCACTAAATGAAAAAGATGATTTGGAAGTTGACACTAGTAAGCTTACTAGGAAAGAGGTTATGGAATGTACCCTAAATGTCAAATTTGACGAGAATGTTATAAAAGGAGAGGAAGCACCAGAAGTGCAGCAAACAGGTAAGGATTTTTCTATGTTGTTATCAATTTCTAATAAGATGCCTGTACCTTCTATTTTGCAGTATTCTGACCTAGGCTTAAAGAGCCTCCCTAGCCATTTAAAGGGCATATACAGTGGAGAACCACCCGCAGTTATAACTTCAGATAAATATGCCCTACTCAAAGATAGAGGAAAGTTATCGCATGCTTTGGTAGAATCTCAAAAGGATGAAATTAAATTAGATGCCAAAAGCTACTCAAGACATCGGTTATTTCCAGGTAAGTTGAGTTCTCATTTAATTAAATCTTTGACTAATGCTAACTTCCCTCTTCATAATGCAGCTGAACCTCAGCATTCTATACATTCAAAGGCAACCCAATTCAAAGTTGACATCAAGGATCCTCCTTGAATGACATAAGGAGCCTTGAGTCGAGCCAACGACGTTAAACAAAGGCGCTTATTGGGAGGAAACCCAACATAAAAAGAAAAAGAAAAGTGGGAATCAGAAATATTCATGGTCCAGTAATGCAACATGCGCATTCCACTCCAAACAAATTCAGGGAAGTTCACTTAACTCATATTTTTTTTCTATATCTTTCCCTAATTCTTATCTTTCTTTTACATTGAGGACAATGTAAAGTTTGAGTGTGGGGGTGGAAGTTTATTTGTCTGAATCATTGTGACCCTATTATGAGCATCAATTTTCTGTTATTCACTATTTATGCACTTTTATTGCGTTTAGCAAGTTGAGTGATTGTGTGAGTATTCAATTTATGTTTTGGGATGTTAGGCACAACCAACAACCAATGATATGACTATCCAATTTTTTTTTTTTTTTTAGCTCTTGAAAAATGTAGAAACTTCATGGTTGTATGCGATTTTATCTCTTTTGCAATTTATTACTTTTGACTTTAGAATCCTGAAATATTCTGCACAATAAATTTGGGCATTCGATTTATCTTTTACTTAGAAAAGGTTTATATAATTCAAAAATATGTAATGATCTCAACAGGATTCTAGAACTTATTTGAATGCTGCTTGAGGCGAAATCCTAGGTTAATACTATTATTTAGGAGATGATTTAGGCATTATTGGATAGATTGAGCCTTTCTAGCCTAACCTACACAATGAAATATCCTTAGTTCCTCTATTTTGAGCTTAATGAACTTTTTCTTCTAAAAACCACAAATGAGCCGAAAGCCAAATTTTGTATGAATATCCTTATTTTTGATCCTATTCACTCACTCCATGATTATTTTTCTGAATACTTGTGTTGTAAAGCTTTATTTACAGAAGAGTGGAAAGGTGGAGCAAAGAAAAGAAAAGAATTATGCAAAAAAAAAAAAAAAGAGAGAAGAAATATCCAAAGAGGATACAAGCAAATTTTATGGCTGAAAGAAAAAAAAAATTGAGAATCAAAGAAAATGATGGATCAAATTCAATTGAAACAAGAAAATGAGTGTGGGGGGAAAATCTCCCCAAATTTATAAAAGCTCAAGAGATCATATTTAATCATGTGGTGCTGGGTGATTGAGCCTAAATTTGTATCATTTATCCCACCTTATATCCTGGCCACATTATAAGCTAAATAAAGTCCTATTGATCCTAGAGGTAGTTTTGGCCTACATTAGTGGAGAGTGGCATGAAGAATAAGCATATGGAAATCCTAAACTACTTAGAGATCTACAACCAAAATTTTGGGATATATAAACTCATCTGGGTAAAAGGAAATTTAATGGCTCAAAACACACACACACTTGGGATTCAAGAGGATAAAATAATGAATTACATTTGGGTTAATTTTGTGTATGATTATGATCTTTCGAAATTTTTCTTGAACATATTTGTATGATATGAGGCAGAAAGTTTGGTAAGCCTAACACTTACTACATATATTGATTTTTGTTTTTATCTTTAGGGATTATTTTGCTTGAGGACAAGCAAAAGGTTGAGTGTGGGGGTATTTGATGTGATCTTAATTAAGCATGATTTTAATACCTTTATGCTTACCTTTTGTTTGATTTAAGTAAAATATAATTAGGAATTAGCTTAGTTTTGTGTTTTATGTTGTAGGAACAAAGGAAGAAGAAAATGGAAGAAAAAGATAAGAAAATCATGAAAAATGCTGATTTTTGACCTTTTGTCACTAATGGAAACATATCTCACTCATTTGAGCTCCGATTGAGCTGATTCCAGCGGCTATGGAAAGAAGAAACATAGAGCTACAACTTTCGTGTTCGACACTTTGGCAAAATCCGGCGTTCTCTAGGCGCCGCGGCGCTCACAATACAGCGCCGCGGCAGCCCGTCATGGATGTCTCGTAGCGCCGCGGCGCTGGTTATTGGCGCCGCGGCGCCCTTGCCCCAGAACCACGAGCGCCGCGGCGCTGCATGGGTGCGCCGCGGCGCCCGTGTACGAAGAATGGAACGCCGCTGCGCTGCATGGTGCGCCGCGGCACCCCGTGGATGAAGCTTCGCAGCGCCGCGGCGCTGAACTTATGCGCCGCGGCGCCGCCGCTCTGGAAGTCGCGAGTTTAGAGTTTTTTCACCTGATTTGAAGCCTAATTGATGGAGATTTGACCTAAAAACTTTCCTACTTCGACTAGGAGGGTTTAATCTATAAAAAGGAAGGGAAGTAAGCAGAGAAGGATCCATTCATTCAGCAAAGAATTCATTCAAGTTCTCAACTCTTTTCTTTACTTCTTGTTTAGTTTTCTATGGCCCTGCGCGGCTAATTTTCTTTAGTTGGTTGAGGGAGATTGAAACCTCAAGGGATTTGATGTCATTGTGAGATACGAATTTGATTTCATTGCATTCAATCTTAACCGGGTATTGTTTATTCATCTGTTCTTATTTTCTTAATATT
Source organism: Gleditsia sinensis (assembly GCA_037074535.1). Lineage (NCBI taxonomy): Eukaryota > Viridiplantae > Streptophyta > Magnoliopsida > Fabales > Fabaceae > Gleditsia > Gleditsia sinensis. Next base: position 3,719,879 of record CM073467.1, read on the forward strand.
ATGCATGTGATTGCTAGGAGGCCTACTAGTATATTGTATGTGTAGCTGCTGAATTAGGTTTTGAACAAAGCTTTTATTACTTGATTCGTGAAGCAAATAGGATTAAGGATTTTGGATTATAAATCGTTAATCCTATGATGAATATCAACTAAATTGAATATAACCGATGTGCTTGTATTCGTTTAGCTCTATTAGTTTCTCTTGTTCTTCATGCGGTTAATAAGTGATGCTTTACCGATGTGTTAAAGGATTGCTCGTTAATTAGAGTATAATTAGTGCGATTGTCATTAATTTACTAGGCTTAAGGAGGAACTGGGATAGAATCCCAATGATAGATATTTGGTTTAGGATTGATAATTTTGTCAATGATCAATGCAATCCCTTGATGGTGAATATCGACCGAAACCAACGCTTTTCTCATTAATCACTTTCTCTCAATTATTTTTGCTATTGTTTACTTAATTTTAATTGCAACTGTCAATCCCCCCCTTTCTGAATCACATAAGGTAATTCCAGTCTCTGTGGGATCGACCCTTACTCCCACTACTACAGGTTAGTGTTGAGGTAAGGTTTTAATTTGGGCGTGCCTGCGACAGTGCGCACCAGGTATTCAAGTGGTTAGTAGGTTAAAGTAATGGAGATTTTGAAATGATTTATCTAACAAAGAATGTACTTGGAAAAAAAATCTTTATATTAAGTATGTATAACTGTGTAAGTTGGCATACCATGTGCAAATTAGAAAGAATAATGAGTTTACAATATATACTGATTGAGTATTAAGGTATGAAGAACACCTAAGTTTATTTAATGTAGTTGAGTAAGGAAAGGAGAATATTTCAAGAATCAAGTCCGAGAATAATGTAAAGCGATTAAAGTATTTGTATTAAGGGTTTATACCATGCTAAGTTGAGTCTAGTATCTAGGATGTGAATTATGTTGAGATTGAAAATTCACGTGTGAATAATTATTGAGAAAGGAGATTTTGGAAGAAGCCATAGATTGTGAATATGGATAACCCCAAGGCAATAAGGATATACTAAGATATGAAAAAATTGTCTTAGTATAATGGTAAAAAGAAGATACAAGTGATATTTTTTTTGTTGTTTGGTGTGTCAACAAGTAAGACTTGAATATATTATTTTAGAAGAGTTATTTAGGAAGCCTTAGGATCTTAGTTAGATTATATTATAGCTGATAGTAAATTTAAATGATGTGTTTACGAAGTTATGCTTCAGGTATCTTTATATAATTTTGGTGAAAATTAGGAGAAGTTATTTGTCCTTAGTTGAATTTACTCATATAAGTAATAATCAGGCCAATATACAAATGGCACCATTTGAGATTTTACATGAAACATCGTAGGTCTTCTAATAGGTGATTGAGTTGAGTAAAGTTAAGTTTTTTGAAATCTAATTTGGAATAACATATAATAGATAGAATATGACTAACCTAAATTACTGATGCTAGTTTGGAGAGCATGCTTCAAGCATATGTCTTCGAGTTTGGTGATAGATCTCTTAGCAGAATACGCTTATAATAAAATGATATTGGGTGACTTAAAGTCTTGTGTAAGAGATGTTACTAATTTTCTGTTAAATGATTCGTGGGGTCAGACTTATTGTAAGATGTCGCTAATGAAGTGAAATTGATTAGAAAAAAATACAAGCAACTCAATACAGGCCAAAAGTCTATAAGGACTGTGAATGTTGAGCACTAGAAATTATCAGTTGGTGACCAAATATTCTTAAAGGACTCTCCTATAAAAGAGGTAATGAGGTTTGAAAAGAAGAAAAAATTTCAACTTTAATATATAGGCTCATTTGAAATCTTGAACAAAGTGGACATAGTAGTATATCACCTAGTCTTCCCATTAGGATTAAGTGATATCGATACAATCTTTCATGTATCAATGCTAAGGAAGTACCTATCAGATTTTTCTCTTGATATCTAATTCCAATAAATTCAATTGGACAAGAATTTGACTTAATTATAAGGAAAAAACTGATGTCTATTGTTGATCAACAAGTGAAGAACTTATAGTTGAAGAAATTCCTATGGTTAAGGTTATATGACAAAATCACTCAAGTGAAGAGACTTCTTAGAAAGTAAAGATGATATACAAAAGAGATATCCTCAATAGCTTGAGTAGTGAGGTTAATAACAATAATTTATGCCTTAATTTCATTCCCCACTTGTGATAGGATGGTTTGAAATTCGGGGACCAAATTTCTTAAGGGGGGAAGAATGTAACATCCCTAAGATTTAGTAATTTTCATTTATGTATGGATTATTAAATAAATAAAGGAGTAGAGATGTAATTGAAATATTTTAACGATGAAAATAAAAACTTATTAATATTTTTGGGGTCAAAATGTAAATAATAAAATTTAAAAGACTTCCTCCAACAATTAACAAATTGCTATTTGGTCCCTCAATCATTTTTTAAAAATCTTCTGTAAGTTTATCGTGAGATTACTATTCACTCTCTTTCTTTCATTTTCTCTCACTAAATCTAGAGTACTTTTGAGCATTTGATCTCAAAACTAAGGGTAACACTGGATTCAAGAGGAAGAGTATTATGATTTTGGTTGAATACTTTTTTAAATCGGCCGAAGAATCGCCGCAAATCGAAAGTAGAAAATTTTAGAAAAAGGTAAACTTTGAAACTTTTATTTAGAGACCTCAAATTGAAAATCTGACACGATAGATAGAATCAGGAGATAGATAACTTATAAGATATGAAGTTTCATAATCATTTGACAACTTTTGGTATTATGAACAGTAACTCCAACCGGCATGAATAGTAATTTCGGCCGATGTGAATAGTATTTCTAGCCTTGAACAGTATCCATCATTGACTGACGTTGACCAAGTTTCCAGAGTCATTTCATATGTTTTGTACCCTCCGGACACGTTTTTGAGGTCTATTTGGTCAAATTTGGATTGGAAAAGTGCATCTTGGGGCTGTCCAATCTAGAGCCTTACCCTGTGAGTAGATAATTCTTTCTATGACTTACCCTATGATTTTTTTGAACTTTAAATGTATAATTGATTATGTTTTCAAATTATTTATGCTATCAGAAGTTTCTAAAATGTGTTAAAATATATGCTTTGATTACGAACTGGCACATATTTAAAGAAGAGAATGGTTTTGCAAATAGATTTTGAAAGTCATTGAATATGTGGTTCTAAATGTATTTATCATTATTTGGTAAAGTGAATATTATGTGCACAAGATATTGATATGTAAAGCTATAAAGTTACCGATTATGATTGAATGGCAAGCATAAAGCTCATGACGAGTTGCTTGATAATTATACATTGTATTTGATGAATATGAATATATATATATATATATATATATATATATATATATATATATATGTATGGATGAATATCGACGGGTTGTATGGCTTGAGATGGTACCAAGTAGGGGACGCCCTATTAGCTTGAGTGAGTCAAAGGGAGGGCCACTCCAATCAGGTGACAGTAGTAATGCGAGGGGGAAGGAGGGTGATGTACTCATATTCCCTTATAACTTATTGTGACTGTAGTCGATTGGTCACTATACATATAGCAAATGAGTGAATTGAGTATATTGAGAATTGTGACATGCTTGAGCATTATGTAAAAAAAAGTGAATCTTTAGTGCATATATAGTATGTTAATTAGGCATCAACAAAAGTTATGATTTTATCTCAAAAGTTTGATAGTTTTCTATAGCTTATATAGCTGAACATAACACCATTCCTTGTTGTGCGCTTAGGATTATTTGATGGTTCTTATATAGGATCCTCCTACTATTTTCATGTGAAATATTTTGATGCATAACAACATTTTTTTAATGATCATACCGTGCTTAATATGGTTTTGGATATCTGAATATCCTTTAATTTGAGAATATTTGAAATGTAGGTCCCATATAGATGTACTTCCAAACTATATTTTCTATGTGACAAATTTTAATATATAAATACATCCATAAGCTGACCTAAGAGGTCATAGAAGGTATTATCTGCTCACTAAATTGTCAAACTCATTACACGATATTTTCATATTTTTCAGATAAGAATACAAAGTTTGATCCTTCCCCTTTAGATAATTGTCCAGCTAGACGACATAATCTCTAGGTGAGTCTACTTTGTTTCCAAGGCTCATAGATTTTGGTTTATATTGTACTTGTACTCTAGAGTATTCTCTGAACGCCACAAGCAGGATCCTTACTTCTGCTGTTACTTTAGTATTTATAATTTGGTATGTATAATGTGTATACATGAGAGAACTTATATGTATCTATTTCCATGACAAAGAATAGTACTATGCATGTTATGGTAAATATTTTATTGTGAAAAAAATGTTTTTTTTGTGCCCCTTAAATTGGGGGCGTTACAAAGATCACCCAAATCATAGTTCATTTTCATGCTCAAAAGTTTGCTTTTCTACTCAAATTTCATGTAGTAAACTACAAAAGAAAACAACATTGGGTCAATAATCCATCAATTGTTAAAATTAACCAAAAACACACATAGTTGCTTACTTTAGTCAAGAAAAAGCATTGAAATGGTCTTATATGCTAAGGGTCTTTTTTTGGAAAGTTACCACTCATGAATATGAACAACGGCATCATTTTTCGCCATGTATTGTATCATTACCTCCTCTAATATTGTTTTCTTCTTATATGTTAAGGGTCTTTTTTACATAGGAGTTACCCATAAAATTAGCAAACTTAATTGTCAATGAGCAATGCTTATTAGAATGTTCCTTTCCATTGTAATAAGTAGTGTTTAAGTAGGCTAAGCCTTAATTATCACATATAATAAATGGTCTTTAAGTAAGCTAAGCCCTAAATGAACCAAATTATTTGTGAAAGGCTACCACCTGTGACATGAATGTTGTAATAAGATTAACTTTACAAACTCCAAACTTTTTCTTAGATCTAGGCGCTCTGCTAGACGCTAGAAATTATTAAAGACCATATCCTCCAAATAATTCATATGCATCATCAATGGACTTAGCCATCAATGCTCTTCCAGCTACAACATTTTTGGTAATCCTAGTTAGATGTAACAATCCATTATAAAATGTCTAAACCTATAGCTACTTGGGTGATCCATGATGTTGGCACCTCCTTAGTAAGTCCTTGTGCCTCTCCTAAGCCTTATACAATGATCTAGACTTAAATTACATAAATGAGGTAATTTCATTCCTCATCTTGGCCATCTTGGCTAGTGGAAATTTTTTTGTCAAAAGTCTCTATGCCAAATCTTTTCAAGCAGTGATAGAACCAATTAAGAGAAAATTCAGCCAACCCTTCGTCTTGTGTTTAAGTGAGAAAAAGAAAATTCTTAGTCTGATGGCGTACTTATTAATGCCATTGGGCTTGAACATCTACGGTAGTCCTAGTAGGATGTAACAAGCCATTATAAAATGTCTAAACCTATAGTTACTTGGGTAATCCACAATGTAGGCACCTCCTTAGTAAGTCTTTGTAGCTCTCCTAAGCCTTATACAATGATTCACACTTAATTACATAAATGAGGTAATGCCATTCCTCATCTTGTCACCATGGATAATGCCAAAAATGTTTTAGTCAAATCTTTCCAAGTAGTGATGGAACCAGTTGAGAGTAAATTCAGCCAACTCTTCACCTTATCTTTAAGTGAGAAAGGGGAAAACCTTATTTTGATGGTGTAGTTATTAATGCCATTATACTTGAACGTATCAAATACCCCTTGGAAATTTGCCAAATCTGTGTTTAGGTCATCGTTCAACATTACCCAAAACTAAACTGGCATTTGGATTATCTAGACAATTACTAGCTTTATTTCAAAGTTATTAGTGCATATAGCCAACATTTTGATACTAAGGGAAGACCATATTCTTTCAATGATTTATTCTCAACCTCTCCTGCCATTGTTATAGTTTGAATATAAGCCTACAAATTTTCCCTTTTTTCTCCTTAGAAGAGTTCTATTAATTTATAGATCAATCAAGATCAACTCCAAACTCTTAGTTCTTTGCATAAAATAGCAAAGAATACTTGAAAATAAAAATAAAATAAAATGTTTGAATTAAAACAGAGAAAAAAATTGATATTAATTAAAAATCTAATCAATTTCCCCAACAATAGTGCCAAAAACTTAATTGTTAGTAATTACAACTACTTAAGTTCATGTATCATTACTACAATACCACAATCGTTCCCACAAAGAATCAATAGAATCGCCAACTACCACAATCAATCCCTGAATTTTATCCAAACTATCACAAATAAAGAATAAAAATAAATTAAGAATAGCATAAAATTAACTCAAGCAAATCACAATGAAGATAAAAATAAGTTGGAAGCAGCCTAAGTAATTCAATATAATTGAATGTTTCATCTAATTATAACCCTAGTTCATTACTTATTCCAACATCCTTAATTATTAACTAAAGCACAACATTATTTATAAGCCTTATTCAAGAATATATAAACATGACTCAACCCTAACCTACCCCTTATATTACTATGGTGAATTTATTAGCATGAATTCATTAACTTAGTTCAAGCTCCTAATGGCTACGCAAGGTATACAAGTATATTTCTATTTATACACAAAAATTAACCCATTCATAATAGCTACTAGGATTAATCAACTGCTATTCAATTCATAGGCTTAGTACAAATCTCTTTACCCAAGAGGAATTATGGTCACCTAATTATCTATTCGATGATCAATTAAATAGAAGCATTAAGAACAAAAGTGAATAAATAACTCAAAAGTCATTATCATTAAGCAAGAATTATAGTACCAAATTAAACTACATAATAGTGATAACTTGCTATAGGTAAGTTATATTGCCTTTAAATTCATCCTATTTTGGGGCTCGTTATTGGGTAATTTATTGGTTTTTAAGTTAATTTTTTTTAAATTAATATTTTTATGACAATTGATCCAATTCTATCTTTTTATGCATGTACATGAAGATTGGAAAAATTAGGAGCAAGATAGACCAAGAAGGAAAGAGAATTTGACACAAAAAGCTAAAGTTGGTGATAAATAGCTTAGTGTCGTGCACTCGTGTGAACTTCACAACATTGCAAGAAGAAAATGGAAGATGCATTATACATGGAGCATTGCAATGCTCGTATGAGCATATCACCATTGCAATTTTATTTTTAGAAGTTCAATTTGACTACAACTAGGCACATATATATAAAATTAACCGAGGGCTTTATCCTATATATGAAGGGATAGCACAGACACATTAGAAAGAGTTCTTGAGAGAGGAAAAGTGGCATTCAAGTTAAAGATTATGTTCTTGCACAAGAAGAGGACTTAGGAAGGGGAATTTGAAAAATATCCTTTTATTATTTCTTACTTCTCTTGTATTTTGTTTTGTATGTTATCTTTCTTCAATTTTGGGATGCTTTTAAATTATTCTATGGAGTAGAGTAGTTAGCTAGGTAGATTAATGGATCTTAGTATATAGATAGGTTGAACCCTAATTTACTCTTTATCAATTCAACACAATTTTCTTATTTATTCAATTCTATGCATTCATGTTTCAATTGTTTGGCCATTAATATATATAAGAATGAATATTTTCCTTGTGAAAAGAGTTTAATTAGTTTAGATTTGGATTGAATAGCATGTGATTGGTTGTATTAACTAAATAGGTGATTTAACTAAGTTGTATTTTGAATAAATATATCTCTACATGCCATATGTAATCAATTAGGGTTTAATCTTAGTTTATAAATTCATGCTCTTGTCATTTGCTTCAAACATATTGGGAATTACTTGGAATTGAATTAAGTTTATTAGCTTTGAAAGAAGCTAGTAAATAACTTAGTTCGTTGCACCATTACAACCAAAGAAAGTCTTGATGATCTTTGGCTAATGTAGGCTATGATAACAATCAAGAGGGTGGTGAGAAGTAATGTCTAGTATCATGTGTGTACATGAGCATAAATTCATCTAAATATTTTTGCTTGGTGTCTAGTTGTATACCTATCACATTGAGGTTTTCCAAAGTAGTGTAGCATTTGTGTTTGCAATTATAGTGTAATATCTACCTGCTAATCTAGTTAGAACATGGCTATAATTTCTGAGAATTATGGGAAGTAATTATCTATGCTATGTTGTATTGTTTTGATTTATTCCAACTTATGTTGTTTCTAGCTATGATTTGTTTGAATAAGCCCATATACTTGTTTTTTGTATCTTTTTGTTATGGGTTTGTTCTCATTTGCTCGAAGACAATCGAGAGCTTAAGTTTGAAGGTGTGATAATTTGCCTTAAACGAGTTATTTTGTCTTTAAATTCATCCTATCTCGAGCCTTATCCTTAGTTAATTTATGGATTTTTGAAATCATATTTTATTAAATTAATATTTTGATGATGATAGATCTAATTATATCTTTTTATGCAAGTATATGAAGATTGGAAGAGTTAAGAGCAAGATGGACCAAGAAGGGATAATAATATGACACAAAAATCTAAAGTTACTTATAAGCATCTAAGTGCCGCAACACTCATGTGAACCTCACGATGTTGGGAGAGGAAATTAAAAGACACCTTATATATGAAGTTATGAAACGCTCGTATGTATGAGCATCACGATGCTCATCATTATTGCAATTTTTATTCTTAGAAGGCCAACGTAACTTCAACTAAGCATGAACTTATATAATTTACCAAGTGCCATCTCATATATGAAGGGAGAGTACAAACAAAATAGAAAAAAATCTTGAGAAAGGAAAAGCCTTGCTCAAGATGAGGACTTAGGAATAGGTGTTTGAAAAAATTCCTTTTATTCTTTCTTTCTTCTCTTTTAATTTGTTTTATATTTTGTCTTTCTTCAATTTTGGGATTTTTTAAATTATTCTATGGAGTATAGTAGTTTAGTTAGGTAGGTTGATTTATACTAGTATGTAGCTAGGTTGAACCCTAATTTACTTTTTATCAATTCAACTTAGTTTTCTAATTTATTCAATTCTATCCTTTCATGTTTTAATTGTCTTGCCACCAACTGATATTAAAATCAATAATTTCTTTATGAAAAGAGTTTAATTAGTTTAGATCTAGACTAAATAGCATATAATTAATTGTATTTGTTGGATCGAGTGTTTACTAGTAGGTCAAAGCTGTAGTTGGTAGTCAGAGTGTAACTCTTTCTACTTAATCATAATAGCTTAAGTGCCACATGTTGACTGTGACTTAATCACCACTTGGGCCTTCACCACGGGATAATTGCTACCACAACCCAGCCAATAATCCCTCCCTCAGCAATTGCTCCCATTAGAAATTAAGCATGTGACTATAACTTTAATACCAATTTTTAGTGCAAGCACTTACCACTGGACCAAAAGTTATAACTAGTAGTCAGGGTGCAACTCTTTCTACTTAATCGTAGTAGCCCAAGTGTCATGTGTTGACTGTGACTTAGTTGCCATTGGGCCTTTGCCATGGGACAATTACTAACACAACTCGGCTAATAGTATTAATATAATAAATGAATTAACTAAGTTATATATGGAATAGATATATCTTTGTATGCCATATGTAATTAGTTAAGGCTTAGTCTTAGTTTTTGAATTCATGCCCTTGTTGTTTTCTTTAGACATATTGGGAATTACTTGGAATTAAATTTAGTTTATTAGTTTTGAAAGAAGCTAGTTAATAACTTAGTGCCTTGGTTAGTAGGAAAGATATTGAATTAAAAGTTAACCTAGGGGTAACAATCAAGTAAAATATTAGGTGAAGTCAATTTTCTTAAGTTTTCTTCAATTTACATTTTATCTATCTGTTGTGTGTGTGCTACTTTTATATTTATTCTTATCTTAACCATCTAGATAAAGTAACTGGGTTTATAGCGGTGCTTAAACACTACAGTTGAGTGTCTCTATAACTATAATTCTTTACTTAAGCCACTATTTTGTAGTCACGATACGTACACTTACATAATTGTATAAATTAATAGACAATAAGATCTACTAAATCACCTAGATACTAATCTATACTAAAACTTAAAACATCTTGAAACAAAGGTATGAACACATCACATGAGACATATAAGAGAAGAGAAGAGAAGAATACTAAAACTCTTTTAAGCTCTAAATCCTTAACTTTGATCTCCTGATCCTCAAAAAGTTTTGTTGCTTAGGTCCCATCAAACTATAATAAAGTGATTTGAAACTTATCACAGTCTCAATTCAAGAGTAAATGACTGGCACGGTATTGAGAAGAATCTCATCTTGAAGCCTTAAACAAACAAAATCACATATATCAAACAATTGAAAATATAATCAAAATGATAGTTATATTATTTCATTATGCTATATCACATCATTTCAAAAATTCATACATATATGCATTGAAGCTTTATGTTCTTACTATATAGTATCACATATTACAGTCCAATTATTTATATATATATATATATATATATATATATATATATATATATATAGACACATATCAAATGCATTAGATACACAACAAAAACATAACCCTGTCTATAGTGTATAGAGCATACTCTAAAGTACAATATACAATACATATAAACAGATTGCCATATGCCCTTGGTACAATGTGTGCTCACCTAGTGGGAAAACAACTTAACTAATCACTTTATGAAAGAGTATGGATCAAACTCTATATCTTTATATAAAAAAGATAAAAATAATGTAGACTGAGTTTTACAACTCAGTGAGCAGATAACATATACGATAATAGAAACAGGATAAGCAAAGGCATGAATTTTTATAATGAAACTTTAAGTCAAGAAAAAAAATATGGAATCGGTGATAATAATCTTTCTAAAGGTTAAGTGACACATTATACACACACACACAACATTTTGAAAATAGTAATAAGAAATCTTCCAAATTCCTAAAAGATGTAGTTCAATTGTAAATAAATAAATTCGCATATTAGAAGTATTTAGAAGGAATCTATTCAGAACCATGCTTTAGTCCCAAGCATACAGCATGGGAGGGTAGTCACTAACTAGAAGGCATTCTTTTGCCTCCATAGCAGAAGTCATTCCAATTAATAATAGAGTATGCTAGTAATCAAAATAATCAGAAATCATTTAACCCGATAACAGTAATAATAGGAGGTATTGCACCACTCCTTTGTACTAGCAGTATTTAATTCAATCAAAAAGCATTTACCTAATTCAAGGTGCACAAAGACTAACATTTACTGTATTAGCTAATATATTTTTTTTTAAAAAGATTCCTCCCAAGGAAAAATAGTATATTAAAAAATATTTATACTAAAACAATTTTAGAAATTTCTTAAAATTATCACCTCCATCAAATAGTTCATTTTTACACTTATAATATAATTCATTAATTTCTTTAAAAAACAATACCATGGATCAAATTCAATGATTCGAAGTTATAGCATATCATTAGTTTTAGAGTTTAACTATTAGTCAGATTACATTTTTCAAGCAAATTTTCAGTTTAAGATAAAATTCTGGATATCTATCTCATATCAACTAATTTATAGGCATGATACATCAAGTATCATCTCTTTGAATTAAACAAAGTAATATGGCATTTTCACAAGACATTTCAAAAAAATTTCAATTATAATGCAACTATATTCTTTGTAAGTTTGATGGAGGTTATAGTATAATGGAAACTTGTCCTATGTACCTAAGAGTTCTAGGATAAAGAAATGTCCAACAAAGTGTCATCGTTTATTTAAAATTTCTCTTAAATTTTAGAAAATAACCCTAGTTTAACTATTATCCATTTCAAAAAAATTTGAGCATATAAATAACATAAAATTCACTAAAATAATAAATAATAGATGAAAACAATAAAATAGGTTATAGTAAGTATTATCTATTCACAAACAAATATTCTAATCTAAATATTTTTTCACATTAGTGGCTAGAATATCATCTGACCATATAACCTTGAGCCCTTAGGTTTTGACAGTTTTTGAATTCATATATGATATTAGTTTTTAAGTTAAAGCTCTTCAAGCAGAAATTTCCTCACTTACCTAGTAGATTTCCTTTCAAATTTTCCAACAAGTATAGAAGAAACAATTAAGCTAGAATTGAAGTATTGTTTGTCCTAAATCTAATGGTATAGTGATTAGAAGGCTAAAAATATTTGAAAATTTAGAGAAAAGGTATAGAGAGAAGTGAATAGTGGCTAAAGAGTAATAAAAGAGTATAGAAGTATAAAGAAAAAATGTGGGGGTTACCTTTATAGGGCATATAGGTGTTTTTGTCATTTCAACCCTTTTCTACAATTTTCAAGCTAGCATCGCAGCCTTGAGAATCCAACATTGCGACAATGGGCTTTCTAGATGCAAGGGTCTACATATTATGATTCTGGCATTGCGACTCTGTGAAACTAGTGTCATGTTGCTAACCTTTTTGAACTTCTGAAACAGTGCTTTTGAAATACTGGCATCGCGACAGTGGAGATCTAGCATCACAACGTTCATCTTTCTAGATTCTGAAGAACTCACTTAGAAAGCTCGGCATCACAACAGTGGTTACCTTGCATTGCGATGCTGACTCTTTCAAAAACAATTCTTATGTTATGGCTTTTAACTCCCAAAAATCTGCTTTACACTCTACACAAAATTCCTACTTACATTCTTATTCAATAAATCTCTTAATAAATCATATAATAAGATAAAATGTAATCCTTTAATTGTAGGGGCGTAATAAAAAATAGAGTGCTCCAACCTCTAAAAATATCCTTAATGTTCATATTTATATTAATTATAAAAAAAATAATATTTTAACACATAATAGGAAACCTAATGTATCATACCAAAGCTGTAGCGCCTAGCTTTTAATGTCTTTAATCATTTTTCCTTCTTACATGGTCGCGATCGTGAGCTCGTTGCTATAGGCTTATTAATTTCTCTATCTTTCTCCCCTTTTGGTCTACTTATTGTGCACTAAGCTACAACATAAGACAACTATGGGTCAATTTCTTTTCAATAAACAATACAAAATGAAAACATACTTAAATTCTCATTTTACTCAAAGAATAAACACCAAATGTGATAGGAAAACAAGGTAAAATAGCTATTTAATGGAGAGTTATCATCATACCATCCTTTTCTTCAAAGATAAGATAGAGGAGTTCAACAAAGTAAGAGCATTATAGCTTCTTGGTGGGACAAAAAATAAATTACAAGAAATCAAGAATGCTTTTTAGTCTTAATACCCCTCATAAATTCAGAAAGGTAATGGAAAGTATTTTCCCTATTCCCTACAATCCTAGATTGGTTAAGTACTTCGGCATTTATATTGAACACTATAAAGTTAGAACTCAAACTTATCAAGAAATAATAGAGAAGGTGTATAAAAGATTACAAGGTTGGAAGGCTAACTTACTCTACTAAGAAAGTAGGATTATTTTAGCTAAATGAACAGGACAATATCATTTAGTTTACTTTCTCTCCACTATTTCTTTACCCCAAGAGTATTGTCATCAAATTGATAAAGCAATCTCTTATTTTATCTGAGGATATAAGGATCAAAAGCCAAAAATACATTTAATGACTTGGAAGAAAATGTGTTACCCAAAATATGAAGGTGGGTTAGGTTTGAGAAACACATATACTTTGAACAAAGCTCTACTCACAAAAAAACTTGGCGACTTATGCATTTGGATAATTCCCTTTTTATCTAAATATTAAGACCTAAGTATGGTCCTCACAAGCAAAAGGATATCTACATCAACATTTTGCAATTTCATGGATATGGCAAGGTATCTCGAAGCCAAAATACATTATTTTAAACAATCTGAGGTGGAATGTGGGCAACTCAAAGTCTATTATTTTTCAACAATTAGATAGGGGGTTTTTCTCCCATCCATACTGAAGATAACCTAGAAAAGATGGCTAACTTAACTAAGCCTGAAACATTCTTGTTAGGAAAGGCAACCAACACTCAAGAGGGTGGGCGAATTGGGTGTTTCAATAAAACATGGAAGTTTACTCAAAACTCAAAACAAAAGCCTTTGATGCTATAAAATATTAATGCGCACCTTAAATATTTAAGTAAATGAGTAAAACTTGACGCATATTCAAGCAAGGTTGCACAAAGGAAGAGCTATACTTTCAGAACAGCCAAAGACTAATGCAAAACCATATCAGAAAAAAATATATGTATAATAAAATATGTTGCAACAATATGAAGAGCAAAGGGGAGAAAAGAAAACACAAGGATTTATCCTAGTTTAGCTCAACAATTAAGCCTACATCCAGTTCCCAAACCGTAACTTGAGATTTTCCACTATACCATAAATTTAAACCGGACACTTATAATGTAACAACTCCATTTATGTAAATGTAACAAATTTTTTTTTATATTTGTAAAATTCCATGAAGTTATTACTACTTTAATTCTAACCACTTAACGCGTAATAATAATCACTTTAACCAAGCATAATTGTTATTAACAATGATACAATACTGAGTTGCCATACACACTATTATTTTACAAACTACACACCATTATTTTACAAACATTTGTACAAAGATACATATTAGCTCTAATCATCTATGTTGACTACTTCCGGGGACACTGGTGCGGGTGGCACGTCCACCGGAATCTCAGTCACATCCAAGACAGATACATCTGAAATAACTGGAGGTTTTACATAATTGGTATCAGAGCTAATATGTATCTTTGTACAAATGTTTGTAAAATAATGGTGTGTAGTTTGTAAAATAATAGTGTGTATGGCAACTCAGTATTGTATCATTGTTAATAACAATTATGCTTGGTTAAAGTGATTATTATTACGCGTTAAGTGGTTAGAATTAAAGTAGTAATAACTTCATGGAATTTTAAAAATATAAAAAAAAAATTTGTTACATTTACATAAATGGAGTTGTTACATAATAGCGAAATATTAAGAAATCAAGGTGATATTACTCCCTAAATGTACAGGTTATTTCTTCTCGGATAGGTTCTGACCTCTACCTACTAATCGCACTATATCTACCTCATACGGACTCCAACTTGAGTGATTCTAGTGGTTAAAAATCCGTGACACACATATCTATAATTCTTATGTTAGCCATTTATTTTAATTTCATACAGATAATTCCCAAAAATTAAAATACAGAAGCTATCCTAACATATTCTTCCCTGATGAACCATTTTCTGACCTTTGACTACTAATAGACTCATATATTCCTCATATGGACTCCAAATTAAATGATTCCAGTGACTAAAAATCCATGACACACATAGCTATAATTCTTATATTAACCATTTATTTTAATTCCATACAGATAATTCTCAAAAATTAAAATACAGAAGCTATCCTAACATATTCTTCCCTGATGAACCATTTTCTGACCTTTGACTACTAATTGGCTCATATCTTCCTCATATGGACTCCAAATTGAATGATTCCAGTGGCTAAACATCCGTGCACACATAGCTATAATTCTTATGTTAACCAGTTATTTTAATTCCATACAGATAATTCCCATAAATTAAAATACAGAAGCTATCCTAACATATTCTTCCCTGATGAACCATTTTCTGACCTTTGACTACTAATCGGCTCATATCATCCTCATATGGACTCTAAATTGAATGATTCCAGTGACTAAAAATCCGTGACACACATAGCTATAATTCTTATGTTAACCATTTATTTTAATTCCATACAGATAATTCCCAGAAATTAAAATATAGAAGCTTAAAATTCTGCCAACCATAGCCATACCCATGCAGAACTATCTACACCAACCTAAGTATTCAAACATACATCACATGCAAGATCAATATGTAACATGATATAGCAACATCCATGACCAATCATCAAAGTTCTAAGATCAAAATCTTATATAAATATTATAAGTTTCAAAAATTTTCTTCAAAAAGAAATATTGTTAAACTTACCTAAGAATCTCCCTAGCTTACTTAGTGAAATGGTTTTCTTGTTTCCTCTTGAAAGAAGTAGTAAGATTCCTTCCTTCCCTTAGCTTTTCTAGCAGCTTAGGTAAGAGAAGGAGGGTGAATTTTTGAACCTCAAGGATGAAGAAGAAAAATGGACTCAAGTGGAGATTAAGGTAACTTACCTTGAGTACTTAGCCTTCTAAACTTCTCCTTCTTCTTCCATCCTTTCTTCTCCTCTCTTTCTCTCCTTTCCTCACTCTACCTTGCTTCTATTTCTCTCTCTTCCTCACTTGGATGAAATTAAAATGTTGTAGGGGTGGATTTTTCTTATATAGACCACCAAATAATACACCTTTCATGATCATGGGTCTACCTTATCATAATTAGGATACACTTTGTTGAATTTTTGGAAAACAAACAACTTATGTTCTTGTCTTCCTCTTCCTTAGTCAAGATATGCATAGGAAAAGGAGATTTGTATTTTGAAAATTATGATGATATGTTCTTAAGATAAGGGACAAGGTCCCTTTGATTTAGGGATTCATTTCCATTTTCTTTTGTCTTAAACAAGTATGATAGGTTTGCCTTTTTAGGTGGCAAATTTCTAGCCCTTGAATCTCCATTATTTGGTTGATACTATTTGTGTGGGATAGGAATGTTTTGTCCTAATGCCATGTATTATCATACCACTTGCTAAAATTATGAGTGTAGGATATAGATGTTTTTGTCCTAAAGCCTTGTATTATCATGCCACTTGCCAAAATGATGAATGTAGAATCACACCACTTGCTAAATTTTTGTCTTAATGCCATGTAACTTAATCTTTATTATTATTACATTATTATATCATCACCTAATTTATTTTATTTTATTTTTTCTCTTGGATTTGGGCTTATTCCTACCCATTATGGGCTTATTCCTACCCATTTTCTTTGCTTTGGATAAAATTCTACCTTTCTTGGAGGACTTGGTCACATTTTCATAATTTTTGGGCTATTGGTTCAATTACTATATTCTAGTCCAAGTCTATGTTTTATTTCTTGCTTAGGTTATCCAATGGGCTTGCTAGAAACTTATGTGAAGTGGAAAAACTCTATATAAAGTGTCCATAGGTAAAAGCCCAATGTATGGGTAAAGATTTTAAACTTAGTAACTCTAGTTCTTGAATTAGGAAAAATTACCCTAATCCAATGTTCTTGAAAATTTAAGACCTTTACTTGTTTCTAAAAATTTATCTTCCTTATCCAAGAATTTTGCATCTCTTTAGTATGTTCTTTCTAAATTTTTTCCTATTAGGTTTTCCCTCTTTATTTGTTCTGTTAATGTTAGAAACATTTTCTATACATATACATAAGGTGAAGAATTTCTAAGGATTATATTTTCTTAGATATCTAAAATATTGTCTAATAAACTTTATTTCCTTAATTATCAATAAAAGAAACAAAATTAGAGATGTTACATTTCTCTCCCCCTAAAAGAAATTTTGTCCTCAAAAGTTCAGAAATTACCTAATAAGAACAATTGCGGATATTTCTTCCTCATGACTTCTTCCAGCTCCCAAGTTGCTTCTTCCGGAGTCAAACCTTCCCATAACACCTTAACAAGGGGAATAGTTTTATTTCTCAGTTGCTTTACGTCAGTGTCCAATATCGATGCAGGTACTAGCTGGTATGTCATGTTCTCCTTTATTTGGATTGGTTTATCCTGTATTACATGTGATGAATCTGGAAGATACTTCCGCAGCTGTGATACGTGGAAAATATTATGTAGGTTGGATAAATTAGGTGGGAGAGCAACTTGATATGCTGATGTCCCTACTTTCTTCAGAATTTGGTAAGGTCCCAAAAATCGCGGACTTAACTTTCTTATTTTGAGAGACCTATCAACTCCAGTAGTCGGGGAAAGTTTCAGAAATACATGGTCTCCTTCCTCAAACTCTAGAGGTCTCTGTCTCTTATCGTAGTAACTCTTTTGTCGACTCTGAGCTGTAAGTATTTTGTTTCGTATCATCCTAATTTGTTCAGTGGTTTGTTGAACTAGATCAGGACCCAACAAGTTCTTTTCTCCTACCTCAAACCAACATAGTGGAGATCGGCACTTTCTACCATATAAAGCTTCATCCTTTAACATATATGCAGCAAAAATAACTTGCTGCTCCTCAGTACAGCCCATCACTTCAAAGATTTTCTCTAATTCCCTTATCCACCTTTCGGCTACCGTTGGGTCATAGCCACCCTGGAAACAAGGTGGTCTAGTCCTCAGGAACTCAGATATGCCATTATCTTTTCCAGCCATCCGGTTGTTAGCACCATTCTCACCATTTGGGTTATTAGCATTCTGGAGATATTGTAAAATTTGGTTGGTGGTCATGACTTGGTCTCGAATTGCCGTGGCCAGGTTGAGCAGGGTTTCCTCTGCATTGGTTGCTAGATTCCTCCTTGGTGGTGCCATTTCCTACAATGGCAAAAACAAAGTTATGTTGCTATTGAGGTGATCAAGCCCAATAGTTAGTTCAAAAATATTTAATAGCAGTCATAACATCACCTCGGCATATAGATAAGAAACACTAGTAATTTCTTACCTATATGAATCACTAATCCCCTACACAGCACAACCACAACATACTCAAGACACTATAAGATCGATTCAGATAACCATCCACCCACTGGCCATCTAGGATCGGCCTCTTCTGATACCAATTATGTAACAACTCCATTTATGTAAATGTAACAATTTTTTTTTTATATTTGTAAAATTCCATGAAGTTATTACTACTTTAATTCTAACCACTTAACGCGTAATAATAATCACTTTAACCAAGCATAATTTTTATTTTACAAATATTTGTACAAAGATACATATTAGCTCTAATCATCTATGTCGACTACTTCCGGGGACACTGGTGCGGGTGGCACGTCCACCAAAATTTCAGTCACATCTACGACAGATACATCTGAAATAACTGGAAGTTGTTACATAGCTGTATAAACTACAGAAAATAACTTTGGTCACATGAATGCACTATATCTATGCACATGAGAATCGTGCAATAATAACATGTGTAACATCCTTAATTTCGTTTCTTTTATTGATAAAGGTACATAAAAATTTTAATTAAGGAAATAAAATTTATTAGAAAATATTTTAGATATCTAAGGAAATATAGTCCTTAGAAATTCTTCACCTTATGTATATGCATAGAAAATGTTTCTAACATTAAGAGAACAAATAAAGAAGGAAAATCTAATAGGAAAGAAATTAGAAATAACATACTAAAGAGATGCAAAATTCTTGGATAAGGAAGATAAATTTTTAGAAACAAGTAAAGGTCTTAAAATTTCAAGAACATTGAATTAGGGTAATTTTTCCTAATTCAAGAACTATAGTTACTAAGTTTAAAATCTTTACCCATACATTGGGTTTTTACCTATGGACACTTCATATAGAGTTTTTCCACTTCACATAAGTTTCTAACAAGCTCATTGGATAACCTAAACAAGAAATAAAACATAGACCTGGACTAGGATATAGTAATTGCACCAATAGCCCAAAAATTATGAAAATGTGACCAAGCCCACCAAGAAAGGAAGAATTTTATCCAAAGCAAAGAAAATGGGTAGGACAAGCCCATAATGGGTAGGAATAAGCCCAAATCCAAGAGGAAAAATAAAATAAAATAAATTAGATGATGATATAATAATAAGAATAAAGATTAGGTTACATGGCATTAAGACAAAAATTTAGCAAGTGGTGTGATTCTACATTCATCATTTAGGCAAGTGGCATGATAATACAAGGCTTTAGGACAAAAACATCTATATCCTACACTCATAATTTTAGCAAGTGGTATGATAATACATGGTTAGGACAAAACATTCATAGCCCACACAAATAATATCAACCAAATAATGGAGATTCAAGGGCTAGAAATTTGCCACCTAAAAAGGCAAACCTATCATACTTGTTTAAGACAAAAGAAAATGGAAATGAATCCCTAAATCAAAGGGACTTTGTCCCTTATCTTAAGAACATATCATCATAATTTTCAAAATACAAATCTCCTTTTCCTATGCATATCTTGACTAAGGAAGAGGAAGACAAGAACATAAGTTGTTTGTTTTCCAAAAATTCAACAAAGTGTATCTTAATTGTGATAAGGTAGACCCATGATCATGAAAGGTGAATTATTTGATGGTCTATATAAGAAAACCCACCCTTACAACATTAGAATTTCGTCCAAGTGAGGGAGAAGAAAAAATAGAAGCAAGGTAGAGTGAGGAAAGGAGAGGAAGAAAGGAAGAAAGAGGAAGGAGAAGTCTAGGGGACTAAGTGCTCCAGGTAAGTTTAACAATATTTCTTTTTGAAGAAAACTTTTGAAACTTATAATATTTATATGAGATTTTGATCTTAGAACTTTTATGATTGGTCATGATGTTGCTATATCATGTTACATATTGATCTTGCATGTGATGTATGTTTGAATACTTAGGTTGGTGTAGATAGTTCTGCATGGTTATGGCTATGGGTGGCAGAATTTTAAGCTTTGGTATTTTAATTTTTGGGAACAATCTATAAGGAATTAAAATAAATGGTTAACATAAGAATTAAAGATATATGTGTCATGGATATTTAGGCACTGGAATCATTCAATTTGGAGTCCATATAAGGGAGATATGAGCCGATTAGTAGACAAAGGTCAGAAAATGGGTCATCAGGGAAAAATATGTTAGGATAGCTTCGGTATTTTAATTTCTGGGAACAATCTATAAGGAATTAAAATAAATGGTTAACATAAGAATTAAAGAAATATGTGTCATGGATATTTAGGCACTGGAATCATTCAATTTGGAGTCCATAGAAGGGAGATATGAGCCGATTAGTAGACAAATGTCAGAAAATGGGTCATCAGGGAAAAATATGTTAGGATAGCTTTGGTATTTTAATTTTGGGGAAGTATCTGTAAGGAATTAAAATAGTACGCCAACATAACAATTATAGATATTTGGCTCATTGAATTTTACCAACTGGAATAACTCAATTTGGAGTTCATATGAGGTAGATATGATCCGATTAGTAAGCAGAGGTCAGAAAATGTTTATTCAGGGAAGAGTATGTTATTAAAGTTTTAGTTTTTGAATTTCTTGGAATATTCTGTAGGGAATTAAAATAGCGCGCCAACATAACAATTATAGATACATGGCTCATGGAATTTTACCAACTGGAATAACTCAATTTGGAGTTCAAATTTGAGAGATATGGTCTAATTAGTCAGTAAAGGTCAGAACCTACACGAGAAGAAATAATACTAAATTAAAGGAGTAATAACACCACAATATCATACTATTTTGTTGATATGATTAACATAATAGTTTTAGATAATTGTCTTAGATTTTCATAGACACTAAGATCATCTTAATCGGAGTTAAAATGAGAGAGTTATGCTCTGATTTGTAAGCAAAGGTTGTGTTAAAAGTTAGTAAAACCTATTTTCAATATTTTTTTTTCTACCCTAGATGAATTTTTAAGGTAATAGTAGAAATCAATTTGAGGAAAAATGCTCTATAAAATTTGTAAGAACATGTGTTGGAAATGATATAAGTAGAAATAAAATGACTAAATGCTAGACATAAAGAAAATGAAAAGATGAAAATAATATTCAAGAAAGAAGAGGAATTTTATAAATGAAAATAATAAATGCCTAGTGTATGCCCTAGCTATTGCCATTGCATGAACTTACTACCATTTTAAGTGTGTAATTTTTAACATAGAATTTACCCTAGTACTCATATAAATTTCCAAGAAGTTTTGAAAGTGCCGGTTTTATTGGAAAAAAATCTTAGTATGCTCCGTGGTTGCAGTATTTCCACATCAGAAAAAGAATTATTCTAGTTACTGGAAAAAAAAAATTTTGATTTGTGAAAAGTGCATGTCTAAGGAAAGCTCTGGCAAGGAAAGACTTGGTACTTAAGCGTGTCCATTAGTGACCCACCTCTCTTTTCTGGGAACTTTCCTGGTGCGCTGTTTACAGACTACAATTACTATCCAGTTATCGAGGTATTAGTGTGGAATTTTGACATGGAAATATTTTATAAAGTGAAAATTAGAAAATGATTATATTCATGGCATAATTTCAGTTTACCATTGAATTTTGAGAATGATTATGTTTTGATACATTATGGCATGAGAATATAATGAACATACTTGTTATTGGAATCATATTTTCGGCTATTAATATGAAAAGAAAAGAAATGAGCACGGTCACATGGCAATCCTTGTGGTGCACCAGTAGGGGACCCCTACCAACGGTTATGATTATATTCATGAGAAAAGAAAGAGAAAGTGTGCCATGTCGAATGGAGCGAGATAAGCCCGTACCGAAAAGTAGAGAATACTCACCCTAATTGGGGTAGCTTGAAGTAAGAATAAGTTGATAGCCATCATATGAAATTCGAAAAAATAGTTTTTCATGCCATACATGTCATAACTGTATAATTTTCATGTGCATGATAAAGTGCATTCATGTGACCTAAAGATATTTTCTGTAGTTTATACAGCTGAACATGACGTGATGAACTATATTGATAATGAATTATTGTTGAACATACTGGGATTTAATTCTCACTATATTTCCATATCATGTTCAGAAAATTAGCTATGCAGTTGTTTTCAATGAGACTTATTATTGCTGTACGTATGATCGAGGTGCCCTATCTTGGGCAAATACCTATTATTGCGGATATATCAGTTGTTGAAGTAACTGAAATTCCGGTGAAGGTGCCACCACCCAAACCAGTGGCCCCGGAAATAGTCTATGTGGAAGATTAGGGCTTAGATGTACATGTATGTCTTGTACAAATGTTTGTATTAATGATGTGAGTGTAAACTTAGTATTGTATAATTAAATAAATGTTATTGTGAGTTAAGTTGAGGTAATAACTTCATGATGTTAAATAAAATAAAATAAAAATTGTTACATAAATGGAATTGTTACATAATTGGTATCAGAGAAGGTCGATCCTAGATGGCCAGTGGGTGGATGGTTATCTGAATCGATCTTATAGTGTCTTGAGTATGTTGTGGTTATGCTGTGTAGGGAATCAGTGAGTTCATATAGGTAAGAAATTACTAGTGTTTCCTATCTATATGCCGAGGTGGTGTTATGACTGCTGTTAAATATTTTGAAACTAACTATTGGGTTTGATCACCTCAATAGCAGCATAACTTTGTTTTTGCCACAGTAGGAAATGGCACCACCAAGGAGGAATCCGGCAAACAATGCGGAAGAAACCCTACATAACCTGGCCACAGCAATTCGAGACCAAGTCTTGACCACCAATCAAATTTTACAACATCTCCAGAATGCTAATAACACAAATGTTGAGAATGGTGCTAACAACCGAATGGCCGAAAAAGATAATGGCATATCCGAGTTCCTGAGGACTAGACCACCTTGTTTCCAAGGTGGCTATGACCCAACGGTAGCCGAAAGGTGGATTAGGGAATTAGAGAAAATCTTTGAAGTGATGGGCTGTACTGAAGAGCAGCAAATTATTTTTGCTGCATATATGTTAAAGGATGAAGCAGAATACTGGTGGCGTGGAGCTAGAGAACTTTTAGCTCATCAGGGAAGACAGATCACCTGGCAAGTGTTCAAGGACATTTTTTTTGAAAAGTACTTTCCAAGTACTGTATGGGCAGGGAAAGAGATCGAATTTCTCCAACTCAGGCAAGGCAGCATGACTGTGGACCAGTATATTGCAAGGTTCGAGGAGCTGTCTAAGTTCTCCTCTTATCTGCGATATAACCCAGATGAAGCATGGAAGGCGGTTAAGTTTGAAGCAGGACTAAACCCGGAATTAAAGAATGCTGTTATAGCTATGGAGATCAGGGAGTTTGTACCTCTGATAAATAAATGCAGACTCCTGGAAAAGAGTTTAAGGGCAGTGGAGGACGAGAAGCAAAGGCGAAACCTATGGAAGAGGAAGAAAAATTTTCCCAACCCTGGAAAGAATGTGAGAAGAAGTGGATATGGAGCTGGTAAGAGGCCATTGATTGCGGGTCCTAGGCCTTTTCAACAAGACCTCGCCTCAGTCAAGTGCGCTAAGTGCGGACGCATGCATGGTAACCGGCCATGCTACATGGGACAATATGTCTACTTCAATTGCAGACAGAAGGGACATTTTGCGAAAAACTTCCCACAGAATGTGGGGAAGCAGCCAGAACAAAGGCCTCAGGTGAAAGGAAGGGTTTTCACGCTGAGGGGCAAAGAGGCAGTCCAATCTTCTGAAATGATTCAAGGTACATGCTATATTTATGGATTTGCTCTTATGGTGTTATTTGACTCTGGTGCTAGTCCTTCATTTATATCGAAAGAATGTATTAGGAAGTTTCAGTTTCCTATTTCTGAAACTCCCTATGAGCTATCCGTAGTAACCCCTACAGGGGAACGGGTATTAACTTCCTCTATATGTAAAGACTGTCAAGTCACCATCCAGGAGAAAACTTTTTCTGTAGACCTCGTCTGTTTACCTTTAAGAGGTATTGAGGTCATTCTAGGGTTAGACTGGATGTCTAGAAATCGAGTCTTGTTGAATTGTTGTAACAAGACCGTTGAATTTCTACCTTCTACTCCGAAAGAGGAGGTCCAGTTATTGATGCTAAATGCCAATCAAGTTAATAGGGAGTTGAAGAATGGAGTACTTAGATACATTCTCTTGTATTTATCAAACCTAGAAGTCGAATCGAAGCTTGATGAAATTCCAATAGCCAACGAGTTTCCTGAAGTGTTTCCATCAGATATTCCAGGCTTAGCTCCCAAGAGAGAGATAGAGTTCTCCATTGATCTCCTACCTGGGACAGAGCCTATCTCTATTGCACCATATCGAATGGCCTCGAAGGAACTACAGGAACTTAAGAAACAGTTGGAGGAACTGTTAGACAAGCAATTCATTAGACTAAGTGTATTACCTTGGGGAGCTCCTGTATTGTTTGTTAAGAAGAAAGATGGAAGCTTGAGACTATGCATAGATTACAGACAGCTGAATAAGGTGACTATTAAAAACAAGTACCCTCTCCCTAGGATAGATGACTTATTGGATCAACTGAAGGGAGCCTCTATCTTTTCTAAAATTGACTTGAGGTCAGGATATCATCAGATTAGGATCAAGGATGAGGATGTATCAAAAACTGCCTTCAGGACTAGGTATGGGCACTATGAGTTTCTCGTAATGCCCTTTGGGTTGACAAATGCACCTGCAATTTTCATGGATTACATGAATCACATTTTTCGACCCTACCTAGATCAATTTGTTGTAGTGTTCATTGATGACATCTTGATATATTCTAAGAGTGAGAAAGAACATGAACAACATCTCCGAATCGTGCTGCAAGTGTTGAAAGAGAAAAAGTTATATGCTAAATTGGAGAAGTGTGAATTTTGGCTGTCAGAGGTGAAGTTTCTCGGACATGTCATCTCTAATAGAGGGGTAGCCGTAGATCCTAGAAAGACGGAAGCAGTGATTAAGTGGGAGACACCAAAGACGGTTACGGAAATCAGAAGTTTCCTTGGTTTGGCAGGATACTACAGGAGATTTATACAAAACTTCTCTCGTATAGCCTTGCCATTGACTAAATTGACCAGGAAGGGAAGTCCTTTCAAATGGACTGATCAATGTGATGCTAGTTTTCAGGAGCTAAAGACAAGACTGACCACTCCTCCTGTTTTAATTATTCCAGACCCCACAGGATATTTTGAAGTGTATAGTGACGCTTCAAAGAAAGGGCTAGGATGTGTGCTGATGCAAGATAAGAGAGTAGTTGCTTACGCCTCTAGGCAACTGAGACCCCATGAAGGAAACTATCCAACCCATGATCTTGAATTAGCGGCAGTAGTGTTTGCCTTAAAGATTTGGTGACACTATTTGTACGGGGCAACCTTTGAAGTATATTGTGATCATAAGAGTCTTAAATACCTCTTTGATCAGAAGGAGTTAAATATGAGGCAACGAAGATGGGTAGAATTCCTCAATGACTACAAATTTGAGATAAAGTATCATCCCAGAAAGGCGAATGTTGTAGCAGATGCCTTGAGTCGAAAATCTCTGCACATGGGTCAGATGATGGTGTATGAGATGCAGATGCTATAGGAGTTTCGAAATTTGAAGCTAGCCACTACTCTTACTCCAAAGAATCTAGTCATTAATGGTTTAAGTATAGGGTCTGACCTTAGAGCCCAGATCAAAGAGGCTCAAGCTCACGATCAATACTTACAGGATCATAAAGACCAAGGTAATTTTTCTGTCATGGAAGATGAAGCAATCATGTATCAGGGAAGGATTTGTGTCCCTCAAGAACAAGAGTTGAGGACTAAGATACTGCAGGAAGCGCATCAAAGTAAATACACAATCCATCCTGGATGCACTAAAATGTACCAGGATTTAAAAAGGATGTATTGGTGGCTAGGGATGAAAAATGACATTGCTGAGTTTGTGGCAAAATGTCTCATTTGTCAAAAGGTGAAGGTGGAGCATCAAAAGCCAGCGGGATTTCTACAACCTCTTGAGATCCCTAAATGGAAATGGGATAGTATCTCGATGGACTTTGTTGTAGGTTTACCTAAGACTTCAGTGGGACATGACTCTATCTGGGTAATAGTTGACAGATTAACCAAATCTGCTCACTTTTTGCCCATAAAAATTAACTTTTCACAAGATAAATTGGCCCAATTGTACGTTCAGGAAATAGTTAGACTCCATGGGATTCCCTTAAATATTGTTTCTGATAGAGATCCAAGGTTCACGTCGAGGTTTTGGAAGGCGTTGCAAGAAGCTTTTGGTACTCAGTTGCGGTTCAGTACTGCCTACCATCCTCAGACTGACAGGCAGACAGAACGAACCATTCAAACCCTAGAAGATATGTTGAGGGCCTGTGTGATATAGCAAGGTAAAGGATGGGATAAGTACCTACCTTTAGTAGAGTTTGCTTATAATAATAGCTATCACTCTAGCATTAAGATGGCTCCCTATGAAGCTTTATACGGTAGAAAGTGCCGATCTCCACTATGTTGGTTCGAGGTAGGAGAAAAGAACTTGTTGGGTCCTGATCTAGTTCAACAAACCACTGAACAAATCAGGATGATACGAAACAAAATACTTATAGCGCAGAGTCGGCAAAAGAGTTACTACGATAAGAGACATAGACCTCTAGAGTTTGAGGAAGGAGACCATGTATTTCTGAAACTTTTCCCGACTACTGGAGTTGGTAGGTCTCTCAAAACAAGAAAGTTAAGTCCGCGATTTTTAGGACCCTACCAAATTCTGAAGAAAGTAGGGACATCAGCATATCAAGTTTCTCTCCCACCTAATTTGTCCAACCTGCATAATGTTTTCCACGTATCACAGCTGCGGAAGTATCTTTCAGATTCATCACATGTAATACTGGATGAACCAATCCAAATAAAGGAGAACATGACATACTAGCTAGTACCTGCATCCATATAGGACACTGACGTGAAGCAACTGAGAAATAAAACCATTCCCCTAGTTAAGGTGTTATGGGAAGGTTTGACTCCGGAAGAAGCAACTTGGGAGTTGGAAGAAGTCATGAGGAAGAAATATCCGCAATTGTTCTTATAAAGTAATTTCTGAAATTTTGAGGACAAAATTTCTTTTAGGGGGAGAGAAATGTAACATCCTTAATTTCGTTTCTTTTATTGATAAAGGTACATAAAAAATTTAATTAAGGAAATAAAATTTATTAGACAATATTTTAGATATTTAAGGAAATATAGTCCTTAGAAATTCTTCACCTTATGTATATGCATAGAAAATGTTTCTAACATTAAGAGAAAAAATAAAGACGGAAAATCTAATAGGAAAGAAATTAGAAATAACATACTAAAGAGACGCAAAATTCTTGGATAAGGAAGATAAATTTTTAGAAACAAGTAAAGGTCTTAAAATTTCAAGAACATTGAATTAGGGTAATTTTTCCTAATTCAAGAACTATAGTTACTAAGTTTAAAATCTTTACCCATACATTGGGCTTTTACCTATGGACACTTCATATAGAGTTTTTCCACTTCACATAAGTTTCTAACAAGCCCATTGGATAACCTAAACAAGAAATAAAACATAGACCTGGACTAGGATATAGTAATTGCACCAATAGCCCAAAAATTATGAAAATGTGACCAAGCCCACCAAGAAAGGAAGAATTTTATCCAAAGCAAAGAAAATGGGTAGGACAAGCCCATAATGGGTAGGAATAAGCCCAAATCCAAGAGGAAAAATAAAATAAAATAAATTAGATGATGATATAATAATGTAATAATAATAAAGATTAGGTTACATGGCATTAAGACAAAAATTTAGCAAGTGGTATGATTCTACGTTCATCATTTAGGCAAGTGGCATGATAATACAAGGCTTTAGGACAAAAACATCTATATCCTACATTCATAATTTTAGCAAGTGGTATGATAATACATGGCATTAGGACAAAACATTCATATCCCACACAAATAATATCAACCAAATAATGGAGATTCAAGGGCTAGAAATTTGCCACCTAAAAAGGCAAATCTATCATACTTGTTTAAGACAAAAGAAAATGGAAATAAATCCCTAAATCAAAGGGACCTTGTCCCTTATCTTAAGAACATATCATCATAATTTTTAAAATACAAATATCTTTTTCCTATGCATATCTTGACTAAGGAAGAGGAAGACAAGAACATAAGTTGTTTGTTTTTCCAAAAATTCAACAAAGTGTATCCTAATTGTGAGAAGGTAGACCCATGATCATGAAAGGTGTATTATTTGGTGGTCTATATAAGCAAAACCCACCCCTACAACATTTTAATTTTGTCCAAGTGAGGAAGAGAGAGAAATAGAAGCAAGGTAGAGTGAGGAAAGGAGAGAAAGAGAGGAGAAGAAAGGAAGGAAGAAGAAGGAGAAGTTTAGAAGGCTAAGTACTCAAGGTAAGTTACCTTAATCTCCACTTGAGTCCATTTTTTTTCTTCATCCTTGAGGTTCAAAAATTCACCCTCCTTCTCTTACCTAAGCTGCTAGAAAAGCTAAGGGAAGGAAGGAATCTTGCTACTTCTTTCAAGAGGAACAAGAAAACCAATTCACTAAGTAAGCTAGGGAGATTCTTAGGTAAGTTTAACAATATTTCTTTTTGAAGAAAACTTTTGAAACTTATAATATTTATATGAGATTTTGATCTTAGAACTTTGATGATTGGTCATGGATGTTGCTATATCATGTTACATATTGATCTTGCATGTGATGTATGTTTGAATACTTAGGTTGGTGTAGATAGTTCTGCATGAGTATGGCTATGGTTGACAGAATTTTAAGCTTCGGTGTTTTACTTTTTGGGAATAATCTATAAGGAATTAAAATAAATGGTTAACATAAGAATTATAGCTATGTGTGGCACGGATTTTTAACCACTGGAATCATTCAATTTAGAGTTCATATGAGGTAGATATGTCACGGATGTTTAGCCACTAGAATCACTTAATTTGGAATTCGTATGTGGGAGATATAGTCAGATTAGTAAGTAAAGGTTGAAACCTACCCGAGAAGAAATAATATTGAATTTAAGGGAGTAATAACACCACGATTTATTACTATTTTACTGGTATGATTAACATAATAGTTTTAGATAATTGTCTTAGCTTTCCATAGACACCAAGATCACCTCAATCAGAGTTAAAATGAGGGAGTTATGCTCTGATTAGTGAGCAAAGGTCATAGGGCACGGCCAGACCGTGTTCTGGGTGCTTCAAGCACGTGCTAGCCGTGTTCAGGGCTGTTTTTGAGTACATTTGAAGTATTTTTAAATCATGGTCGTGTCCTGGAACATGGCCAAACCGTGTTGGAAGCTGGTTAAACCTATTTTCAATATTTTTCTACCCTAGATGAACCTCTTTAACTATAGGGTAATAGTAGAAATCAAATTGGAGAACAATGCTCTATAAATTTGTAAGAACATGTGTTGGAAATGATATAAATAAGAAGAAAATTACTAAAGGCCAAGCATAAAGAGAAGGTTAGATATGATGAAAACCTGCATCAAGAAAATAAAGAAATAAAATTAATATTTAAAAAATAAGACGAATCTTATAAATGAAAATAATAAATGACTAGTATATGCCATAGCCATTGCCATTGTATGAACTTCTTACCATCTTAAGTGTGAAATTCTGACATGGAAATATTTTATAAAATGATATTTGAAATGGTTATGTTCATGGCATGATTACCAATGATTTATGGTAATAGTTATATTTTGATGAACATACTTGTTATTGAAAGTATATTTTTGGCTATCACTGTGAAAAGAAAAGAAATGAGCACGGTCACATGGCAATCTGTGTGGTGCACTAGTAGGGGACGCCCTACCAACGGTTATGATCATGTTAATGAGAAAAGAAAGAGAAAGTGGACCATGTCGGACGGAGCGAGAAAAGCCCGTACCGGAGAGTAGAAAATACTCACCCTGACCGGGGTAGCTTGAAATGAGAATAAGTTCATGGCCATCATATGATATTTTGAAAAATAGTTAATCCTGTCATACATATCATTATTGTATGATTCTTATGTGCATAGATATAATGCATTCATGTGACCAAAGATATTTTCTATAGTTTATACAGCTAAACATGACATGATGAACTATATTGATGGTAAATTATGATTTATTGTTGAACTTACTGGGATTTAATTCTCACTATATTCCATATCATGTTCAGAAGAATAAATATGCAGATTTTCTCTATGACACTTATTATTTATATACGTTGGATCGAGGTGCCCTACCTTGGGCAACTTCCCGTTACTTCAGATCTATCTGTCGTAGTGTGACTGAGATTCCGATGGACGTGCCAACCGCACCAGTGTCCCTGGAAGTAGTCGACATAGATGATTAGAGCTAATATGTATCTTTGTACAAATATTTGTAAAATAATGGTGTGTAGTTTGTAAAATAATAGTGTGTATGGAAACTCAGTATTGTATCACTGTTAATAACAATTATGCTTGGTTAAAGTGATTATTATTACGAGTTAAGTGGTTAGAATTAAGTAGTAATAACTTCATGGAATTTTAAAAATATAAAATAAAATTTGAGATTTTGATCTTAGAACTTTGATGATTGGTCATGGATGTTGCTATATCGTGTTACATATTGATCTTGCATGTGATGTATGTTTGAATTAGGTTGGTGTAGATAGTTTTGCATGGGTATGGCTATGGTTGGCAAACTTTTAAGCTTCGGTGTTTTAATTTCTGGGAACAATCTATAAGGAATTAAAATAAATGGTTAACATAAGAATTAAAGATATATGTGTCAAGGATTTTTAACTACTGGAATCATTCAGTTTGGAGTCCATATGAGGTAGATATGGTCTGATTAGTAGTCAAAGGTCAGAAAATGGTTCATCAGGGAAGAATATGTTAGGATAGTTTCTGTATTTTAATTTCTGGGAATTATCTATATGGAAGTAAAATAAATGGTTAACATAAGAATTATAGCTATATGTGTCACGGATTTTTAGCCACTGGAATCATTCAATTTAGAGTTCATATGAGGTAGATATGTTCCAATTAGTAAACAAAGGTCAGAAAATGGTTAATCAGGGAAGAATATGTTAGGATAGTTTCGGTGTTTTAATTTCTGGGAAAATTCTATAAGGAATTAAAATAAATTGTTAACATATGAATTATATATTTATGTGTCACGGATGTTTAGCCACTTGAATTACTTAATTTGGAATTCGTATGTGGGAGATATAGTCAGATTAGTAAGTAAAGGTTAGAACCTACCCGAGAAGAAATAATATTGAATTCAAGGGAGTAATAACACCAAAAGTTATTACTATTTTGCTGATATGATTAACATAATAGTTTTAGATAATTGTCTTCGCTTTCCATAGACACCAAGATCACCTCAATCGGAGTTAAAATGAGGGAGTTATACTCTGATTAGTGAGCAAAGGTCACAGAGCATGACCAGACTGTGTTCTGGGTGCTTCAAGCACGGGCTAGCCGTGTTCGGGGCTGTTTTTTAGTACATTTGAAGTATTTTTAAAGCATAGCCGTGTTCTGGAACATGGCCAGACCATGTTGGAAGCTGGTTAAGCCTATTTCCAACATTTTTCTACCCTAGATGAACCTTTTTAACTATAGGGTAATAGTAGAAATCAAATTGGAGAACAATGCTCTATAAATTTGTAAGAACATGTGTTGGAAATGATATAAATAAGAAAAAAATTACTAAAGGCCAAGCATAAAGAGAAGGTTAGATATGATGAAAACCTGCATCAAGAAAATAAAGAAATAAAATTAATATTTAAAAAAGAAGACGAATCTTATAAATGAAAATAATAAATGTTATATTGAGTTAAGTTGTAACGAGGTAATAATTTCATGGTATTTTAAAAAAAAATTGATACTTAAATGGAGTTGTTATATAATTGGTATCAACTTATAACGCCCCCAATTTACGTTACGTAAAATAAACATTTTTTTTCTACAATTATTTTCGAAAGTAGATATTTCCCAGAAAGATACATAATTCAATTCTTTATCAAGGAAACAAATACATATAGGATTTCTCATGTATATACAAAATATAGATCAAGTCTATAAACATTAAAGTACAACAGAAATGAAGATCCTGCCTGTAGCGTTCAGAGCACTCTAGAATACAAACACAGTATAATTTAAAGACTGTGAGTCTTGGAAGCAACGTAGACTCACCCAGAGAATATATCACCTATCTGTTGAATCAGACTCTGATATTCTTATCTGAAAAATGTGAAAATATCGTGTAGTGAGTTTAACAACTCAGTGAGCAAATAATTCCTCCTATGACCTCTTAGGTCAGCATATGGATGTACTTATATTTTAAAATTTGTTACATAGAAAATACAGCTCAGAAGTATATTCATATGGGACCCGTATTTCAAATATTCTCAAATCAAAGGATATTCAGATATCCAAAACCATATGCACCATGGTATGATCATTAAACAAATGTTGTTATGCTCAGCTGTATAAGCTATAGTAAAATATTATGATTTGGAGATAAAATCATCACTTTTAATGCACCTACCTCACTCGGTAATTTGATCAATGCAATGAAAATATTTAATACACCTGCCTCACTCGGCAATCTGGTCAATGCAATGAAAATATAACTCATTTGCTATACGCATAGTGACCTTGACCCTAGTCACAATAAGTGATCAGGGAATGTGAGTACATCACCCAACTGCCTCCTCACATTACCACTGTCACCCGGTTGGAGCGGCCCTCCCCTGGCTCACTCAGGCTAATAGGGCGTCCCTTATTCGGTACCGTCACAAGCCATACAACCAGCCGATATACATCAATACATATATATACATGTAAAATATCAAGCAACTCGCCATGAGTTTTACGCTTTCCATTCAATCTCATTTATAATATGACATGCATAATTTTCACAAGTATATCGCTTTACAAATCAATGTATTGTGCACATAATATTCACTTTATCAAATAATGATAAATACATTTAGAACCACATATTCAATGAGTTCCAAAATACATTTCTAAAACCATACTCTTCTTGAACTATGTGCAAGTTCGTAAGTATAATAGATATTTTAACACATTTCAGAAACTTATAATAGTATAAATAATTTATAAACAGAAACAATAATACATTTATAGTTCAAGAAGAGCATGGGGCAAGTCATAGAAAGAAGTATCTACTCACCTGATAAGGGCTCCAGATTGAAAAACCCTAAAATGTATTTTTCCAATCCGACTTTGACCAATTAGACCTCAAAAACGTATTCGGAGGGTCCAAACAATCAAGAAAGCAACTTTGGGAACTTGGTCACTATTCACCGTCGGAAAACACTATTCACTCGCCGGGAATCACTATTCACTCGCCGGAAAACTGATCAGTCAAAACCATAGTATTCTTCGTCCTGATTCCAGTAATACCCTCAGTTTTGAGATTGGAAACCAATAGGCACTCCAAATCTAGAGAAATAGTTGAAGGTTACTATTCACTCTCTCAGATTTTTTTCGAAATTCTGCCTCCGCCTGCATTGCTCCCTTTCCCTCTTTCGTTTATTTTTATTTTTTATTAATAATAATTATTATTATTTAATAACTAATAATATGATTTTCTTTTATATAAATTCATATAAATTCCGTTTTTCATCCTAAAATATTTCAATTTTTTAAAAAAATTTCCATTCTCATAAACCTTTGGTTAAACTCTTAAATCATAATTTTTCTTGATAAAAATCGCAATAAAACAAATCTCAAAATAAATATCTTTATTCATATTAAAAGAAAAAATATTTCTAAAAATATAACAAAAATTCATTAGAGGCCAATATAATTGTTTTAACCAGAACATAAATCATTTCACCATTTCAGAAACATATGAAAGTATACATAACATGTAATCATACTCATTTATCAATGTAAAGTTCAAGAAGAGTAAAAACAAGCCATAGGAAGAATTATCTACTCACAAGTAAGGGCTCCAGATTGAACAACCATAAAATCCTCGTTTCTGATATGAATTAATTGAAATATGATATTTAGTTCAAGAAGAGTATGACTTTTGAAATGAATTTTGAAACACATTGAACATGCGATTTTTGAATGTATTTCGCATTACATGGCAAAGAAAATATGTTATGCATGTGACATTGATTTTACAATGCTATGTTTGCCTCGGATTTGGGCATGTATATGTGATTCCTTGATTGGGAAGTTTTGACAGAAGAATATACTGAGATTGAAAGCTCTATTTTGCATGATATATAAAGTTATAAGTTGCCGAATATGATTGAATGACAGTTGTTTGATAATTATACATTGCATTTCATGGATGTGCATTGCATTTCATGGATGTGCACTTTTATACATTTATATATATATATATATATATATATATATATATATATATATATATATATATATATATATATATATATATGTATATATATGTATATATGTATATATATGTATATATATGTATATACATGTATATATACATATATATACATATATATATATGTATAAAAGCTCTATTTTGCATGATATATAAAGTTATAAGTTGCCGAATATGATTGAATGACAGTTGTTTGATAATTATACATTGCATTTCATGGATGTGCATTGCATTTCATGGATGTGCACTTTTATACATTTATATATATATATATATATATATATATACATATATATACATATATATACATATATATACATATATATACATATATATACATATATATACATATATATATATATATATATATATATATATATATGTGTATATACATATATATATATATGTATATACATATATATACATATATATATATATATATATGTATATACACATATATATATATATATATATATATATATATGTATGTATATACATATAAATGTATATACATATATATACATATATATACATATATATATATATGTATATACATTTATATGTATATACATACATATATATATATATATATATATATATATATATATATATATATATATATATATATATATATATATATATATATATATATATATATATGTATGTAGATACATATATATATATATATATATATATATATATATATATATGTATATGTATGTATATACATTTATATGTATATACATACATATAAATGTATATACATACATATACATATATATACATACATATATATATATATATATGTATATATATATATATGTATGTATATACATATAAATGTATATACATATATATACATATATATACATACATATATATATATATATATATGTATGTATATACATACATATATATGTATATACATACATATATATATATATATATGTATATATATATATATGTATGTATATACATATAAATGTATATACATATATATACATATATATACATATATATATATATATATATATATATGTATGTATATACATACATATATGTATATACATACATATATATATGTATGTATTGATGAATATTGACGGGTTATATGGCTTGAGACAGTATTGTGAAGGAGGTATTAGTGGTAATGTGAGGAGGCAGAAGGGTGATGAACTCACATTCCCTTATTACCTATTGTGATGATGACAGTGGTAATGTGAGGAGGTAGAAGGGTGATGAACTCACATTCCATGTTGACCTATTGAAGTTGTAGTCAGTGGTAATGTGAGGAGGCAGAAGGGTGATGAACTCACATTCCCTAATTACCTATCGTGACTGTGACTATGGTAATGTGAGGAGGCAGAAGGGTGATGAACTCACATTCCATGTTTATCTATTAAGTATATTGAAAATTGTGACATACTTGAGCATTATATAAAAAGAATGAATTTTTAATTCATATTAAGTTTAATTTTAGACCATATTGTATTATATGTAGTTACAGATATTCGAATGTGATTTGAACTGAGAAAATTTGAAAATGCGGGTCCCATATGGATGTATCTCTGAATTGTGATTTTCAATGTGATAAGTTTAAAAATAAAGAGTACATCCATATGTTGACTTGAGAGGTTATAGGAGGTATTGTGTGCTCACTTAGTTATAAAACTCACTACACGTGGTTGACATATTTTCAGATAAAAACCCAGAGTTTGGTCATACAGCTTCTTGATCGACTAGGTGTTGTACTTCTGTGGTGAGCCTAAATTGTTTCTTGGCTCTCAGTATTTACAAATGTAATATAAATATACTCTAGAGTTGCTCTGAACGCCACAGGCAGGATCCTTGCTTCTGCTGTACTCTGATGTATATGTACTTGATTTGTATATGGTATCTGTATGGGAAAACCTATATGTATCTGTTTCTTTGATAAAGGATTGAGATATTCATGTTTATGAAAAATATATGTTCATGATATACGTGTTTCACGTGCCCTAAAATTAAGGACGTGCAACTTGTCACGCCTCAATTTAATGGAACGCGAATAACACATCTATAAGAAAACTTTATCTTTATTCAATTACAATTGACCACATAATATGTCATAACAGGATAATATCATACATTTACACGTTTCCAGTATAGTTAATTATACATGTCAGGTCTACACTTATCAGTTTTACAGCGGAAACAAAGATTCTGCCTGTGACGTTCAGAGTAACTCTAAGTAATAGTACTAGGGTATATAAATCCCTAGTCTAACAAGTGTCACAACTGATCCTTCAATTCCTTGAGTTCAGTCGGTGCCATTCTTTATAGAGTTATAGACATTGGTTGGGTTCCAGGAAGTAAATCAATACCAAATTATATTTTACTTTTCGAGGTAATCCTGGCAATTCTTCAAGAATTACATCAGAAAAATTTTTAACCACTGGAACTTGATTTACAGTGGTATACTTTATATCAACATCTCTCATCATTATCAAATATTCTTGACACCTTTCTATAATCACTTATGGGATGTTAAAGCAGAGATTAGATTACTGGGTATCTCACTACGATCCCCTTGTATCAAGAAAGAAAATTCCCTAAGAATATTGAATTTAATCACCTTATAGTGACATTTCAAAATGACATGACATAATGCCAACAAATTCATTCTCAATATCACATCACAGTCTACCATATCTAGACAACCGGGTACAACGAATGTCACATTCAGAAACCATCATATTTGGTATTTGTCTCAATTTCTTAAATTCTTTAAGACGCACATCGCTTTCACTTTCAAGCTATAATTGATCCATAGATACTTCTTAAGATGTCACAATATTCAATCTATCTTATACTATAAACTTTAACAACTTGAAATAGAAAGGAATTTGAAACCCTATAGAATCCCTCAGCAGCACCTGAAGTATAAATATGTCCGGCTCATATCGATACTAAAGGTCCTACTAAAGAATCCTTTGCTCTGATTGTCACAGGGAAACCTAATGCTCTGATACCAACTTGTCACACCCCTACTTTAGGAACGCGAATATCTCTAATATCCGATAAACTTTATTATTATGCATTCGCAAATAGTCTCACAATATTACATATCTAAGTATTATCAAACGTTTACAAATTCTCAATACTAATAATTATACATACCATGTCTATATATATAACAGGTTTACAGCGGAAACAAGGATCCTGCCTGTGACGTTCAGAGCAACTCTAGAGTACAAATATATTACAAGTTTACATACTGAGAACCCAGAAACAACTTAGGCTCACCACTGAAATACGACACTCAGTCGATCAAGAGTCGCAGGACCAGACTCTGGGTCTTTATCTGAAAAATATATCAACCACGTGTAGTGAGTTTTACAACTCAGTGAGCAGATAATTCTTTCTTTGGCTTATTTTTACTCTTCTTGAACTTTACATGGATAAATGGGTATGATTACATGTTATTTATATTTTCATATGTTCTTGAAATAATTATGAATATCTGAAATGGTTGAGAAATGATATCTAGTTCAAGAAGAGTATGATTTTTGAAATAGATTTTGAAATGCTGTGAATACGTTATTTCTAAATGCATTTCTCATTATATGAAAATGGAAATATGTTATGCATATGTTGTTGATTTATACAGTGATATTTTTGCCTCGAATATAGGCATGTGTATATGATTCCCCTGATTGGGAAGTTTTGATAGAGGAAATATACTGAGACTGAAAGTCTGTTTTATATTGAGAATTTTATACTGGATTATATGACATACGTGCATATGGTATTTTTCTGTAGAGGAATCCTATTGGAAACACTGTCTGCTAACAGCAGGTGATGTTAGCCCTGGTGCGCACCTTGATTGCCTCAGCTAGCAGGGGAGGTGGTGCTAGCCTCGTATGAGGGCCAACACACGGGAGATTATATGTGAAGGAGAGCGAAACTCCGATGTAGGTGCTCTTGGTGTCAATTTCAAGATAAAACAATTATCTAAAACTATTATGTTGAACATTGTAGCAAAATAGTAAGAAATCAAGTTGATATTACTCCCTAAATGTACAGGTTATTTCTTCTCAGATAGGTTCTGACCTCTACCTACTGATCGGACCATATCTACCTCAAATGGACTCCAACCTAAGTGATTCCAGTGGCTAAAAATCTGTGACACA
The DNA here is from genome assembly GCA_037074535.1 of Gleditsia sinensis. NCBI lineage: Eukaryota > Viridiplantae > Streptophyta > Magnoliopsida > Fabales > Fabaceae > Gleditsia > Gleditsia sinensis. The sequence goes on from CM073467.1 coordinate 3,758,920, forward strand.
CATATCTATAATTCTTATGTTAACCATTTATTTTAATTTCATACAGATAATTCCTAGAAATTAAAACACAGAAGCTAAAAATTTTGCCACCCATAGCCATACCTATGCAGAACTTTCTATACCAGTCTAAGTATTCAAACATACATCACATGCAAGATCAATATGTAACATGATATAGCAACATCATGACCAATTATCAAAGTTCTAAGATCAAAATCTCATATAAATATTATAAGTTTCAAGTTTTTGAGGAATAAAATATGGGAAGTAGAATTTAAATTAATCATTGAACTCTTAATTTAGAAATATGGAGAATACTATGAGAATCATATCCGAAAATAATGTAAGTGATTAAGATATTTGTGTTAAAGGTTTATATTATGCTAAATTGAGTCTAGTATCTAAGAAGTAAATTATGTTGAAATTGAGAATTCATGTAGGAGTAATTGTTAGGAAAAATCTTCTTAAAATAATTGGGTGAATTAAACGAGATTAATATAAGTTAGAATGAGGTACTTTTAAATATGATAGAGGAAAGGTTTGATATTTTTGATAATGAATTTATTGGTGTTAATAAGATGGTATAGAATTACTGTGATGAGGTAAGTTGGAATTATTAGACATGTGTCAATGGTACATAAACGTTGTAAAGGTTTGGTGGATTTATTGCTATGTATGTTTAACATATTGATTAATGGATTTTAGAATAAAAATAGATGATAGATTCAGATGATTCTATTCATGAGATGATGTTAACATGTGAGAATTAAAGATGACTTGATAGGAGTCTAGAATAAGAAAAAATAGTTACCCCACTATGGATGTGAATATATTCTTTTATGAGTGTGTTTTCTAATATCGATCCATAGATATATTCATGCGAGCTTGAGAATATAAAGGAAGGAGATACTCAATAGTTTAAGAGTTCCTTATATGTATATATATATATATATATATATATATATATATATATATATATATATATATATATATATATATATATATATATATATGTTGAATATTTTGCATAAAGTGAAATTGATTAAAAATGATAATTCAATACAGGCCAAAAGTCTAAAGGAATCATGCATGTTAAGCACTAGAAATTATCAGTTGGTGACCACATATTTTTGAAGGAATCACCAATGACAGAGGTAATGAGGTTTGAAAAGAAGTACATATTAGAGTCTTCTTATGTTGCCTAATTCTAAGATATTCAATTGGACAAATATTTGACTTAACTATGGGTACAATTGATGTTTATTGTTGATCGATAAGTGAAGAACTTGGTACAACTAATGTTTATTGTTGATCGACAAGTAAAAAACTTATGGATGAAAAAAATCCCTATAGTTAAGTTTATATGACAAAACCACTCAAGTGAAGAAGCCACCTGAGAAGTACAAGATGACATACAGATGAGATATCACCAATTATTTGAGTAATAAGGTTGGTAACTCCGAATAATGTCTTGATTTTATTCCCTACATGGGGTAGGATGAGCTGAAATTCGGGGATCGAATTTCTTAAGGGGGAAGAATGTAACATCCCATAATTGTCATTTTTAAATAATAATGTTTTGTTATAAACAAATATATTTTTATTTTTTTAAAAATGATTATGTTTTGCTAAAAAGAAGTATATTTTTAAGTGAAATGATTTATGTTCTGGTTAAAACAATTATATTGGCCTCTAATGAATTTTTGTTGTATTTTTAGAAATATTCTTTCTTTTAATATGAATAAAGATATTTATTTCGAGATTTGTTTTATTGCGATTTTTATCAAGAAAAATTATGATTTAAGAGTTTAACCAAAGGTTTATGAGAATGGAAATTTTTAAAAAAATTTGGAATATTTTAGGATGAAAAACGGAATTTATATGAATTTATATAAAAGAAAATCATATTATTAGTTATTAAATAATAATAATAATTATTAATAAAAAATAAAAATAAACGAAAGAGGGAAAGGGAGCAACGCAGGCAGAGGCAGAATTTCCAAAAAAATATGAGAGAGTGAATAGTGAGTGAATAGTAACTTTCAACTATTTCTCTAGATTTGGAGTGCCTATTGACTTCCAATCTCAAAACTGAGAGTGTTACTGAAATCAGGACGAAGAATACTACGGTTTTGACCGATTAGTTTTTCAAATCAACCGTTGAATCGCTGTAGATCTGAAGTAGAAAATCTCGGTAAAAGGTAAGTTCTGAAAAATCTTACTTAGAGACCTCCAATTGAAATTCTGACACCGTAGATAGATCCAGAAGCTAGATAAACCTTAGGATATGTATATTTTCGGCCATCTAACAGCCTTTTTGTTCGTTGTGAATAGTGTTTTCCGGCAAGTGAATAGTGTTTTCGACGGTGAATAGTGACCAAGTTCCCGAAGTTGCTTTCTTGATTGTTTGGACCCTCCGGATACATTTTAGGGATGTCCAATCTAAAGCCCTTATTAGGTGAGTAGATACTTCTTTCTATGACTTACCCTATGCTCTTCTTGAATTATAAATTTATTATTGTTTCTGATTATAAATTATTTATTATTATAAATTTCTGAAATGTGTTAAAATATATGTTATACCTACGAACTGACACATAGTTCAAGAATAGTATGGTTTTAGAAATAAATTTTGGAACTCATTGAATATGTGGTTGTAAATGTATTTATCATTATTTGATAAAGTGAATATTATGTGCACGATGCATTGATTTGTAAAGCAATATACTTGTGAAAATTATGCATGTCATATTATAAATGAGATTGAATGGCAAGCGTAAAGCTCATGGCGAGTTGCTTGATATTTTACATGTATATATATGTATTGATGTATATCGACTAGTTGTATGGCTTGTGACGGTACCGAATAGGGGACGCCCTATTAGTTTGAGTGAGCCGGGGGAGGGCCACTCCAACCAGGTGACAGTGGTAATGTGAGGAGGCAGTTGGGTGATGTACTCACATTCCCTGATCACTTATTGTGACTAGGGTCGAGGTCACTATGCGTATAGCATATTTTCAACCGGGTGACAGTGGTAATGTGAGGAGGCAGTTGGGTGATGTACTCACATTCCCTGATCACTTATTGTGACTAAGGTCGAGGTCACTATGCGTATAGCAAATGAGTTATATTTTCATTGCATTGACCAGATTGCCGAGTGAGGCAGGTGCATTAAAAGTGATGATTTTATCTCCAAATCATAATATTTTACTATAGCTTATACAGCTGAGCATAACAGCATTTGTTTAATGATCATACCATGGTGCATATGGTTTTGAATATCTGAATATCCTTTGATTTGAGAATATTTGAAATACAGGTCCCATATGAATGTACTTCTAAACTGTATTTTCTATGTAACAAATTTTAAAATATAAGTACATCCATATGCTGATCTAAGAGGTCATAGGAGGAATTATTTTCTTACTGAGTTGTCAAACTCACTACACGATATTTTCACATTTTTCAGATAAAAATATCAGAGTCTGATTCGGCAGATAGGTGATATATTCTCTGGGTGAGTCTACGTTGCTTCCAAGACTCATAGTCTTTGAATTATACTGTATTTGTATTCTAGAGTGCTCTGAACGCTACAGGCAGGATCTTCGTTTCTGTTGTACTTTAATGTTTATAGACTTGGTCTGTATTTTGGGTATACATGAGAGATCCTATATGTATTTTTTTCCTTGATAAAGAATTGAATTATGTATCTTTTTGGGAAATATCTGATTGCGAAAATAATTGTAGAAAAAAAATGTTTATTTTACGTAACGTAAATTGGGGGTGTTACAAGTTAGAATTTGTTTTTAAATACCATGAAGTTATTACCTCGTTACAACTTAACTCAATATAACATTTATTTAATTTATACAATACAGAGTTCACATACATGTCATTAATCAAAACATACGTACAACATATCAAACACATAAAAATCTACATCTTATTTATTCTGGTTGACCAATTCTGGAGATACAGGTGTGGGTGGTTGCACCTTCACCGGGATCTAAGCCAACTCGACCACAAACATTTTATTTGATTCTGAGATCTGCCCAACATAAAGTAACTCGATCTAATGTGCACTAAAAGCCAGAGCCATAGAAAAAGTTGCATAACTAATTTTCTGAACATGATATGGAAATATAGTGAGAATTAAATCCCAGTAAGTTCAACAATAAATCATCATCAATATAGCTCATCACGTCATGTTCAGCTGTATAAACTACAGAAAATATCTTTGGTCACATGAATGCATTATATCTATGCACATAAGAATCTTACAGTAATGATATGTATGACAGGATTAACTATTTTTAGAATATCATATGATGGCCATCAACGTATTCTCAGTTCAAGCTACATGGTCAGGGTGAGTATCCTCTACTCTCCGGTACGGGCTTTTCTCGCTCCATCCGACATGGCACACTTTCTCTTTCTTTTCTCATAATCATAATCAAAAACGTTGGTAGGACGTCTCCTACTGATGCATCACACGGATTGCCATGTGACCGTGCTCATTTCTTTTCTTTTCACAATGATAGCCAAAAATATGCTTTCAATAACAAGTATGTTCATCAAAATATAACTATTACCATAAATCATTGGTAATCATGCCATGAACATAACCATTTCAAATATCACTTTATAAAATATTTCCATGTCAGAATTTTACACTTAAGATGGTAAGAAGTTCATATAATGGCAATGGCTATGGCATATACCAGTCATTTATAAGATTTGTCTTCTGTTTTAAATATTAATTTTATTTCTTTATTTTCTTGATCCAGGTTTTCATCATATCTAACCTTCTCTTACTAATCAGAGCATAACTCCCTCAATTAAACTCTGATGTAGGTGATCTTGGTGTCAATTTCAAGATAAAACAATTATCTAAAACTATTATGTTGAACAATGTAGCGAAATATTAAGAAATCAAGGTGATATTACTCCCTAAATGTACATGTTATTTCTTCTCGGATAGGTTCTGACCTCTACCTACTAATCGGACCATATCTACCTCATATGGACTCCAACTTGAGTGATTCTAGTGTTTATAAATCCGTGACACACATATATATAATTCTTATGTTAACCATTTATTTTAATTCCATACAGATAATTCCCAGAAATTAAAATACAGAAGCTATCCTAACATATTCTTCCCTGATGAACCATTTTCTGACCTTTGACTACTAATCAGCTCATATCTTCTTCCTATGGACTCCAAATTGAATGATTCCCGTGGCTAAAAATCCATGACACACATATATATAATTCTTATGTTAACCATTTATTTTAATTCCTCACAGATAATTCTCAGAAATTAAAATACAGAAGGTATCCTAACATATTCTTCCCTGATGAACTATTTTCTGACCTTTGACTACTAATCGGACCATATCTACCTCATATGGACTCTAAATTGAATGATTCCAGTGGATAAACATCCGTGACACATATATATTTAATTCATATGTTAACCATTTATTTTAATCCCCTACAAATAATTCCCAGAAATTAAAATACAGAAGCTATCCTAACATATTCTTCCCTGATGAACCATTTTCTGACCTTTGCTTACTAATCGGACCTTCGCTACCTCATATGGACTCCAAATTGAATGATTCCAGTGGGTAAAAATCCGTGACACATATATCTTTAATTCTTATGTTAACCATTTATTTTAATTCCCTACAGATAATTCTCAGAAATTAAAACACAGAAGCTAAAAATTTTGCCACCCATAGCCATACCTATGCAGAACTTTCTATACCAGTCTAAGTATTCAAACATACATCATATGCAAGATCAATATGTAACATGATATAGCAACATCATGACCAATCATCAAAGTTCTAAGATCAAAATCTCATATAAATATTCTAAGTTTCTAATATTAATGGAATAGGTAAAGAAAGAAAACCTAAGAGGAAATATTAGAAATAAACATGCTAAAGAAAGGTGAAATTCTTAGGTAAGGAAGTTAAATTTTTGTGAATTAAAGGTCTTAAAATTTCAAGAAGATTGGATTAGGGTAATTTTTCCTAATTTAAGAGTAAAAGTTACTAAGTTTAATATCTTCAACCATAAATTGGGCTTTTACCTATGGATACTTCATATAGAGTTTTTCCATTTCAAATAAGTTTCTAGCAAGGCCATTGGATAACCTAAGCTAGAAATAAAACATAAACTTGGACTAGGATATAGTAATTGGACCAATAGTCCAAAAATTATGAAAATGTGACTAAGCCCTCCAAGAAAGGTAGAATTTTATCTAAAGCAAAGAAAATGGGTAGGAATAAGCCCAAATCCAAGAGGAAAAATAAAATAAAAAAAATTTGATACTTAAATGGAGTTGTTACATAATTGGTATCAGAGCAGGTTGATCCTAGATGGCCAGTGGGTGGATGGTTATCTGAATCGATTTTATAGTGTCTTGAGTATGTTGTGGTTGTGCTGTGTTGAGAATCAGTGATTCATATAGGTAAGAAATTACTAGTGTTTCTTATCTATATGCCGAGGTGGTGTTATGACTGCTGTTAAATATTTTTTTGAAACTAACTATCGAGTTTGATCACCTCAATAGCAGCATAAATTTATTTTTTCCCATAGTAGGAAATGGCACCACCAAGGCAGAATCCGACAAACAATGCCACAGCAATTCTAGAATTTGGTATTGATTTACTCCTTAGAACCCAACTAGTGTCTATATCCCTATATAGAATGATATCGATCGAATTTAAAAAAAAATTAGTTACAAGACTTGTTAGACAAGGTATTTAAATACCCCAGTACTTTTATTCGGAGTGCTCCAGTTCTATCTGTGAAAAAGAAAGATGGATCACTATAACTATGCATAGATTATAGACAGTTAAATAAGGTGACAATGTAGAATAGAAACCTATTAGCTTGTATAGATTACCTGTTTGACCAGTTATAAGGTGTTCAATATTTTTCCACAAATAGATTTGGGATATGAGTAACATTAATTAAGGATAAGAGAAGAGGATGTAGGACTTATTATGGGCATTATGAGTTCTTGGTGATGCATTTAAATTGAAAAATATTTTAGCTGCATTCATAGATTTAATGAATAGTAATTAGGTCATCCCTAGATCAATTTGTTATTATATATATTGTATAATAATAAAGAGAAGAGCTAATATGTATCTTTGAACAAATGTTTGTAAAATAATGGTGTGTAGTTTCTAAAATAATAGTGTGTATGACAACTCAGTATTGTATCACTGTTAATAACAATTATGCTTGGTTAAAGTGATTATTATTATGTGTTAAGTGGTTAGAATTAAAGTAGTAATAACTTCATGGAATTTTACAAATATATAAAAAAAAATTTGTTACATTTACATAAATGGAGTTGTTACATAATAGCGAAATATTAAGAAATCAAGGTGATATTACTCCTTAAATGTACAGGTTATTTCTTCTCAGATAGGTTCTGACCTCTATCTACTAATCGGACCATATCTACCTCATATGGACTCCAACTTGAGTGATTCCAGTGGCTAAAAATCTGTGACACACATATCTATAATTCTTATGTTAGCCATTTATTTTAATTCCATACAGATAATTCCCAGAAATTAAAATACAAAAGCTATCCTAACATATTCTTCCTTGATGAACCATTTTCTGACCTTTGACTACTAATCGACTCATATCTTCCTCATATGGACTCCCAATTAAATGATTCCGGTGGATAAAAATATGTGACACACATAGCTATAATTCTTATGTTAACCATTTATTTTAATTCCACATAGATAATTCCCAGAAATTAAAATACAGAAGCTATCCTAACATATTCTTCCCTGATGAACCATTTTCTGACCTTTGACTACTAATCGGCTCATATCTTCCTCATATGGACTCCAAATTGAATGATTCCAGTGGCTAAAATTCGTGACACACATAGCTATAATTCTTATGTTAACCATTTATTTTAATTCCATACAGATAATTCCCAGAAATTAAAATACAGAAGCTATCCTAACATATTCTTCCCTGATGAACCTTTTTCTGACCTTTGACTACAAATCAGCTCATATCATCCTCATATAGACTCCAAATGGAATGATTTCAGTGGCTAAAAATCCATGACACACATAGCTATAATTCTTATGTTAACCAGATATTTTAATTCCATACAGATAATTCCCAGAAATTAAAATATAGAAGCTATCCTAACATATTCTTCCCTGATGAACCATTTTCTGACCTTTGACTACTAATCAGCTAATATCTTCCTCATATGGACTCCAAATTGAATGATTCCAGTGGGTAAAAGTCCGTGATACATATATCTTTAATTCTTATGTTAACCATTTATTTTAATTCCATTCAGATAATTCCCAGAAATTAAAACATAGAAGCTTAAAATTCTGCCACCCATAGCCATACCCATGCAGAACTATCTACACCAACCTAAGTATTCAAACATACATCACATGCAAGATCAATATGTAACATGATATAGCAAAATCCATGACCAATCATCAAAGTTCTAAGATCAAAATCTCATATAAATATTATAAGTTTCAAATGTTTTCTTCAAAAAGAAATATTGTTAAACTTACCTAAGAATCTCCCTAGCTTACTTAGTGAATTGGTTTTCTTGTTTCCTCTTGAAAGGAGTAGCAAGATTCCTTCATTCCCTTAGCTTTTCTAGCAGCTTAGGCAAGAAAAGGAGGGTGAATTTTTGAACCTCAAGGATGAAGAAGAAAAATGGACTCAAGTGGAGATTAAGGTAACTTACCTTGAGTACTTAGCCTTCTAAACTTCTCCTTCTTCTTCCTTCCTTTCTTCTCCTCTATTTCTCTCCTTTCCTCACTCTACCTTGCTTCTATTTCTCCCTCTTCCTCACTTGGACGAAATTAAAATGTTGTAGGGGTGGGTTTTACTTATATAGACCACTAAATAATACACCTTTCATGATCATGGGTCTATCTTATCACAATTAGGATACACTTTGTTGAATTTTTGGAAAACAAACAACTTATGTTCTTGTCTTCCTCTTCCTTAGTCAAGATATGCATAGGAAAAGGAGATTTGTATTTTGAAAATTATGATGATATGTTCTTAAGATAAGGGACAAGGTCCCTTTGATTTAGGGATTCATTTCCATTTTCTTTTGTCTTAAACAAGTATGATAGGTTTGCCTTTTTAGGTGGCAAATTTCTAGCCCTTGAATCTCCATTATTTGGTTGATATTATTTGTGTGGGATAGGAATGTTTTGTCCTAATGCCATGTATTATCATACCACTTGCTAAAATTATGAGTGTAGGATATAGATGTTTTTGTCCTAAAGCCTTGTATTATCATGCCACTTGCCAAAATGATAAATATAGAATCACACCACTTGCTAAATTTTTGTCTTAATGCCATGTAACCTAATCTTTATTATTATTACATTATTATATCATCACCTAATTTATTTTATTTTATTTTTCCTCTTGGATTTGGGCTTATTCCTACCCATTATAGGCTTATTCCTATCCATTTTCTTTGATTTGGATAAAATTCTACCTCCTGGGACACGGTCGTGCTGCGAGTCTGCGAGCTCCGTGTTTTTTAGGGTTTTGGCCGCCAAAATTGAGGGATAAGCTGTGGGATGCGCAGCTGAGACAAGGGAGACCGGAGGAGACACTTGGGAATCACTTTCTAGGCTTAGGAAACACATTTAGACTAGGTTTTTACATATATCATTGATGATTTTGATGTTCTAGAGTAGATTTTACTGCATTGAAGGTTGTAATTTGTCTGAACTTTGCTCCATACCAGGTTATATCTTTCTACTTCAATTCTTTATCTTTTCTTCTACCTTCATTCATTCTCTTGAGATTGTATCAAACTATCATGGTTAATTTAATGATTATGGATTTGGTTTCTGATTCTATGATGTGTAAGTAGTTTCTATCTAGGGTTTTGGTAAACCCCAAGTGTGATACAATGATACTATGCCTATGACTTGATTTATGAAACCCTAATTGTAATTGGGATTAGATTGATTTGGATTGACTATTGTATGCATGTATTAGTTGATAGAATGCCTGATCACCAATCTATAACATAATAGGTTTTTAATCGATGAACTGAAAGGGGAAGATTAAAACCGGAATCCAATAGTTAATTAGGGTAGTCTTAATCATGAAAGTAGTTTAAGATACTCTAGGTTTGAATCAATTAATGGGAACGAGAAAATCGATTAGTTGCATTCTATGGTTGGCATGAAGCTTAATGGACCTAGGTTAAGCTAAGAACCACGAAAGTAGGTAATTCGATTAACTTAGGTACAATTGGTAATGCTTGAAAGAGATTGCTAATTAACTTAGGCTAAACCATCCACAATAATCTAGACATTTGCAATTAGGGGTAAATATCTATTGTTGAGTATCACAAGCGTGGTGAACCCTAACCCTAGGCTTAGCTTAATTAGTTACTTTAACTTGTTTAATTGCGATATTTGCCCATCGACTTATATCGATTTAGATAGCACTTTTTGTGAGATTATGGTAATTGGCATTGTTCTCTGTGGGACACGACCCGTACTTGCCAGACTAGCTACAGCTACACCATGCACTTGCGGTATAGAGTAAAACACACCTCTAACAAGTTTTTGGCGCCGTTACCGGGGAACAAAGCCAATATTATATATTTTACAAAATAGCTAGACTATATCAATTTCAGTTTATTTTTCCTGCACAATTTTCATTTGCTGATTTTGCTTCTTTTCTTCCTTCATAGGTGTGTTTCTCTTGTATGCGAAGAAACCGTGGGCTTATTGTTGAGTTTGACCCAGAAATTGAATGCACCCTACGAAGGATAAGAAAAGGTAAGCAGCAGGAGAATTCTGCAGTTACTATGGGGGAAAGAGATAATCGGTCACTGAAGGACTTTACAGCCCCGGATACACATGGTTTAAACCCTAGCATAGTCAGGCGAGTGGTAGAAGTTAATAACTTCGAGCTGAAGCCATCTCTCTTGCAGATGGTTCAGCAGAACCAGTTTGGAGGGTCGCCTACTGAAGACCCTAATCTCCATCTCTCTATGTTTTTGGAATACGGCGACACCCTGAAGTTGAATGGGGTCTCCTCAGATACTATCAGGTTAAGATTATTCCCTTTCTCATTGAGGGATAAGGCACGAGCTTGGCTGCACTCCCTCCCATCGGGGTCTTTTACCACTTGGCAGCAGCTTTCTCAAGCTTTCCTAGCCAAGTACTTCCCTCCAAGTAAGACGGCCCATTTGAGGAACCAGATTACCACTTTTGCTCAAAGGGATGGAGAATCCTTATATGAGGCATGGGAAAGATTCAAGGAGCTCCTCAGGGTATGCTCACATCATGGGCTAGAAAAATGGTTGATAGTCCATACATTCTACAATGGACTAGTTTACAGCACCCAGATGTCTGTGGATGCTGCAGCTGGAGGAGCACTGATGAACAAAACCGTTGATGAAGCCTATGAGTTGATTGAAGACATGGCTCAGAACCACTACTCCTGGTCTAGTGAGAGGCACACCAGAAAGCCGGCAGGTATGTATGAAGTAGATGCTTTCAATCATCTAACTTATAAAGTTGATGCTTTATTTCAGAAATTGGATAAACTGAGCATTAATGCTATTGGATCACCTTCTTCTTCTGTATCCTGTGAGATTTGTGGAGGTGTAGGGCATGCAGCCAATGAGTGTCATCTTGGGAGTTCTACAGTTCAGGATTGTGAGCAGGTTAATTTTGTGAACAATCAGAGGAACAACCTGTATAGCAATACTTATAATCCTGGCTGGAGAAACCACCCTAACTTGTCATATAAGTCGAATGTTGGTCAGCAGCCCCAAAATAACTTCAGACAACCTCCAGGCTTCCAGAATCCAAGGCCATACAATCCTCCTCAACCAAAGTCGAATCTGGAGGCTCTAATGGAGAACTTCATATCCACACAGAGCAAGCAGAATGAGGAGTTTAGAGCTCAGATTCACAGTATGAATGAAGCAATTAAAGACTTGGCTTCTAAAGTGGATTCACTTTCTACCCATAATAAGATGCTAGAGACCCAGATAGCGCAGCAAGCGAGCTTTTCAACCAGAAATTTTGGTAAGTTCCCTGGTCAACCTGAGAACCCTAGAGAACACTGTAAAGCTATCACTTTGAGAAATGGTAAACAATTGGGTGATCTAGTGGAAAAGGAGGATGAAAAAGAAGTTGAGAAAAGGGATGTGTCTGAGCCAGTGAATAAAGAAGAAGAACCAGTTAGTGGAAGGAAGGAAATAAATGAGCCTGACTATATGGCTCCTGAACCGTATAAGCCACCAGTTCCCTTCCCCCAGAGACTAGCCAAGGCTAAGTTAGAGAGACAATATGGAAAGTTTTTGGATGTGATGAAAAAGTTGCACATCAACATTCCATTCTTGGAAGCAGTATCTCAAATGCCTTCATACGCCAAATTTCTAAAGGAAATCCTCTCTAATAAGAGGAAGATTGAGGAATATGCCACAGTGGCATTGACTGAAGAGTGCAGTGCCCTAATTCAAAACAAACTGTCTCCTAAACTCAAGGATCCTGGGAGTTTCTCAATACCTTGTTCCATTAGAGATGTGCAGATCACTAAAGCCTTATGTGATCTAGGAGCAAGCGTAAGCCTTATGCCATTATCCATTTGCAAGAAGCTCCAGATGGGAGATCTGAAACCTACCACTATTTCTCTACAGTTAGCGGACCGATCCATTACTCACCCGGTAGGTATATTAGAGGATGTTCCTCTAAAGGTAGGTAAGTTTTTCATACCTAATGACTTTGTGGTATTAGAGATGGAGGAAGATAGCCAAATCCACATCATTCTAGGAAGACCTTTCCTAGCCACTGCTAGTGCCGTTATTAATGTTAAAGATGGAAGGCTTTCCTTGAATGTAGGGGATGAAAAGATTGAATTTAATCTTAATGATGCTATGAAATGTCCATCCTTAGGTGATACTTGTTGCATGGTTGATATAATTGAACAAAATATTGTTGATAATGCAATGAGTTTGTGCCCTACTGATCTACTTGAGCTTTGCCTTTTGGATAGTTCTGTTTCTTGTGCTGAGCAGGTAGAAGCTGATGCCTACACTAGATTGCTTGATGAAAGCCCTAAGCTCACCTCAAAAGTGAAAATTGAAAAGCTGGAACAGGACCACAACCACAAATCAGCTGATTTAGAGGAAGGCAAAACACCTAAAGTAGAATTAAAACCTCTTCCCTTTACTCTCAGGTATGAATTTCTGGACCCTAACTCTTCATATCCAGTCATAGTGAATGCTGATCTGAATACTGAGGAAACCGATAAATTGCTTGATGTACTCAGAAAATTTAAAAAGGTGATTGGGTATAGTATAGAGGATATAAAAGGGATTAGTCCATATGTTTGTATGCATCGTATAATTGTTGATAATGATCATAAACCTTCCAGGGAACATCAGAGGAGACTCAATCCTAACATGAAAGAGGTAGTTAAGAAAGAGGTACTCAAGTTGCTTGATACAGGTATTATCTATTCCATCTCAGATAGTGAATGGGTACGTCCTGTTCACGTGGTTCCTAAAAAGGGAGATATGACTGTAGTGAGAAATGATAATGATAAATTAATCCTTACTAGAGCTGTTACGAGTTGGTGCATGTGTATTGACTATAGAAAATTAAATAAGGCCACCCGTAAGGATCACTTCCCTTTGCCTTTTATTGATCAGTTATTGGAAAGGTTGGCTAGACATTCGCACTTCTATTATCTGGATGGATACTCAAGATTCTTTCAGATCCCTATCCATCCAGACGACCAAGAGAAGACTACGTTCACATGTCCTTATGGCACCTTTGCATATAGAAGGATGCCATTCGGATTGTGTAACACACCAGCCACCTTCCAGAGATGTATGATGGTTATTTTCTCTGATTTTATAGAGGAAATAATGGAAGTATTTATGGATGACTTTTCAGTCTATGGTACCTCATTTGATGACTGTTTGAAAAATTTGACACAAGTACTTAAGAGATGTGAGGAAGTCAATCTGGTCCTGAATTAGGAGAAATGCCACTTTATGGTGAGAGAAGGAATAGTTCTGGGACACTTGGTGTCTGAAAAGGGGATAGAGGTGGATAAGGAAAAGATAGAGGCAATTCAGACTCTGCCACCACCTTCAAACGTTAAGGAAGTGAGGAGTTTTCTTGGGCATGCGGGCTTCTACAGGAGATTCATCCAAGACTTCTCAAAAATCTCTAAACCCTTAACTAATTTACTTGTTAAAGATGTCCCATTTGAATTTGATAATGACTTCTTGCATTCTTTTTGCAGGTTGAAGGAGGCGCTTATATCTGCACCCATCATCCAACCTCCTGATTGGAGCCTTCCCTTCGAAATTATGTGCGATGCAAGTGACTATGGCGTGGGAGCTGTACTTGGGCAACAGAGAGACAAAAAGCCTTATGACATCTACTATGCTAGTAAGACACTAGATGAAGCTCAAGTCAACTACTCCACCACTGAGAAGGAGCTCTTGGCAGTAGTGTTCGCAATAGATAAATTTAGACAATATCTGCTGGGATCAGAAGTCATAGTGTTCACAGATCATGTTGCCATAAGGTACCTCTTAAGTAAGAAGGATGCCAAACCAAGACTGATTAGATGGATCCTCTTACTACAGGAGTTTGATCTTGTAATCAGAGATAAGAAAGGAACATAAAATGTGGTTACAGACCATCTTTCGAGACTTAGGCAAGATTTGATGAGAGATGACAAAGATGATTTGCCTATTGATGATTCCTTTCCCAATGACCAACTCCTGGTGGTCACTTATGCTGATGCTCCTTGGTATGCAGACTTGGTGAATTTTCTTGCATGCAGAATACTCCCTGAGGGATTGAGCTATCATCAGAGAAATAAATTCTTCTCTGATATTAAGTTTTACTATTGGGAGGATCCATGCTTATACAAGTGGTGTGCAGATGGCATATTCCGAAAGTGTATTCCGGAGGAAGAAGTTTACAGTGTTATATACCATTGCCATAGTTCACCTTGTGGAGGCCATACCAGCATCTCAAAGACTTCAGCTAAAATTCTTCAAGCTGGTTTCTTTTGGCTTACGCTTTTCAAGGATATGCACACTTTTGTTAAAGCATGTGACCGGTGCCAAAGAGTTGGAAACATATCTAGAAGGAATGAGATGCCTCTGAACAGAATTTTGGAAGTTGAGATATTTGACGTTTGGGGCATTGACTTTATGGGACCCTTTCCTTCTTCATGTGGGAACAAGTACATTCTAGTGGCTGTGGACTACGTTTCTAAGTGGGTTGAAGCAGTAGCATCCCCCACCAATGATGCTAGAGTGGTTGCCAAGCTCTTTAAGAGGATAATTTTCCCGAGATTTAGAGTGCCCCAAGCCGTGATAAGTGATGGAGGTTCTCACTTCACTGAGCAACAATTCCAAAATCTTTTGAAGAAGTATGGAGTCACCAATAAAATGGCTCTAGCCTACCATCCTCAGACTAGTGGGCAAGTAGAGATATCAAATAGAGAGATCAAAGCCATATTGGAGAAGACCATCTCGAAGGCTAGGAAAGATTGGTCTCTCAAACTCGATGATGCATTATGGGCCTACAGGACTGCCTATAAGACACCGATAGGGACCATACCCTTTCGGTTAATATATGGGAAACCTTGTCATTTGCCGGTAGAGCTTGAGCACAAGGCGTATTGGCCGGTCAAAACAATCAATTTTAACCTGTCAGCTGCTGGAAAGAGGAGATGTCTACAACTAAATGAGCTAGATGAGCTGAGGCTTGATGCTTATAACAATGCCAAGTTATACAAGGAAAGAAAAAAAAGATTGCATGATAAGCACATCCTTAGGCGCCAATTTCAAGTAGGAGATTGGGTCTTGCCGTTTAATTCAAGGTTGAGACTCTTTCCCGGGAAACTTCGTTCTCGATGGTCCGGTCCATTCCGAGTGACTCAAGTCTTTCCTTATGGAGCAGTGGAGGTGTGGAGTGAATCTACTAGATCTTTCAAGGTCAACGGGCAATGTCTCAAGCATTTTGTGACGGGACAACCAATTGAAAAGGGAGCCACCCAATCTCTCTTAGAGCCCCCCTCAATCCATTGAAGAGCAAAGGAGTCGACCTAATGACTTTAAACAAGCGCTTAGTGGGAGGCAACCCACATTTTGACTTTTAGAGTTTTCTTTTATTTGAATTCTTGATTTAAGTTTTGGTTTCCATTTTAGAATATTAGGTTGAAGTTTGTTGAATGTTTTCCTTTGATTTCCAGGCCCATTATTGTGTTTTCAAAGCAGTATAAAAGAGCTAGAAGCAAAGGTTCTTGAAGAAAATCCAAAGAAGAGGCAAAAAAACTGAAGAATAGGGGACTTCCAGCCAGTAACACGGGCAGGCCGTGTCCCAGGACACGGCCGTGCCCAAATAAATAAAAAATAAAATAAATTTGTTCAGCATTCCCGCCTAGAACACGGGCGTGCCCGTGATTTCAAAAAAAAATGCTACAGCCTGCCCGCCCGAAGCACGGGCTAGCCGTGCTGCGGGTGAGGCAGGCTTTTTTTAAATCAAATTCCCCCCTCTTTTACCCGTGCCCACCCAACCCTAGCCGTGCTTGCTCCCTTTCTTCCATACCGGTCCCCTTGCCTCACCTCCCCTCTCCTTTGGCCACCCTCACCTCATTCCCCTTCCCTTTCATCCTCTCCATTGAAGCACTCCATCTCACCCATCACCCTACAAACCCTAATCCCCTATTCATCCCCCTTCGACACCCACCAACCGATTCCCCCATCCCCTCTTGCCCTCTTCTAGTCTGCACTATCACAGGAGCATCTCCTTCCTTTGGGCTGCGCTGCAACAGGTATCTTTTCCCTTTTTCTGAATAACTTCATTTTGTTCTGATTAGGTAAAGTTTCTGGCTGTAATTTGGATCCTATTTGGTTTAGTTGATTACTCCTGGCCCTACAACGTGAAACTAGTGAAACAAACTTTGAGTGATTGATTTTAATTTTGGACTAGTTTTACACTCTGGTTTGCAGTGATTTTGGGTTTACACTCTCTTATTTGCTGTTAGCAACTGGTTTGGGCTTTCATTTGGTTTAACTTATTGTTGTTAACACTTATTTGTGACAAGAGTCAGACTGCTTGAGTTGTTCATTGGCTAGCCTAGAACTTCTAGTTAGAGGCTCTGTACTGCACTTTATTGAACTCTATGCTGCATTAGTTCATACACTATTTTGGGCTAGTGAATTGATCATATCTTTATGTTTTATTCAGTTCTCTCCTATTCTGAACATTGTTAGGTTTTTGTTGCATTGTACGGTATTGTTATATATATATCTCTTTTGTGCCACATCTCCCTCTATTTTGCACTGAATTGCTTGCTTCATAACTCCGATAGCATTGGACTTATTGGGTGATTTAACTATCTCCATATTTGGTTGGGTTTTCTGCTTTGGCATCCTCTGCTTTTCATTATTTTTATAACTATGGGTCCCAAAAGAACCTGAACAGGGCCATCTTCCTCCCAGTCCCATCAAACCCGTAGAGGAAGTAACCAACCACTACCCCAACTCTCTCATCAGATAAATGAGTATGGTATTATGTTCGTTGATGACAGTCAACGAACACGATACGATACTCTTGTTAGACGGGGAATGCTGAGTACCCAGTATATGGATGAGGTTTGTTTGGAGCGGCTTGGACTTTTAAATGACGTCCAATACTTGATTGATAGGATTGGATGGAACACCTTTATATCCCTGAGATACCCAGCCTATCCTAGACCCACCTTGGAGTTCTTTAGCTCCATTAACATAGTCTTGTTTCGAGGCCCCAACGTCAGTCAGGGCCAAGTAAACTTCAGGCTATTTAACTGTACCTTTAATCTTTCATTAGCTGAATTTAATGCACTGTTTAGCTTACCCCCAAGAGGCACTAGAACGGTACCCTCCAGTTTTCTTTCAAACATCTTTTGGAACTCAATTGCCACAGAGGGGCAATACAGTGCATTGAGTTCAAAAGCTTCTTTCATTTGCAACCCCACCTTCAAATATTTACAAAGACTTATGGCCCATACTATTTTTGATAGGGTTGAGAGTGATGGGGTTACAAATCAGAGAGAACTTTATTTTATACACTCTATGATTCATGGTACAAAGGTGGATACTGGATCCTTCATGGCTCATCAGATGTCTAGGATAGGTGGGGCCATGAATGGAAAAGTTGTAATGGGAGGATTGGTTACTGCTGTGGCTAGAGGATTAGGGTTTGAGGCTAATTTAAAGGGAATGCAACCAGTATTTGGCAGTAACAAGATTGATTTGGAATCTTGTTTAAATATGAAATTAGTTGTCAAGAAAGACGCCAAATATTGGTTGTATCTCCACGGTCATACACTTTTCTGCTTCCTCAACCCTACTAGAACCACAGTGATCAACCAAGCGAATTGGACCTATTCTATTGAGGAGGATAGTGAGGGTGATGAGATTCCTCCAGAGGAGGAAGAGTACCCCATGGAGCCATTGCTAGCTCTTCCACCCCCACCCCACTCCCATTCCACTGCCAGTGGAGGTCCATCATCAGCTCCCTCCGAGGATCTGAATTCCATATCCTCCCGGCTCACTCGCATTGAAGCCGAGCAGCTTTCACAAAGAGCCATCCTGCATGCCATGCAGACCGAGCAACATTCCAACAGCACAACCCTGCATGCAATGCAAAAATCCATCCAAAGCATGCAGGGTATGATGCAAGCATGGTATAACTGGCACTTGGGCCAAAACCCACCTCCACCACCACCGGACGACCAGTGACTACGTAAGTACTTTCTTCCCTCTGCCTCTTTTCTATCATAGTTGGACACTGAGGACATTGTCTGGTTCAAGCATGGGGGAGTGTACTTTCGTACCTGAGTTTTCTTGTATATATTGTACATACTGCATTTCCTTTGTCCTGCTGTAGTATCACATAGTTATTATTCCCAAGATATATTGGTGTAGTATAAGCTAATTTTAGCTCATGAACATGTGATGCACAATAAGGTATGAAATAGGTAGCTATTACTTTAGTCTCTCTTTTCTAGCATTAAACCTCTAATTTTTCGAAAAATTTCTCTCTATTGTGTTGTAAATTGTATGATTGGGCTGATTTTTCACACTATGAGAGTGTGAAGGTAGGGAGAGGTGAAAAATGAGGGTATGTGAAACCTAAAAAGTTTTCACTCTGAGTACCTCCTTCAAGGCACTAAAAAGACCTTAGTATGAGTACCTAGATGTTTTTACCCTTGTGAGATGGAGCATAAATGCACTCACAGCATATTTCAAAAAAAAAAGAGAAAGAAAAGAGACAAGAGAAGAAGAAAATGATAAATAAAAGACATGAGTTAAGAAGAACAGAAATAAGGGTAAAGCAACATAGGGAGATCTAAAGGATGAGGTAGCCTACTTGAGTGTTTGAAAATCAGTCTGATACATACAACCAGTAGTCACAATAGAAAAAGATTTTTAGTAGAAGAATTTCTGGTTTGATCTTAGAAGAATAGAGACATTTTGATTACTGTCTATTCATATATTTATTGTGTGCACATGGATTGAGTGAAAAGTTATCTATACTACATTTTTTTTTCTATCTTGTGGAATCTGATTGCATCCTTCTCCCCTTTCCTTCCGTTATGGCATGTCATTTGCTTGAGGACAAGCAAAAGTTTAAGCATGGGGGAGTTGATAAAGGGGAATTTTGAGTGCTTATAGGTCATATTTTGTCCCTTAATTCATAGTAACTTGTGGATATTTTTATGCTTTTGGCTATACTTTGTTCTGGGTACTGCTGTAGTTCATTTTGTGATTGCAGGAGAGCAAAAGAAGCCAAGAAGCAAGGAAAAGCAGTCATGGAAAGACCCTAAAAGACCTGGGATATGCTGAGGAGGAAGCAAGGAGGCTACACGTCAAAAATCATGAAGAAAGGAGCATCACAGCATGCAACACGGCATGGACGTGCTTGGTGGCCTGCAACATGGCCAGGCCGTGTTCTGGGCAGATGGTGCAGCACTTCCCCAAATTCCAGCCTAAAGCATGGTCGTGCTGCGGGTCTGCGAGCTCCGTGTTTTTTAGGGTTTTGGCCGCCGAAATTGAGGGATAAGCTGGGGGATGCGCAGCTGAGACAAGGGAGACCGGAGGATACACTTGGGAATCACTTTCTAGGCTTAGGAAACACATTTAGACTAGGTTTTTACATATATCATTGATGATTTTGATGTTCTAGAGTAGATTTTACTACATTGAAGGTTGTAATTCGTCTGAACTTTGCTCCATACCAGGTTATATCTTTCTACTTCAGTTCTTTATCTTTTCTTCTACCTTCATTCATTCTCTTGAGATTGTATCAAACTATCATGGTTAATTTAATGATTATGGATTTGGTTTCTGATTCTATGATGTGTGAGTAGTTTCTATATAGGGTTTTGGTAAACCCCAATTGTGATACAATGATACTATGCCTATGACTTGATTTATGAACCCTAATTGTAATTGGGATTAGATTGATTTGGATTGACTATTGTATGCATGTATTAGTTGATAGAATGCCTGATCACCAATCTATCACATAATAGGTTTTTAATCGATGAACTGAAAGGGGAAGATTAAAACCGGAATCCAATAGTTAATTAGGGTAGTCTTAATCACGAAAGTAGTTTAAGATACTCTAGATTTGAATCAATTAATGGGAACAAGAAAACCGATTAGTTGCATTCTATGGTTGGCATGAAGCTTAATAGACCTAGGTTAAGCTAAGAACCACGAAAGTAGGTAATTCGATTAACTTAGGTACAATTGGTAATGCTTGAAAGAGATTGCTAATTAACTTAGGCTAAACCATCCCCAATAATCTAGACATTTGCAATTAGGGGTAAATATCTATTGTTGAGTATCACAAGCGTGGTGAACCCTAACCCTAGGCTTAGCTTAATTAGTTACTTTAACTTGTTTAATTGCGATATTTGCCCATCGACTTATATCGATTTAGATAGCACTTTTTGTGAGATTCTGGTAATTGGCATTGTTCTCTGTGGGACACGACCCGTACTTGCCGAACTAACTACAGCTACGCCGTGCACTTGCAGTATAGAGTAAAACACACCTCTAACAAAATTTAATACGGCATTCTTCTTCAATTAGATTCTCACTGAAATATACTCTTTTACATAATGCTTAAGCATGTTATAGCTCTCAATACACTCAATTCACTCATTTGCTATATGCATAGTGACCAATTGACTACAGTCACAATAAGCTATCAAGAAATGTGAATTTATCACCTATATGCCTCCTCACATTACCACTGCCACTCGGTTGTAGCGGCCTTCCCTTGACTCACTCAGGTTAATAGGACGTCCCCTACTTGGTACCATCTCGAGCCATACAACCCATCGATATTCATCCATACATATAAATACGTATATATAAATGCATATTCATCAAATGCAATGTATAATTATCAAGTAACTCATCAAGAGCTTTACGCTTGTCATTCAATCATAATCAACAACTTTATAGCTTTACAAATCAATGCCTCGTATACATAATATTCACTTTACCAAATAATGATAAATACATTTAGAACCGCATATTTAATGAGTTTCAAAATATATTTGTAAAACCATACTCTTCTTGAACTATGTGCCAATTCGTAAGTAAAACAAATATTTTAACATATTTTAGAAACTTATGATAGCATAAATAATTTGTAAACAGAAACAATTATACATTTAAAGTTCGAAAAGAGCATAGAGTAAGTCATAAAAAGAATTATCAACTCACAAGGTTAGGGCTCTAGGTTGGACTACTCCAAATGTATTTTTCTAAGTCAAATATGATCAAATGGACCTCAAAAACGAATTTAGAATGTCCAAAAACCTAAGAAATAACTCCAGAATAAAAAATTTGGCCTCCAGGAACTTGGTCAACTAATGAAATATTATTCACCACCGGAATCACTATTTATACCAATCGAATTTATTGTTCACATCGATCGTAATCAATATTCATGTCGGTCGAAGTTATTATTCATTATACAAAAAGTTGTCAGATAACTGTAAAACTTCATATCCTATAGTTTATCTATCTTCTGAATCCATCTACGATATTATATTTTCAATTTAAGGTCTCTAAATAGGAGTTTCAGAACATACATTTTTGTAAGATTTTCTACTTCCGATCTGTGGCGATTCTACAGCTGATTTTAAAAATCATTCGACCAATATCGTAGTACTCTTCGTCCTGAATCTAATGGTACCCTTAGTTTTGAAATCGAAGGCTCAAAAGTACTCCAGATCTAGAGAAGAAAATTAGGAGAGAGAAATTTACTATTCATACTATTCATTCATCCTGAAAATCTTTCCGTCTCTTTTTTTTTAAATAATAATGGAGGACCAATTAGCAATTTGCTAATTGTTAAAGGAAGTCCTTGCAAATTTTATTATTTATATTTTGACCCCAAAAATAATAATAAGTTTTCATTTTCATCCTTAAAACATCTCAATTACATCCTTACTCCTTTATTTCTTTTATTAATCCATATATAAATGATAATTACTAATTTTTTTAGGGATGTTACATTCTTCCCCCTTAGGAAATTCAGTCCCCGAATTTCAAACCATCCTATCACAAGTAGGAAATGAAACCAAAACATATATTACAGTTATTATCCTCACTACTCAAGCTACTGGAGATATCTCTTTTATATATCATCTTTACTTCCTAAGAAGTTTTTTTCACTTGATTGATTTTGCCATATAACCTTAACCATAGGAATTTTCTTCAACCATAAGTTTTTCATTTGTTGATCAACAATAGATATCGATTTTTTCCTCATAATTAAGTCAACTTTTTGTCCAATTGAATTTCTTGGAATTAGATGTCATTAGGAGAATATGATAGGTACCTTTTTAGCATTGATACAAGAAAGACTGTATTAACATCACTTAATCCTGATGGCAAGGTTAGGCGATATACTATTATGTCCACTTTGTTCATGATTTCAAGTGAGCCTATATATTAGAGCTGAACTTCTTTTTTCTTTCCAAACCTTATTATCTCTTTTATGGGTGAGTCCTTCAAGAATATTTGGTCACCAACTGATAATTTCTAGTGCTCAACATTCACGGTCCTTATAGACTTTTGACTTGTATTGAGTTGTTTGTATTCTTTTCTAATCAAATTCACTTCATCAACGGCATCTTACAATAATCCTGACCCCAGTGAATCATTTAATAGAAAATTAGTAACATCTCGTATACAAGGCTTTAAGTCACCCAATATCATTTTATTATAAGCGCATTATACTAAGAGATCTCTCACCAAACTTGAAGACATATGCTTGAAGCATGCTCTCTAAACTAGCATCATCAATTTAGGTTAGTCATATTCTATCTATTGTATGTTATTCCAAATTAGATTCCAAAAAAAGTTAACTTTACTCAACTCAATCACCTATTAGAAGACCTATGATGTTTCATGTAAAATCTCAAATGGTGCCATTTGTATATTGGCCTGATTATTACTAATATAAGCAAATTCAACTAAGGACAAATAACTTCTCCCAACTTTCACCAAAATTATATAAAGATACCTGAAGCATAACTTCGTAAACACATCATTTAGATTTACTATTAGCTATAATATAATCTAACTAAGATCCTAAGGTTCCCTAAATAACTCTCCTCAAGCAATATATTCAATTCTTACTTGCTAATACACCAAATAACGAAAAAAATATCACTTGTATCTTCTTTTTACCATTATACTAGTACAATTCTTTTATATCTTAGTATATCCTTATTGCCTTGGGGTTATCCATATTCACAATCTATGGATTCT
Source organism: Gleditsia sinensis (assembly GCA_037074535.1). Classification (NCBI taxonomy): domain Eukaryota; kingdom Viridiplantae; phylum Streptophyta; class Magnoliopsida; order Fabales; family Fabaceae; genus Gleditsia; species Gleditsia sinensis. Next base: position 3,782,829 of record CM073467.1, read on the forward strand.
TCCAAAATCTCATTTCTTAACAATTATTCACACGTGAATTTTTAATCTCAACATAATTCACATCCTAGATTCTAGACTCAACTTAGCATGGTATAAACCTTTAACACAAGTACCTTGATTGGCTTACATTATTTTTGAACATAGTTCTCAAAATATTCTCCTTTCCCTACTCAACTACATTAGGTAAAGTTGGGTGTTCTTCATACCTTAGTACTCAATCAGTATATACTGTAAACTCATTATTCTTTCTAATTTGCACATGGTCTGTCAACTTACACAGTTATACATACTTGATATAAATATTTTTTTAAGTATGTTCTTTGATAGATAAATCCCTTCAAAATCTCCATTACTTTAACCTACTAACCACTTGGACACCATAATAACTAAGTTTCAAGAAAAAGAAATTAACCTTCCTTGTAATAAGGAAAAAGAACCTTACATTTAATGCCAAACATTAATGAAGGATGATGCAATAGAAAAAGAGGAATACATAATAGAGTATGATGCCAAAATAGAAAGTTAGAAGTTTAGACAAAGCATTGAAAGAAAATTAAAATCGGTGGCCGTAATTCTTGAAAAGCTATAAACAAAATCTAACTGTTGTATTTGGCAAGATACGGTGGCCGCAAGTTTTGAATATATGTGCCAAAATTTAATTCAAAGCTACTGTTATTCGGTGGAAGAATATCACATGGAAAATAAGCATTTTTGAACTTAAAAAAGTTTGGGTAAAACAAAGAGCACGTAGTTAACTGGTAGGATACAGTTGGTTACTTCAAAATAGATATAATCAATCAACTATAAAATAAACCAGTCCAAATTAAAAATTCTCAAAATAGTTGATTGACTTAATAATACTGATAGTCGACTAGCAAGAATATTGGGAATACACGATAAATCATTTGATTGTCCCTCTTCAACAATTAACTGGTTTGTATTTTCACTCTCTCTTTTTTATAATGATGTCTATCACTTACAACCTTCCTACAAGAATTAAGACATCAATGCTTCATCAAGGACAACAAGGAAAAAGAAAAAATTTGGTGATATCTTAATCTTATTGTCTTTATGTGCTTAATATGAGCCACAATCACAACTATTGTACATATGCACGCGAGTCATCATTTTTGAAATTCACCTTTAATTTAGCTTATATTCACCAGCCTACTATTCTAATTTTGTTCGGCCTATTCGCATAGCTATCATAGGTATGCCCTTCTCTAAGTTCTATAAATACACACATTAATATCTTTACCTTCATACTCAAAGTTAAGGTGAGTGCGGTTATGGAGGGAACCGTATTCCGTCAGTTTCAAAGTATTTGTGTCTTTTGTGGTTCCAATCCTGGAAAAGATGGAGAGCATGTGAAAGCAGCACAAAATCTGGGTATGGTGCTGGCCAGGAGAAAAATTCATTTAGTCTATGGTGGTGGTAACAATGGGTTAATGGGGTGTGTGTCTACAGCTGCACATATATAAGGATGTCAAGTTTTAGGTATTATTTCCACAACTCTAGCTGCATCCAACATCATAGGAAAGACAATTGAGGAAGAATTTAGAGTAACTTCCATGCATGAGCACATGGGTAGAATGATGAGCAATGCTGATGCCTTCATTGCCTTACCAGGGGGTTTTTGTGATTTAGAAGAAATTTTCAAAATAGTCTCCTGGGCATAATTGAATATGCATCACAAACCAATATGGTTGTTAAATGTTAACCATTTCTTTGATGGTCTGTTGTCTTTTCTTGATCAAGCTGTGGAACAAAGGTTTATCTCACACTTAGCACGACGAATTCTCATCTCGACTTCAACCTTACAGGCATTTATTCATGTACTTGATCCAACTATGGCTCAAATAGATTGGTGGCAGACAATCGCAAAAAGAGAAAATTGGATTTGGATCTTCATCTTTAAATGTAGTAGAACGTAGCCATTAATGTACCACTTTTACTTTCCTAAGGTCTACTTGAATACTATCCTTGTTAGCCACATCCCCTAAGAAAGTAACACAAGTAAGTCAGAATTCACATTTTGAATGCTTAGCATATAGCTGATGTTTCCTTTGAGTTTGTAAAACTATCTACAAATGTTGTTTATGATCCTTTGAACTTGGAATATACTAGTATACCATCAATAAATACAATAACAAGTTGATCTAAGAACTGCTTAAGTACTTTATTTATCAAGTCCATTAATGCAGCTGGGGTATTTGTCAAACCAAATGACATCACTAAGAACTCATTGTGCTCATACCGAGTTCTGAAAGCTATTTTTAGAATATCCTCTTCCCTTATCCTTAATTGATCATATCCAGATCTTAAATAATTTTTTTTAATATTGAGCACACTATAGTTGGTCAAATAAATCAGCTATACGAGATAATGGGTATTTATTACTCACTGTCACTTTTTTCAATTATTTATAATCTATGCATAACCATAGTGGTCAATCCTTCTTTTTCACAAATAGGACTATAGCACCTCAAAGAGAGTATTAGAACGTATAAATTCCTTGTTTAACAAGTCTTGTAACTATTTTTTTTAGTTTTTTAAGTTCAATCGATATCATTCTATATAAGGATATAGATACTAGTTGGGTTCTAAGAAGTAAATCAATACCAAATTCTATTTTACAATTCGGGCATAATTTTAGCAATTCTTCAGGAACACATCAAAAAAATTTCTAACCACTAGAACTTAATCAACACTAGTGCACTTTATATCAACATCTTTCACCACTACCAAATATCTTTGGCACCTTTTTGTAATAACTTATGAGATGCTAAGGCAGAGATTAGATTACTGGGTACTTCACTACGGTCTCCTTATATTAAGAAACGAGATTCTCTAGAAATATTGAATTTAATCACCTTAAGATGACATTCCAAAATAGCATGGCATGATGTCAACTAATCCATTTCCAGTATCACATCAAAGTATACCATATCTAGACAATTGGGTACAATGGATATCGCATTTAGAAACGATCATATTTGGCATTTGTCTCAATTCTTTGAATTTTCTGACACACCTATCCCTTTCACTTTCAGGAAGTAATTGACCCACAGATATTTTTTAAGATGTCATAATATTCAATCAACTTTATACTAAAAAATTTAACAAACTAAGGATATAAAGGAAATTAAAACCCTATAGAATCTCTCAACAGCACCTGAAGTATAAATATGTCCAGCTCATATCCATACTAAATATCTTACTAATGAATTCTTTACTCCGATAGCCACAGAAAAACATAATTCTCTGATACTAACTTGTCACGCCCCCAATTAAAGGGCACGTGAAACACATGCTTTACAAACATATATTTGCCATAACATGTATAATACACTCATTTATCATTGAAAACATTTATATATAAGTATTCCTATGTATACACATTATACATATCTAATTTATAAATATCAGAGTAACAACAGAAGCAGGGATCCTACCTATGGCATCAGAGCAAACTCTAGAATATAAACACAGTATAATTCAAAAACTGTGAGCCTTGGAAGCAACATAGACTCACCTATAGAATATGTCACCTAACTGAACACCTATCTGTAGGATAAGACTTTGTATTCTTAAATAAAAAATGTGAAAATATCCTGTAGTGAGTTTGACAACTCAGTGAGCAAATAATACCTCCTATGACCTCTTACGTCAACATATGGATGTACTCATATTTTAAAATTTATCACATAGAAAATATAGTTCAGAAGTACATTCATATGGGACTCGTATTTCAAATATTCTCAAATCAGAGGATATTCAGATATCCAAAACCATATTCAACACGGTATGATCATTAAACAAATAATGTTATGCATCAAAATATTTTACATGAAAACATTAGGAGAATCCCATATCAAAACCATCAAATAATCCCAAGCACACAACAAGGGTTGGTGATATGTTCAGCTATTTAAGCTATAGAAAAATATCAAGTTTTTGAGATAAAATCATAACTTTTATTGATGCTTAATTAATATACTATATATGCACTGAAAATTCACTCTTTTTACATAATGCTCAAGCTTGTTACAACTCTCAATACACTTAATTCACTCATTTGCTATACGCATAATGACTAATCGACTATAGTCACAATAAGTGATCAGGGAATGTGAGTTCATCACCCATCTGCTTCCTCACATTACCACTGTCACCCGATTGTAGTGGCCCTCCCTTGACTCACTCAGGCTAATAGGACGTTCCCTACTTAGTACCATCTCAAACCATACAACTCGTCGATATTCATCCATACATATAAATACGTATATATAAATGCATATTCATCAAATGCAATGTATAATTATCAAATAACTTATCAAGAGCTTTACACTTGTCATTCAATCATAATCAACAACTTTATAGCTTTACAAATCAATGCCTCGTATACATAATATTCACTTTACCAAATAATGATAAATACATTTAGAACTGTGTATTTAATGAGTTTCAAAATTTATTTGTAAAACCATACTCATCTTGAACTATGTGCCAGTTTGTAAGTAAAATAGATATTTTAACACATTTTAGAAACTTATGATAGCATAAATAATTTGTAAACAGAAATAATTATACATTTAAAGTTCAAGAAGAGCATAGGGTAAGTCATAGAAAGAATTATCTACTCACAAGGTCAGGGATCCAGGTTGGATAGCCCTAAATATATTTTTTTAAGGTAAATCTGATCAAATGAACCTCAAAAACGAGTATGGAGGGTCCAAAAACCTAGGAAATGACTCCGAAATCGCAAAATTTGGCCTTGGGAGCTTGGTCAACACTTGTCAACTGATGAAAAATTATTCACTAGCAGAATCACTATTCATACTGATCAAATTTACTGTTCACATCGGTCGAAATAACTATTCATACCGGTCGGAGTTATTGTTCATGACACCAAAAGTTGTCAGATAACTATGAAACTTTATATCCTACAATTTATCTATTTTCTGAATTCATCTATGGTATCACATTTTTAATTTGAGGTCTCTAAATATGAGTTTTAGAACTTACCTTTTTCTAAACAATTTTACTTTCGATCTGCTGCTGATTTGAAAAATCATTCAGCCAATATCGTAATACTCTTTATCCTGAATCCAGTGGTACCCTTAGTTTTGAAATTGAAGGCTCAAAAGTACTCCAGATCTAGAGAGAAAAAGTTATTATTCATACTATTCATTCTTCCCAAAAATCTTTCCATCTCTTTTTAAAAAAAATAATGGAAGACCAATTAGCAATTTGCTAATTGCTAGAGGAAGTCCTTGTAAATTTTATTATTTATATTTTGACCCCTAAACTTTTAAGAAATTATAATTTGACCCCAAAAATAATAATAAGTTTTCATTTTCATCCTTAAAACATCTAAATTACATCCTTACACCTTTATTTCTTTTATTAATCCATATATAAATGAGAATTACTAAAAAAATTTAGGGATGTTACACCCTTGAAATTTCAGTTATTTGTACTTTTGCCCCAAAATTCCTAAAAATTGCATTTTCACCCTAAAATTTTCAATCAAACCTTATTCCTTTTTAATCCTCTTATTAAATTATATGGATACTCATAATAATCCATCTAAATGTTCAAAATAACCCATATGATCAAATGAAATAAAACTATTTAAACTTAGGGTTATTTTAGAGACCAAAGTTCAGAGGATTTTTCAGCCTATTAATGTGATTTCCAATAAGATTCACCCAAGTCCCATTATGATTCATCCCTTTTGTAGCTAAGAATCCACCTCATTATTCCCAACCCATCATGGCACATTGAGGTAACATTTGAACTCAAAAATTAGTATCATTTGGTTGTGTTTTGCTGACAATATCATTATATGAGAGAACTTGTGATGTATTTGAGAGAAATTAGTAACATTATTGGTTGAATTGTTATGTATTTAAGAGAAATTATATTAGCAGTGAGAATTTTTCAGAGGTTCAAGTCACAGTGCACACCACCTGTTTGATAAAAGTCCCAATGATAGTAACATTGCCATTATCACCAGTTTAAGCATCAATTTGAGATATCTCTGAAATTGAATTATGGCAACCAAGAAATCCCAATGCAGGCCATCAAAGAAGAAGATAGTGGAGCAATCTAAGGCATATGATCCTAGTATTTTTGTGAGAGAAGAGGTTTATAAGCACTACACTAAGGTGGTTATAAAAAAAAGATTATTTTAGGAGAAAATCTTTAACCTATTTGACCACTACCTAGCCTATAGTTTAGATATAATGAACATAGTTTGGGAGTCATTTTACAAACAACTCTAGGTTAGGGTAGGCTTGTGGTGTAGGAATTCTACTACAATGCCACAGTCCATAAGCACCACATGGCTAGGGTGAAGGAGAGGCGGGTACCATTTACCCCTAAGTGATAAATGCATACTACTCCCTACCGAACATTGAATATGATGAATATAGTGTTAGTAACATTGCCATTAACACTAGTTTAAGCATTAATTTGAGATATCTTTGAAATTGAATTATGGCAACCAAGAAATCCCAAGGCAGGCCATCAAAGAAAAAGAGAGTAGAGTAATTGAAGGCATATGATCCTAGTATTTTTGTGAGATAATAGGTTTATAAGCACTACACCAAGGTGGTTATAAAAAAAGACTATTTTATGAGAAAATATTTAACCTATTTGACCATTGCCTTGCCTACAGTTTAGATTTAATGAACATGGTTTGGGAGTCACTTTACAAACAACCCTAGGTTGGGGGTGGTGCTCGTGGTGCAAGAATACGCCACAGTCCATAAGAACCACCTAGCTAGGGTGAGGGGGAGCCAAGTACCATTTACCCCTAGGTGATAAATACCTACTACTCCTTGCCAAACATTGAATATGATAAATATAGTGTGTTTACTTTAGGTGAGGTGAACTTGGAGAGAGTAATCACCAAACTTTATGGATCAGGAGCCTAATAGAAGAGGAACAGTAGTGGCGAGTCCAATCATTTTGATAGGAGATTGATGAATGAATACGTAAAGGCTTAGTACTACTTTGTGGTAGCTCGACTAATGCAAATGTCACATATGAGTGATGTGACGAAAGAGCAGGCACTGCTCATATATGCCCTGACAAAAGGTCTCTTAGTTGATGTACGGAAGATCATTCATAAATCAATAATCTAGTGTATTTATGTGAAGGTCATGGCCTTATTTACCCCTTAACTAATCATTACATTATGCAGGTAGGCCGGAGGGTAGTGAACCCTAGAGAGCCTTTGATACGTCCAATTAAGCTCACCACTACACTTGATATCTAGAAGTATAAAAGGAGGACAGCACCTAGGCATGATAATGGCTTAGGAAGCATCAAAATTACTATTCTTACATTCCAAGCTAAGAGTGACCCTAAACTTTATTTAGAGTGGGATAGGAAGGTGGAACATGTGTTTAAGTGTCATGCTTATTCTGAGGAGAAAAAGGTGAAGCTAGCTGCTGTGGAGTTTACTGACTATGATAGTATTTGGTGGAATCAGTCAACAATTAATAGGTGGAGAAGTGATGGGAGACCTATTCGGTCATGGGAAGAAATGAAGGTTATAATGAGAAAACGATTTGTTCCTAGCCATTACTATAGAGACTTGTTCAGAAAATTACAAAATCTGCGTCAAGGATCTATGAGTGTAGAGGATTTCTACAATAAGATGGAGATGGTCATGATGAAAGCTAATATTGAGGAGGATAGGGAGGCTACAATGGCAAGGTTTATAGGTGGTTTGAAGAAAGAAATTGCAGATGTAGTGGATATGCACCATTATGTAGAGATGGAGGATTTATTGCATAAAGCAATTAAAGTTGAGAAGCAGTTAAAGGTTAGAACATCTTCTAAATTTGGCTCCATTCTTAAAACTCCATGGAAGCCGAATTGGCAAGACAACCATAAGGCTGCTACTAGGCCGAAAGAAGAGGGCAAGTGGAGAAATTCAGTTATAGCCCTTAATCCCAAGGCCAAAGATGATACTTCTACTTCCTGTAGAGCACGAGATACAAAATGTTTTAGATGTCACGGGTTGGGGCATATTGCATGTCCTAACAAGAGAGCCATTATTCTTCTTGATGATGGAGGTATGGAGAGTGAGCATTCTAGTGAAGATAAGATGCCACCATTAGAGGATTGTAGTGATCTGGAGATTGGTGAACCAGTGCATAGAGAAATATTGGTTACTCGACGTGCTCTTAATATGTAGCCTAATGATTATGTTGATGATGAACAACGTGATCACATCTTCCAAACCAGGTGCCACATGAATAACAAGGTATGTAGCTTGATTATTGATAGTGGGAGTTGCACTAATGTAGCTAATACCTTGATGGTTGATAAATTGGGTCTACCCACATTGAAACATCCTAAGCCATATAGGCTAAGATGGTTGAATGATAGTGGAAAGATATGGGTAACAAATCAGGTTTGGGTATCTTTTTCTATTAGTAACTACAAAGATGAGGTGTTTTGTGATGTAGTACCAATGCATGCTGGACACTTGTTGTTGGGACGTCCATGGCAATTTGATAGAAGGGTCAATTATGATGGCTATAAGAATCGATATACATTGACCATGCATAATCGAACTTTTATTCTAACACCCCTAAAGCCAATTGAGGTTTTTGCTAATCAAGTGAGGATTACAAAAGAGTGTAAGTTGAGAGAAACACAAGAAAAAGAGAAGAAAGAGAGTAAGGCCAAAATTGAGAGTGAGAAAAAAGAGAGAAAGGTTAAGACATGTGAGCAGAAAAAGAGAGTTGTAAGCCAGAGAAAGAAAAACAAAAAGTGAGTGCTTTTGCACTAAAAATTGAGGTGAAGAGTGCTTTTGTATGCAAGCCAAACCTCCTTGTGCTTATGTACAAGGATATTTATTTTACTAACACTCATAACATTACTTTGCCTAGTATGGTTGTGTCTTTAATATAGGAATTCGCTTATTTTTTTCTAAGGAGATTCCACATGGGCTACCATCTTTAAGAGGCACTGTGCACCAAATAAACTTTGTCCCTGGATCATCTATCCCTAACCAACCTGCCTATCGAGCTAATCTTGAGGAGATGAAGGAAATTCAGAGGCAAGTAGACGAGCTAGTGCAGAAGTGATTCGTGAAGGAGAATCTTAGTCCCTATTCAGTACCTATTATTCTTATGCCTAAGAAGGATGAGACTTAGCGCATTTACGTGGATTGTAAGGCCATCAACAAAATTATTGTAAAGTATAGGCATCCAATTCCTAGATTAGATGACATGCTTGATGAGTTGTATAGTTCTAGTGTTTTTACTAAAATTGATTTAAAGAATGGCTACTATCAAATTCGTATGAAAGAGGGAGATGAGTGGAAAACTACTTTTAAAACTAAGTATGGTTTATATGAGTGGTTAGTAATGCACTTTGGGTTAATCAACGCACCCAGTACCTATATGAGAATAATGAACCATGTCTTATGTGCATTCATTGGAAAGTATGTGGTTACTTTGATGATATTTTAGTATATAGTCGAAATCTTGATGAACATATATTGCATTTGCGTGCCATTTTTGATGTACTTAGAGAGCATAAACTGTATGCTAACATGAAAAAGTGCACGTTCTATTCTGATTCTGTGGTTTTCCTTGGTTTTGTTGTTAATTCTCATAGAATTAGTGTTGATGAGAACAAGGTTAAGGCAATCCGAGATTGGCCTACACCTAGGAATGCTAATGAAGTTAGGAATTTCCATGGTTTAGCAAGTTTCTATAGGCGGTTTGTAAAGAATCTAGTACTATTGCTGCACCCCTAAATGAACTTGTTAAAAAGAATGTTATCTTTAAATGGTATGATGTGCATGAAAAGTCATTTAAAACTTTTAATGATCTTTTGACTAATGCACCCTTGCTGTCATTACCTAACTTTGCTAAAGGTTTTGAAATTGAATGTGATGCTTCGGGAGTTGGTATAAGTGTTGTTTTAATGTAGGATTCTAAACCGATTGCATACTTCAATGAAGAGCTAAATGGGTAGCACTAAACTATCCTACTTATGATAAGGAGTTATATGTATTGGTGAGGACTTTACAAACTTGGCAACATTATCTATGGCCAAGGGAGTCCATTATCCGTTCAAATCATGAGAGCTTGAAATTATTGAAGTCCCAAGGTAAGTTGCATAAGAGGAACGCTAAGTGGTTAAAATTCATTGAGACATTTCCTTATGTGATTAAATATAAAAACGGAAAGAAAAATATGGTAGCTGATGCATTGTCTAGAAGATATGCGCTATTGACATTCTTGCATGCTAAGTTGCTTGGCTTTGAATACATTAAGGATTTGTATGCTAATGATGATTATTTCGGATGTGCTTGAAATTCTTGTGATAAGCGTGCTATTGATGGGTTCTATAGACATGAAGGTTACTTGTTTAAAAAGAATAAACTTTGTGTGCCTAAATTTTCTATGCATGACTTGTTAATTAAGAAGAGTCATGGTGGAGGTTTAATAGGACATTTTGGAGTGACTAAAACCTTAGAAATTCTACATGAACATTTTTATTGGCCTCGCATAAAACATTATGTCATTTCTTTTTGTCCTAAGTGCATGGCATGTAAACAAGCTAAGTCTAAGGTTATGCCACATGGTCTTTATACTCCATTACTTGTACCTACACAGCCTTGGCTTGATATTTCTATAGATTTTGTGATAGGGTTACCGAGGTCTCAAAGTGGTAAAGATAGTATTTTTGTGGTTGTTGATAGGTTTAGCAAAATGGCTCATTTCATTGCATGTGCTAAAACCAATGATGCAACACACATAGCTAATTTGTTCTTTAAAGAAGTAATGTGTTTGCATGGGTTGCTTAGACCAATAGTAAGTGATAGAGATGTTAAGTTCTTAAGCCATTTTTGGCGTACTTTATGGGATAGATTAGGGACTAAACATCTATTTTCTACTGTTGCACACCTCCAAATAGATGGACAAACTGAGATAGTTAATAGGACACATACTATACTTTTACGTGTTATTATGTCTTAAAACTTGAAAAATTGGGAAAGAGCTTTGCCACATGTTGAGTTTGCTTACAATAGATATGTGCATTCTACTACTGCTTATAGTCCTTTTGAGATTGTCTATGGCTTTAATCTTCTAACACCTTTAGATATTTTACCTTTGTCTACTAATGAGTTTGTTAACTTGGATGGTAAGCAAAAGGCTAAATATGTAAAGGATTTGCATGCTAAGGTTCGAGCTAACATTGAGAGGAAGAATAAGCAATATGCAATGCAAGTCAACAAGAGCCGAACTAAAATTGTATTTGAACCTAGTGATTGGGTTTGGGTACATATGCGCAAAGAGCAGTTCCTAACTCAAAGGAAGTCTAAGTTGTATCCTAGGGGAGATGAACCTTTTCAAGTCTTAGACCGAATCAATGACAATGCCTACAAGATTGATTTACTTAGTGAGTATGGCAATATTAGTGCTACATTCAATGTTGCTGACTTGTCTTTATTTGATGGAGGTGATACATTTGATTCAAGGACAAATCCTTTTAAGGAGGGAGGGAATGATATAGATCAAGGTGCTGTCAAACCTATTACAAACCGTTCCCAAGATCCTTTGCAAGGGATAGGCAATCCAATGACTAGGAGCAAAACAAAGAGGGCCAAAGAAGCTTTATTAGGCTTGATCTTAGATGTGCAGGCTAAAGAGGAAGTTATTAGGCCAAGTCAAGACATCAAATGGGTTACACTTTGCAGCCTTGAGGATGGCATTAAATAGAGGTTGTTGGATCTTGAAGATAACTAGTCTAAATCTGTATGTCTAAAAATATATTATGGGCTTTATGTTATATGTTTTCTTTTATATATTATTAGCATTTTGGGCCTATTCTTTATGGCCAAATATTAGTTTAATTATGGGCTAATTTTTATTAGTTTAGCTGAGCCAAATAACTAGTGTTGTTTGGGCCATAGTCTTTTCAAAGTCCAATTAGGAGTTTTAGGGTTTTCTACTAGATTTAGGATTGTTTGACTATATAAAGGTCCTCTATATTCATGTAATGCAGAGATTTTGATGATTAATAAAGTTTGAGTTTTTTTCCTAAAGTAAGAGCTTCCCTTAGTTCTTAGGCAAAGAACTGAATTCGATCTTATCGAAGCAACTCGTGGTGATCAAACATTCATTGAATTTTCAAGACGATCATTGCTTCTGCCAAACACTCCATTTCTTGGCTTAAGGAAACACATAATTTATTATGTTAGTAAGTTGTGTAAGTGTTTTCAAAAATTGTTTTGAGTTAGTTGTTAGACTAACAGTCAATGATTTGATCAAATTTAAAATTTTATATCTTTTTGAAAAATGTAGAAAAAAATATATTTATGTGTAAATGTAACCCTTTATGGAATTTATATTTAGCTTAAGAATCTTGAAATCTTAAGCTCCTAACCTTGGGTATTTAATTTATTTATCACTTAGAGAAAGTTTATATGATTCAAAAATATCTTATGATCTCAATAGGAATTTAAAACTTATTTGATTGCCACTTGAGGCATCCTAGGTTAACACCTCATATAGGAAATTATTTAGGCATTATTAGATATACCTTTCAAGCATACCTATATATGATTATATCCCTAGTTCCTATATTTTGAGCCTAATTGAAAATTTTTCTTTTATACCCATAAATCTTTTGAGCTAAAATTAGAAAATTTCTTATCCTTATATTTTTACCCTATTCACTCATATGCATAATTATTTTCTATAAAATATTATTAAGAGCTTTGTTGTTAAAGGGTGGAAGGGTGGAGCAAGGAAAAGAAAGAAAGAGTGAAAAATAAAGAACCAAAAAAAAACAAATGGAAAGAAACATAGCATAATTAGTGAGAGGAATGAAAAAGGAAAAAAGAAGAAGAAAAAAATGAATAAATTTTAGTGATAGAAGAAAGAAAAGAAATGAGTTTGGGGGAAAATCTCCTAGAACTTCGAAAAAGCTCAAGAAAGAGAATTTAGGATAATCATGTGGTGTTGGGTAAATGAGCATAAATTAATATGTTTTATCCTACCTCATACTCTAGCCACATTACAAGCATAAAAAATCCCTATGGATCATAAGAATAGTGTATAGATTATATTAGTGGAGAGTGACATGAAAAATAAGCCTATAGAGTTCCTAAAACATAAATTACATAGCAATTTAATTTGTTAGTATGTATAAACTCGTATGAGCATAGGAAATTAATTAATTCAAGGACACACACACACACACACTCATGATTCAAATGTATAAAATGTAAATTGCATTTGAGTTAAGCATATACATAACTGTGATCTTTTTGAAATTTTTCTTTAGCAACAATTCATTAAAAATCTCTAGGGCAAAGATTTGGTGGATTTGACACTCATAACATATTTTGATTTTTTTTGTTTTATTTTTAGTTATTTTATTTTGCTTGAGGACAAGCAAAATGTTGAGTGAGGGATATTTGATAAGTGAATATTTGGTCATAAATTAAGTATCTTTAATCTTAATTTTTTTTAGTTTTTAAGTAAAATTAGTTAGGAATATGTTTAATATTTTGTTTTACCTTGTAGGATAGAAGAAAGTGAAAATGAAGAATAAATGAAGAAAATCAAGGAAAAAGATGAAAAATTATGTAAAAGCCAAGAAGAAGGCTTAGCACGGCGCCAATGATTCCTAGAAATTTCTAGGAAGCTAGAATGTATTTCTCAAAGGCTCATCACTGTGACACTAGAATTTGAGCACTGTAACGGTAGAAGAAATACCGATTGACTTAGATTCTTTAGCCTCCAGTGTTGCAACACCAGTGCGATCAGTTACTAGAATTTAAATTTCAAAACAAAGAAGTTTGAGTTGGGTTATTAATCTAATAGGCTAAGATCTAATTAGACTAAACCTAGGATTCTAAAGGACCTCATTGTGCATAAATACATTGCCAAGGAGTATCATTTGATACATACGAAGGACTCAAGATCTTAATTGCTCTGTTATTCTCTATTTCTTTATTTTCTCTATAGTTTATTTTATGGCCCTGTGTGGCTAATTTCTTTTATTGGTCAAGGAATACTAAAACCTCAAAGTTAATTCCCTATGAAATTAGATTTTGATCTTCATTAATTCAATTCTATGTTTGGGTATTAAATTGTTTTTCTATAGTGATTTTCACGATTGTCTTGTTTAATTTCTGAAAAGGGCCTTCTAGTTAATTGAATTATGTTTTAATGCAAAATTAGATATCAAATATGGAATCGTTTAATCCCTCTAATTTGCAAAGCAAATAGGGTTTGTTAATTTTTTGTGTCTCGAGTTATTAAATCTTTGGAAAAACATTCAACTAGGTTAAATTCAACTGCTTATGCTTGAATTGTTTAGCTTTATTGTTCTTTCTAAATCTTTATACAATTGCTAAATTAAATCTTGAGCACTTGTTTGGGGTTGTTTAGTAATTAGGGTTAATTAGGTAGCTTGTATTTTAATTAACTACAATTAAGGAAGGATAGGATTTAATTCCAATCGTGAATATCTGAATATAAATTGAATATTTTTATCAAAGATTAGCGGAATACTTTGATGGTGGAATTTAACCTGACTAATGCATTCTTATCTTGATTTAATCTCTCACTGCATTTTGCCCTTTCTTATTTAATTTTTTGTTATTTCTACTATGACAATAAACTCCCCATTTACATTGACAAAGGTATTGATATTAATTGTCACTCTCTATGTGATCGACTCTTACTCCTACTATTGCATTATTTATGTTTAAAAGGGTAAGATTTTCATTAATTTTGGGTGTGAATATGACATAAATACACTACCTAGTGTACAGGTGAATCTTGAAAAATCATCGACAACAACAAGAACATAGAAGTTTCCTCCCAAGCTCATTGTCAAAGATAGACCAAACAGATCTACGTGTAAAATTTGCAAGGGTCTAGAGGAGGAAAAATAATTTTGGAAATAAAAGAGTTTTTCACTTGTTTCCATTTTTTACAAGCATCATAAAGTCTATACTTTTCAAAGGTAATTTTAGGCAAACCAATAATTAAATCCTTTTAAGCTAACTTGTCTAATAGTCCTATGTTAGCATGAGCAAGTATCCCATGTCATAGCCAACTACCATTATTGATACTTAACAAATAATTAAGATCTTCAGGGACTTCTTCATCTAGATTAAACATTATATGTCTGTTCTATGCCCTATAAGCTTAACTTGATTGTTATTTTTATTTTCAACAATCCCATGATTTGAATAAAAAACAACTTTATTATTTTTATCACATAATTGGCTAATACTAAGAAAATTATGTTTCAAATAATCAACTAACATAACATTATTAATAGAGAAAGAAAGATTTTTACCCACTTTTTCTTTTCTAATGATGCTACCTTTGTTGTTGTCTCCAAAAGTGACCAATCTTTTGTTTCTCAGTTAGAGAGAGACAAATTTCGATTTATCTCCATTCATGTGTTTTGAACATCCACTGTCCAAGTACCATTTCTCATTACTCACTCTGAAGCACATCTCATGCTCTTTATTTGCCATAAGATATTGGTTGTTTTCTTCAACTTATTGGTGTCTACTTGAGGATGGTTTGTCAAAAGAAGTAGGAGATTTTGAGGTTACTTTAGAACTTTCAATAAAGTGTTTATTACCTTCCATGCTCTTCTTCTCTTCTTCTTGGTGAGACAATTTAGCCTTAAAAGCTATTAGAGCATCCCATATTTCTTTGGAATTACTGTAACTGTACACATGAAAATATAAACTTCGACTCAAAGCACTTGAAATAATTTTTTAGCTTTTATGTTTAATTATATAAACATTATTTGTTCTATTCCCTATAAGCTTAACTTAATTGTTATTTTTATTTTCAATAATCCCATGATTTGAACAAACAATAACTCTAATTTTTTATCACATAATTGGCTAATACTAAGAAAATTATGTTTCAAACAATCAACTAACAAAACATTATCAATAGAGAAAAAAAGATTTTTATCCACTGTTCTTTTCCAATGATGCTACCTTTGTTGTTGTTTCCAAAAGTGACACATCCCTTGTTTCTTGGTTAGAGAGAGACAGATTTGGATTTATCTCCACTCATGTGTTTTGAACATCCACTGTCCAAGTACCATTTCTCGTTACTCGCTTTGAAGCGAATCTCATGCTCTTTATTTTCCATTAGATAGTGGTTGCTTTCTTCAACTTAGTGGTATCTCCTTAACTATGGTATGTCAAAAAAAGTAGGAGATTTTAAGGTTACTTTAGAACTTTCAATAAAGTGTTTTTACCTTCTATGCTCTCCTTCTCCTCTTCTTGGTGAGACAATTTAGCCTTGAAAGCTATTAGAGCATCCCATATTTCTTTGGCACTACTACAGCTGTACACATGAAAATATACACTTTGACTCAAAGCACTTGAAATAATATTTTTGGCTTTGGTGTTTAATTATATCAACATTATATGTTCTATGCCCTATAAGCTTAACTTGATTTTTTTTTCAACAATCCCATGATTTGAATAAACAATAATCTATTATTTTTATCACATATGACATATGACAAAGAATAAGTAGAAAATACATATGACAAAGAATTAAAATGCTTAGTTATGTAACAATAAGGCATTTATAAAATAGGTTATATATAGTTAATCATGAATCATATAAATAAAATTCTTAGGAGCATAATAGATGGGGAGAAGATACAAATACATTTTTAAGACATTACTAATCTAAGATTAGTAGTAAATTAAGGCAATATAAAACAACTAAGGAGCTGCCAAGTAGCACCATAAAATTGCAGCCACCTTGCACCTACCAAAGCATGCCACATTTCCCATAAAGTTGTAGCCACATAGCATGTCACATTACCCATAAAATTACAGCCACCTTGCACCTACCAAAGCATGCCACATTGCCCATAAAGTGGCAGCCACATGGCATGCCACATTGCCCACAAAATTGCAGCAACCTTGCACCTACCAAAGCATGCCACATTGGCCATAAAATTGTAGTCACCTTGCACCTACCAAAATATGCCACATTGCCCACAAAGTTACAACCACATAGCATGCCACATTGCCCTCAAAATTGCAGCCACCTTGCAGCCACATTGCACCTACCAAAACATGCCACATTGCCCACAAAATTGCAACCACCTTGCACCTACCAAAGTATGCCACATAGCCACAAAAATTTTAGCCAAAATTAGCCAAGAAATTGCCACCTTTCAGCAAGGAAATCTTGCCACATAGCCACAGAATTTTCAAACACATTTTAGTGAAGAAAATGCCACTCACTTCAGCCATGCTTCTGCCCACAATTAGAAAAAAATAATACAAAAGTTGATGTCCCATTCATGCCCCTGCAGCCTCACGCCCTCCCTATAGAAACCACAAGGGAATCCCTACAAAACACAGAATTCCTTTTCCTCTTGAGTGGTGGAAACCAGCGGCCAACATCATGATGTGTAGGCATTATTTTGGGCAGCAAATTCAAACCACCTATTCCTCATGCAATCAGCACCCAATAGGGAGAGAAGACAGCCAAAAAATTTAAAGCCAAAGGGGGAGAGCAACTAGAAAATGTAGCTAAGTTGCAAGGGAAACCAAGAGGAGAAGCAAGCTAAAATTTAAGAACCATAGGAGTATTTTTGCACAAGGTGAGTTTCCCTTTTTGAGGAAAGTTGGTTTGTAATGAGTTAAGCTCATTTTTGGTTCTGTATGGGTGATTCTTGAGCATGGGGTGCATGAGGTTAAAGTTGAAAACATGGAACTCTAGTGGTAGGGAACAATATTTTCCATCTAAGTAACAAACATGTTAAAATGCCACACATTCTGCACTAGGAAGTTATTGTTCCTGCACCTAAAATTTTTTTGGGCCATGTGTTCTTAGACTGTTTGATTGGGTAAATGGCCTTTAAATTCTCTAATATTTGGTTATAAAAGTCTTAAAATATTGATAATCAACTTTTGTGATTTTTGAGAACCTACAAATAGGCCATTTGCAATCAAAACAGTGCTGAGAAAAATCTATTGCACAGCTTAGGCTATTGATGGAAATATTAAACATTGACGGGGTTAGATGTTGAATTTTCGTATGAAAATTTTGTGACATGTTATAAGGATCCTAATTAAGGACCCCACCAAATTTTAGAGAAATCTAAGTATTTTAAAGCATAAAATAAAATATGAAAATTCGGTGACAAGAAGTGAGTCAGAACAGACCAGAACTAGAGACAGCCATAAAAAGTGTGTTATTTGAGGGGCCAAATAAATTATTTTTTACTTGAAATTTTTATGATGATTATATAACATACCTATATCATGAATTTTTAAGAACTTTTACCTATCTAATGGAAAGGAAAATAGAATAGAAATAGAATCGAAACCAATCTGCATTGTTTTGGGTTATGGAGGTACTCCTTGGGGTGAATGGAATAGTTAAGAACTGAGAGATATACTAAATAAAATAGACATGTAGAGAAACCTCCATGGAAAATTTTAGATTTTTTAAAGGACTTTTGTCATATTTAATAATAACCCTAAATCTGAACAGAATCACAGTTTTGTTTTGGGGAGCAGAAACTCTTAAACTAAAGACTTATGATTTTAGGTGCTCATATGCATGCATTAACCAAAAGCCCTTATATATTTTAGTTTGAGTAGCTGGTTGTCACCTTGGCAGCCTTGGAAAGGAAGTGATTGTGCAGGAATTGAGATAGCTAGCTTTTCCTTAAAACACTCTTTATATTTATGAACTTGAATTTATCAATTTCACTGGTTGCCTAACTTTTATGCTATGATGAATAATGGTCTAAAGATATGTTATGTATGCATTCTCAAGAATTATGGGGTGCCCAAGGTGTGCCAAATAAGCCCCATTTTTCCCACGTATTGGCCAATAATAAGAGATACATAACCCTTTTATAGGTATAAGACTGCATTAGGTAAGTAAACCAAAATGTTATGGGTCCCTAGTGTGACCAAGATGATGTATGTATATATGATTAGTGCTTATGTTTCAGTGAAATAAATTGAGATATTTTAACGAATGGAATGTATACTGATTTTCTGAAAAAATTTCTAGCTATTGAGATTGTCATCTTATCTTTTTATGTCCACATAATCACATTCCAAGAACTCCAACAAGAAGTGAGCAACAAGGGTCTCAAGGTTGACTCATCTGAATATGGATATGGATTGTATATTTCCTTGTTGTGTAATATATGTGGGATGGCTAAATTAAGTGCTAAGTCCCTTTTAGACAGCTCATAATGTGATGTAAAATAAGTTATGGACTGTACACTTTTCTTTATGGCATGAAAGCCTTTTTGTTGTAATTAATGCATATCACGCCTAGTTAGTTGCCTGTAAGGAAATGAAATTTGAAAATGCTTGGAATAGCCTGAAGCACTTGTATACTTATCCAAGAAAGATAACTAACAATATTAGTAAATAGATTAATTTATGGGTTAGGTAGACATTGCTATAAAGTTTTATATAAGAAAAAAATGTATAATACTAAAAGGATTTAAGGGGAATATTCAATGATGTGGAGGTATGAAATAAGATGCTAATCAGTAGATGTTACAGCTAATACTAAGAAAATTATGTTTCAAACAATCAACTAATAGAACATTATCAATATAGAAAGAAAGATTTTTACCCACTTTTTCTTTTCCAATGATGCAACCTTTGTTGTTGTCTCCAAAAGTGACACATCCTTTGTTTCTCGGTTAGGGAGAGATGAATTTAGATTTATCTCCACTCATATGTTTTGAACATCCACTATCCAAGTACCATTTCTCATTATACGCTCTGAAGCACATCTCATCCTTTTTATTTGCCATTAGATAGTGGTTGCTTTCTTCAACTTATTGGTGTCTCCTTAAGGATGGTTTGCCAAAAACAAGTAGGAGATTCTGAGGTTACTTTAGAACATTCAATAAAATGATTATTACCTTCCATTCTCTCCTTCTCCTCTTCTTGGTGAGACAATTTATCCTTGAAAGCTATTAGAGCATCCCATATTTCTTTGGCACTACTATAGCTGTACACATGAAAATATACACTTTGACTCAAAGCACTTGAAATAATATTTTTGGCTTTGGTGTTTTACTGATTATTATTTTTATAAAAAAAGGTCCAAGAACTTTTGGGTTTTAGTGCTGCTTGGCCTCGTTCAACAAGGGTAGGAATGATGTCCAAAAAAAACAAGGGTAGGAATGAAGGGACCATTCTTAATAACTTCCCATAAGTTAACATCAATATCCTTAATAAAAATCTTCATCCTTAGCTTCCAATAGATATAGTTCTTGTAACATCCCTAATTTTATTAAGTAGGAAATATTTTTAACTGTGAAGGAAAGGAAAGAGAATGGAAAGAAACGTTGAAGAAACCCTAGAAAATTGTAAAGTAGCTAAATGGCAAAAAGAAAATCTAGAATGAGAGAAATTGTAAATTGCCCAATTCATTAAGGATAAAACTAAACATGAGAAAATGAGCTAGAGATATGTTTTCGGTGTGACCTTAAAAACCATTAGCATCTTCTTAAAAGAGGAATTAAACCATTTGGGGAAGCCAAACAAGGCCTTAGCCAAAGGGTTAGTCACAATCTAATAGAGTAGCAAACTTGTAATTGTGGCATGGTTAAGGGACATAGTTAGCATGAAGAAGTTGGCTTCTAGAAGAAATATTATTTTAATGTATTTCTTAGTGACTTCTTGAGGAAGTCTACCAAAAGGAATTGTAACATCCCTAATTTTGTTTCTTTTATTAATAAAGGTACATAAATATTTAATTAAAGAAATAAAATTTATTAGATAATTTTTAGATATCTAAGGAAATATAGAAGTTTAGAAACTTTTCACCTGATGTGTATGCATAGAAAATGTTTATAACATTAAAGAAATAAGTAAAGAAAGAAAACCTAATAGGAAAAATTAGAAATAACATACTAAAGAGATGCGAAATTCTTGGGTAAAGAAGATAATTTTTTGGAAATTAAGTAAAGGTCTTAAAATTTCAAGAAAATTAGATTAGGGTAATTTTTTCCGAATTTAAGAGCTAGAGTTCCTAAATTTAACATCTCCACCCATACATTGGACTTTCACCTATGGACACTTCATATAGTTTTTCCACTTCACATGAGTTTCTAGCAAGCCAATTGGATAGCCCAAGCAAGAAATAAAATATAAACTTAGACTAGGATATAAAAGTTGGACCAATAGCCCAAAAATTATGAAAATGTGATCAAGCCCTCCATGAAAGGTAGAATTTCAGCCAAAACAAATGAAATGGGTAAGAATGAGCCCAAATATAAGAGGAAAAAATAAGAACCATGTGAGAAAATAGTAGTGTAATAATAATCAAGATTAGATCACATGGCATTAGGACAAAACATCTATATCCTACATTCATAATTTCAACAAGTAGGTAATAATACATGGCATTAGGACAAAGCATCTATATCCTACATTCATAATTTCAACAAGTAGGTAATAATACATAGCATTATGATAAAAATTCTTATCCTACATAAATAATTTCAGCCAAGCAAGGGAGACTCAAGGGCTAAAAATTTGCCACATAGAAAGGCAAACCTATTATACTTGAGTGAGACAAAAGAAAAAGGAAATGAATTCTTAAATCAAAGGGACCTTGTCCCTTGTCTTAAGAACATTTTATCATGATTTTCAAAATACAAACCTCCTTTTGCTATGTATATCTTGACTAAGGGAGAGAAAGACAAGAACATAAGTTGTCTTAAAATTTCAAGAAGATTGGATTAAGGTAATTTTTCCTAATTCAAAAGCTAGAATTCCTAAGTTTAACATCTCCACCCATACATTGGGTTTTCCACAACAGACACTGATGAGATCATAGCTAGGGCTGACAAACGGAAATAGAATGCAGACCCGCTTCAAGTCCCAATTGGACCTATTACAAGAGCTCGGGCTAAAATATTCAAAAAAACACTTAATAGTCTAATCCTAGAGGCCCATCAAGGAGATACTTGCATTACTGCAAAAGAAGAGACAAAACTGGTCCATGTCATTAAAACCCATTTAAATATGGGTCAAGACCAGCCAATTTAAATATGGACCTAAAGTACAAGAAGTGATGTGATCTTAATTAAGCATGATATTAATACCTTTAAACTTACTTTTTGTTTGATTTAAGTAAAATATAATTAGGAATTAGCTTTGTTTTTTGTTTTGTGTTGTAGGAACAAAGGAAGAAGAAAAGAGAAGAAAAAGATAATAAATTCATGGAAAAATGCTACATTGCAGCGATTCCAGACTTTTCAGCACGGTTTTGAGCATATCTCCCTCTTATGAACTTCAAGCAAAGTGATTCAAGTGGCTGTGAAACGATAACACAATCCTTTACAACTTTTATGTTGAACACTTGGTCAAATTTGGGAGATTTCATAGTGTTACAGAGCTCACAAATTAGAATCATAGTGCAGTAGAGTGAATTCTGACCTTTGGTCACTCATTTTGTCATATCTCCTTCAATTCAGATCCAATTAAGGTGATTCCAGCGGCTATGGAAAGAAGAGACATAGGGATACAACTTTTCTGTTCGGCACTTTATCAAATTCTAGAGTTTTCTGGGCACCACGGCGCTGCACCATGCAGGTCCATAGCGCCGCAGCGCCGCCGCCGTACAGCTCGTGAAATTTGCGATTTTTAGGGTTTTTTGACTCCAATTGAAGCCCAATAGGCTGGGATTTGACCTAGATACACTCCTACTTCGATTAGGAGGAGTTAATCTATTAAAAGGGAGGAAAGCAAGCAGAGAATGGATGCAATTCTTCATCCAAGTTCTTCAATTCTTCTTTAGATTTTCTTATGGCCCTGCGTGACTAGTTCTTTTTAGTTGATTGAGGTAGATTGAAACCTCAAGGGATTCTCATACATTGTGAGATTTGGATTTAATTTTATTGTTTTAATTTGAATTGAGTATTGATTATTCATCTATTCTTCTTCTTAATGATTATTCATATGATTGCTAGGAGGCCTACTAGTATATTGTCTGTCTTAATCTACCGCTGAATTGTGTTTTGAACAAAGTCTTCAATTCTGCGATTCATGAGGCAAATAGGTTTGAGGATTTTGGATTATAAATCATTGAACCTATGATGAATGATTAACTAAATTAGATATAGCCGATGTGTTTATATTTATTTAGCTCTGTCAGTTTCTCTAGTTCTTCATGCGATTAGTAAGCTATGCTTTACCAATGTGCTAAAGGATTGCTTGTTAATTAGGGTTTAATTATTGCGATTGTCATTAATTTACTAGACTTAAGGAGGAATAGGGTTAGAAACCCAATGATAGATATTCAATTACATATTGATTATGTTGTCAATGATCAATGTAATCCCTTGATGGTGGATATCAACCGAAACCAACGTCTTTATCATTAATCACTCTCTCTTATTTATTTTCATTATTGTTTACTTTACTTAAATTGCAATTATCAATCCCCCTCTTTTTCAATCACATAAGGTAATTTCAGTCTCTGTGGGATCGACCCTTACTCCCACTAATACGGGTTAGTTTTGAGGTAAGGTATCAATTTGGGTGTACCTGCGACAGTGCGCACCAAATTTTGGTGCTGTTACCGGGGACTGCGTCATTATTTTTTGTGATTTTTTTTTATTTATGCCTATAACTCATTCTTCTAATTCTCAAGATTTATAGTTCAATCCAGATATTGAAAAATCTATATACAGGCACAGAAGAGAAATTCAAGAAGACGTTGATCAGGATAGGGAGGAAGTGATCATGGCCAGACACCCTACTCTGAAGGAGCTTGCAGCTCCTGATTTGCATCAGCAACCCTTATGCATTACTTTTGCTAATCTTGATGACAATGTTAATTTTGAATTGAAGTCTGAATTAATTCATCTCTTACCAAGTTTTCATGGTCTTGTAGGTGAAGACCCGCATAAACATCTGAAGGAGTTCCATGTGATATGTACCAGTATGAAGCCCCCTGGAGTAACTGAGGAACAAATAAAACTCAGGGCTTTTCCTTTTTCCTTAAAAGATTCAGCCAAAGATTGGTTGTATTATTTGCCCTCTGGTACTATCACTACCTAGAATGAGATGAAGAGAATATTTTTAGAACGTTATTTTCCTGCATCTAGAGCCGCTACTATTAGGAAAGAAATATGCGGCATTAGGCAATTGTATGGTGAAACGCTTTATAAATATTGGGAGAGGTTTAAGAAACTTTGTGCAAGCTGAACACATCATCAGATTAGTGAGCAGCTACTAATCCAATATTTTTATGAAGGTCTTTTACAGGGAGATAGGAGCATGATAGATACAGCTAATGGAGGAGCACTAGTAGATAAGACTCCTGAAGCAGCCAGAGTCCTGATATCAAATATGGCTGCCAATTCTCAACAGTTTGGCGTTAGGCATGATCCTCCTATTAGGCATGCCCAATAGGTAAGTACTACTTCTCTTCATAATCAAATATCTGAACTTACTTCTCTTGTGCGCCAAATGGCTACAGGTACACTACAGCAAGTTAAAGTATGTGGAATATGCTCAGCCACAGGGCACCCAACTGACATGTGTCCTACACTTCAAGAGGAATCCACAGAACAAGCGAATGCTGTAGGAGGTTTTCCTGGCCAACCAAAAAGGTATGATCCATATGCTAATACATACAATCCTAGATGGAAAGATCATCCCAATTTCAGATATAGGAATGCACAAAATAGGCCTGCAGGACAAAATTTTCAACAAAATCAGCAAGCCTATTATCCTAGACAGAATGCATCCCAGGATCAATAGGTAAGTAATCCATTGGAAGATATTGTGAAAACTCTTGTACATAATTCTCATCAATTTCAGCAAGAGACAAGAGCTAGCATTCAGAATCTAACAATTCAAATAGGTCAGTTAGCAACTACAGTGAGTCGATTGGATGCTCAGAACTCAGGTAAGTTACCTTCTCAAACTGTGGTGAACCCTAAAGAGAATGCTAGTGAAATTTTTTTAAGGAATGATAAGGAGATTGAAAACCCACCAGCACCCTCTTCTCCTAAGAAAACTGAAAAATCAATTAAGGAGAATGAAGCACCTACAGGTAAGTCTCCTTCTAATTTAAATTATGAAGTAGTGCCTCCTTTTCCAGAAGCTCTTAAAGAGAATAGGCTAAATGAGAAAACTTCTGAATTGTATGACATCTTTAGAAAATGTGAAGTTAATATTCCTCTCCTAGATGCTATTAAGCAGGTACCAAGATATGCAAAGTTCTTGAAAGAATTATGCACTCAAAAAAGAAAGCAAAAATTGAAGGGGTTTGAAAAGGTTCAAATGAGTCAGAACGTATCTACCATGATACAAACAAAACTCCCCACTAAATGCAAGGATCCAGGTATGTTTACTATTCCATGTAAAATTGGGGATACTCATGTTGAACAAGCTATGTTGGATATAGGAGCCTCCATAAATGTCATGCCATATTCTATATATGCTTCCTTGAAATTAGGACCATTGAACTCTACTAATGTGGTCATTCAATTAGCTGACAGGTCCATTGCATACCCTAAGGGAGTAATTGAGGATGTTTTGGTACAGGTAGATGATTTGGTTTTTCCTACAAATTTTTATGTACTAGACATGGAAAATGGGGATTTTACATCCCCAATATTATTAGGGAGACCATTTTTGAAAACCTCAAAAATCAAGATAGATGTTCACAATGGCACACTCACTATGGAATTTGATGGTGAAGTAATAAATTTTAGTATGTATGAAGCCATGAAACATCCAGGTGATGATACTCCTGTTTATTCTATAGATATCTTTGATTCCCTAGCACATGATGTATTTCAATTAGATGGACAGGATAAATTGGACGTGATTGTGAGCAAATCCATAGAAGAGGATGATGGTAAGATAGAATTGGATGAAGAAAAAAAAGAGGAACTGGCTGCACTAAATGGTTTTTCAGAAGAACCACCAACAGGTAATGTTTCTTATATAGAATTACCAATTTCTGATATTTCTTTTCTACCTTCTGTTGTGCAGGCTCCTACTCCTGAACTGAAGCCACTCCCTGATCACCTCAAATATGTATTCTTAGGAGAGGGAGAAACACTTCTTGTTATTATCTCCAACAAGCTTGAAAATGATCAAGAGGCAAAACTAATCCAAGTTCTTAAAGAACACAAAACTGCAATAGGTTGGACCATAGCTGATCTTAAGGGAATAAGCCCTTCTACATGTATGCACAGAATATTGATGGAAGAAGGAGCTAAACTATCTAGACAGCCCCAAAGAAGGCTAAATCCACCTATGATGGATGTAGTGAAGAAAGAAATTCTTAAATTGTTGGAGGTTGGGGTAATATACCCTATTTCAGATCGTCATTGGGTGAGCCCAGTGCAAGTGGTTCCCAAGAAAATAGGAATAACTGTGATAAAAAATCAAAAGGAGGAATTGGTACCCACCCGGATTCAAAATGGGTGGAGGGTTTGTATAGATTATAGAAAATTAAATTCTGTAACCCAAAAAGATCATTTTCCTTTACCTTTTATTGATCAAATGCTTGAAAGATTATCTGGTAAACCTTACTACTATTTTCTTGATGGTTATTCAGGCTATTTCCAAATTGCAATTGCTCCTGAAGATCAGAAAAAGACAACCTTCACTTGTCCATTTGGGACATTCGCATATAGGCGCATGCCATTTGGGCTTTGTAATGCCCCTGCTACTTTTCAAAGGTGTATGGTTAGCATATTCTCATATTACCTTGAAAAATTCATTGAGGTATTTATGGATGATTTTTCAGTTTATGAGAATTCATTCGATGATTGTTTGCATAACCTTTCACTAATTTTGAAAAGATGTCAAGAAACTAACCTTGTTTTAAATTTTGAAAAGTGTCATTTTATAGTTGAACAAGGTATCAATTTGGGTGTACCTGCAATAGTGCGCACCAAATTTTGGAAAATTTGGTGCGCACTGTCGCAGGTACACCCAAATTGATACCTTACCTCAAAACTAACCTGTAGTAGTAGGAGTAAGGGTCGATCCCACAGAGACTGAAATTACCTTATGTGATTGAAAAAGGGAGAATTGATAATTGCAATTTAAGTAAAGTAAACAATAATGAAAATAAATAAGAGAGTGATTAATGATAAAGACGTTGGTTTCGGTTGATTTCCACCGTCAAGGGATTACATTGATCATTGAAAACATAATCAATATATAATTGAATATCTATCATTGGGTTTCTAACCCTATTCCTCCTTAAGTCTAGTAAATTAATGACAATCGCACTAATTAAACCCTAATTAACAAGCAATCCTTTAGCATATCGGTAAAGCATAGCTTACTAATCGCATGAAGAACTAGAGAAACTGACAGAGCTAAACAAATATAAACACATTGGCTATATCTAATTTAGTTAATCATTCATCATAGGTTCAATGATTTATAATCCAAAATCCTCAAACCTATTTGCCTCATGAATCGCAGAATTGAAGACTTTGTTCAAAACACAATTCAGCGGTAGATTAAGATAGACAATATACTAGTAGACGTCCTAGCAATCATATGAATAATCATTAAGAAGAAGAACAGATGAATAATCAATACTCAATTCAAATTGAAACAATAAAATTAAATCCAAATCTCACAATGTATAAAAATCCCTTGAAGTTTTAATCTACCTCAATCAACTAAAAAGAACTAGCCACGCAGGGCCATAAGAAAATCTAAAGAATTGAAGAACTTGGATGAAGAATTGCATCCATTCTCTGCTTGCTTTCCTCCCTTTTAATAGATTAACTCCTCCTAATCGAAGTAGGAGCGTATCTAGGTCAAATCCCAGCCTATTGGGCTTCAATTGGAGTCAAAAAACCCTAAAAATCGCAAATTTCACGAGTTGTACGGCGGCAGTGCCGCAGCGCTCTACTCTAGCGCCGCGGCGCTATGGACCTGCATGACGCAGCACCGCGGTGCCCAAAAAACTCCAGAATTTGACAAAGTGCCGAACACAAAAGTTGTAGCTTATGTCGCTTCTTTCCATAGCCGCTGGAATCACCTTAATTGGATCTAAATTGAAGGAGATATGACAAAATGAGTGACCAAAGGTCAGAATTCACCCTGCTGCACTATGATTCTGATTTGCGAGCTCTGTAACGCTATAAAATCTCCCGAATTTAACCAAATTTTCAACATAAAAGTTGTAAAGGATTGTGTTATCGTTTCACAGCCACTTGAATCACTTTGATTGGAGTTCATAAGAGGGAGATATACTCACAACAGTGCTGAAAGGTCTGGAATCACTGCAATGTAGCATTTTTCCATGAATTTATTATCTTTTTCTTCTCTTTTCTTCTTCCTTTGTTCCTACAACACAAAACACACAAAAAAGCTAATTCCTAATTATATTTTACTTAAATCAAACAAAAAGTAAGTTTAAAGGTATTAATATCATGCTTAATTAAGATCACATCAAATACCTCCACACTCAACCTTTTGCTTGTCCTCAAGCAAAATAATCCCTAAAGACAAAAACAAAATTCAATATATGTAGTGAGTGTTAGCTTACCAAAATTTTTGCCTCATATCTTTAAAATATATTCAAGAAAAATTTTGAAAGATCATAGTCATGCACAAGATTAACCCAAACGCAATCCATTATTTTATTCTCTTGAATCCCGAGTGTGTGTGTGTTTTGAGCTATTAAATTTTCTTTTACCCGGATGAGTTTATATGTCCCAAAATTTTGGTTGTAGATCTCTAAATAGTTTAGGATTTCCATATGCTTATTCTTCATGCCACTCTCCACTAATATAGGCCAAAACTACCTCTAGGATCAATAGGACTTTATTTGGCTTGTAATGTGGCCAGGGTATAAGGTGGGATAAAGGATACAAATTTAGGCTTAATCACCCAACACCACATGACTAAATATGATCTATTGAGCTTTTTCAAGTTTGGAGGACTTTCCCCCACACTTATTTTCTTACTTCAATTGAGTTTGATCCATCCTTTCCTTGATTCTCAAAAAGTATTTTTTTTTCACCCACAACATATGCTTTTATTCTCTTCGGAATTTTCTTTTCTTCCTTTTTCATAATTCTCTCTTCTTTTTTCTTTGCATAATTCTTTTCTTTTCCTTGCTCCACCCTTCCACCCTTTTGTCAATTTAAGCTCTACAAAACAAGTATTCAGAAAAATAATCATGGAGTGAGTGAATAGGATAAAAAATAAGGATATTCATACAAAATTTGGCTTTCGGCTTGTTTGTGGTTTTTAGAAGAAGAAGTTCATTAAGCTCAAGATAGAGGAACTAAGGATATTTCATTGCTTAGGTTAGGCTAGATAGGCTCAATCTATCAAATAATGCCTAAATCATCTCCTAAATAATAGTATTAACCTAGGATTTCGCCTCAAGTAGCATTCGAATAAGTTCTAGAATCTTGTGGAGATCATGAAATATGTTTGAATTATATAAACCTTCTCTAAGTACAAGATAAATTTAATGCCCAAAGTTATTGTGCAAACATATTTCAGGATTCTAAAGTCAAAAGTAATAAATTGCAAAAGGGATAAAATTGCACACAATCATAAATTTTTTATATTTTTCAAGAGCTAAAAAAAATTTGGATAGTCATATCATTGGCTGTTGGTTGTGCCTAACATCCCAAAACATAAATTGAAATACTCACACAATCACTCAACTTGCTAAACGCAATAAAAATGCATTAATAGTGAAAATCAGAAAATTGATGCTCATAATAGGGTCACAATGATTCAGAGAAATAAACTTCCACCCCCACACTCAAACTTTACATTGTCCTCAATGTAAAAGAAAGATAGAATTATGGAAAGATATAGAAAAACATATGAGTTAAGTGAACTTCCCTGAATTTGTTTGGAGTGGAATGCGCACTGGACCATGAATATTTCTGATTCCCACTTTTCTTTTTTCTTTTTCTTTTTATGTTGGGTTGCCTCCCAATAAGCGCCTTTGTTTAATGTCGTTGGCTCGACTCAAGGCTCTTTATGTCATTCAAGGAGGATCCTTGATGTCAACTTTGAATTGGCTTGCATTTGAATGTGCAGAATTATGAGGTTCAGCTGCATTATGAAGAGGGAAGTTAGCATTAGTCAAAGATTTAATTAAATGAGAACTCAACTTACTTGGAAATAACCGATGTCTTGAGGAGCTTTTGGCATCCAGTTTAATTTCATCCTTTTGAAATTCTACTAAAGCATGCGGTAACTTTCCTCTATCTTTGAGTAGGGCATATTTATTTGAGGTTATAACTGCGGGTGGTTCTCCACTGTATATGCCCTTTAAATGGCTAGGGAGGCTCTTTAAGCCTAGGTCAGAATACTGCACAATAGAAGGTATAAGCATCTTATTAGAAATTGGTAACAACATAGAAAGATCCTCCTTACCTGTTTGCTTCACTTCTGGTGCTTCTTCTCCTGCTAAAATATTCTCTTCAAATTTGGCGTTTAGGGTACATTCCATAACCTCTTTCTTAGTAGGCTTACTAGTGTCAATTTTCAAGTCATCTTTTTCATTTAGTGCAGAATTTTCTTCCTTTTGCATTAACGATGCTAAGGCTAGACTTTCAATTTCTGAATTTTGAGCCTCTAGCCTGCTGACTATTGTTGCTAATTGCCCAATTTGATTTGTTACCTTACCTCTTGTTGAAATTGATGAGTATTATGTTCAATAGATTTGACAATTTCTTCTAAAGAACTACTTACCTAGAAATCCTGATATGCAGACTGTCTAGGATAATAGGCCTGTTGGGTATGCTGAAAATTTATAAAATTTTGTTCTACAGGACTATTTTGTGCATTCCCATACCTGAAGTTGAGATGATCCTTCCATCCAAGATTGTATATGTTTGAATAGGAATCATACATCACTTGTGGTCTTTCAGGGAAACCTCTAACTATATTTACCTAGTCAAATGACTCATCATAGAAAGTTGGGTACCCAATAGAAGGATGCCCTTTGGCTGAATAATTTCCATAGCACTTCTCTCTTTGCATATTTTCTACACGTTGATGAACAAGAGAAGTTAAATTTGCAAGTTGTTGTTCAAGGGAAGAACTACATACCTCACCAGCATATCTTAATGGAGAGCCCAGCCTAGTGCCAAATTGTTGAAAATTGGCTGCCATATTCAAGGTTATGAACAAAAAGAAAAGAAAAGAAATCACAAAAGGTAAATAGACACAGTCCCCGGCAACGGCGCCAAGAAGATTGAAGCCTGAAGATTGAATATAAGCCCAAAATCAATGAATTATTTTATGGCCCAATTTAGGCTACGTTTTTTTTCTGATTTATTTTACTTTATTTGACTAGGAATGTTTAGTATTTGATGGTTTCCTTGTTTGACTAGAAGAGTTTTTTCTAAACTCTCTAGGAGTTTCCTATTTCTAGGTTTCCTTACTCTATAGGAGTTTTCTATTACTTTTCCTTGTTTGTTTATGTTATTGGCCTATAAATAGGCATGTATGCTCATGAACAATTCAGATTATCATTTATATTATTGAGAGTGTTTTCTCTTTGGTTCTTTAAAGAACTTTTCTGAACTTATCAAGGTTTATCTTGTGGCGTTCAAGCAAGACTTATCACTCACAATCTTCTTCCTCTTTCTTGAGTGTGGTGTCTACAATATTTTCTTATACCTTTGGTTCTTATCTCTTTATAAATAACGGGTTGAGGTCTTCTTTTTATTTATTTTCTTATATAAGTCTGAATTAGAACACGATCCTTAAACTTGGATCCCATATTGATTCCGGATCTCACTACTCTTGGTAAGGTTCATATCAGGGGTTCACATCATTTGGTATCAGAGCCTAAGTTCTAAATCAGATTTGATCTATCCTATTTGTTTTCTTATTCTTATTCCATCTTACTATCTCGTATTTTTTTCTGTGTTCTTCATTCTTCTTATCTTCTAATTTTCGTTTTATTTCTAGTGTTCTTAGTTCAAGTGCATATTCTGAAGAAAAAAAATTCGAAAAAAAATCGGAATTGAAAAAAAAGGCAGTGTAGAATTCTGAAAGAAAAAGGAGAGGAAATTCGAAAAAAAAAAATAGAACCAATTGTTGATGAAATTCAAGTTCCACCTAGATTTTGCATTCTGATCTTTAAAAAAAAACAAAGTGATCTAGTAATTTTAATTGCATCATTTTTTTTTCTTGCTTTGATATTTAGTTTTCTTATTTTGGTTATTTTTGCTATCTCAATTGTTTCCTTTTCTCTAGTCATTGATTTCTTTCTATTCTAGTTGCTTCGTGGTGTGATTTTTCTTATTCAACTTCTTATCTTGTCTTTAATTTCATTTTTTTTCCTAAATTTCAATTACTTTGTTCCCTTTATTTCTTAAAATTCTATTCTTTTTCTTCTTCCTTTACTCTTTGTACGCTATTAGTTGAGTTTGGATTGTTGCAAGAAAATTTTGTGTGAATTTGTTTGAGTTCAATAAAGAATTGAAAGAGGGGACTAAGAGAGAAAAAAGGCAAGAGAGTGTGTGCTTATAAGAGGGTAAAAGCCAAAATTTGAGTAAACACGAGTGTTAGTGCCATTAATCTTGAGATAAACACGTAAGCTAGTGTTGTGAGAATTTGTTTTACTCTAACAATGTTTTGTAGGAAAATCATGTAACACAACAAGGACAAAAATACTTTCGAAGGTATGTCGGGAATGGTGGATCCAAAGTTGATGATGGAAACTTTAGTGAGTGAGATGAGGCGAGTTTTGAAAGAGGAGATAGAACAAGTTCATGAACATTTAGATCGGGTAGAGAATTCACAAAATACTCCCAATATGCATAGGAGAGAAATAGTTCAACCGAGAAAAGTAAGTTTTGAAAGTAGAGAGTATTATAGAGATGATTTTGATGAAGTTGACAGAGATTTGAGTAAAAGATATGGTGGGAGATTTAGAGAAGTTAGGAATTGGAAAAATAATAACTTGGGTAGTTTTAAGATGAAGGTTCCGTCGTTTCAAGACAAAAATGACCCCGAAACTTATCTAAATTGGGAGAGAATGATGGAATTGTTGTTTGGGTGTCACAACTATTCTAAGTTGAAAAAGGTAAAATTGGCTGCCATTGAATTTACTGACTATGCTATTATTTGGTGGGATCAATTGATTTTAAGCAGGAGACGAAATGGAGAAAGACCCATTGAGACGTGGGAGGAGATGAAAGCAGTTATGAGGAAGCGATTTATTCCAAGTCACTATCATAGGGACTTATTTAAGAAGTTGCGAAGCCCTACTCAAGGTTCTCAAAGTGTTAGATACTACTATGATGATCAAGTGAGGCAAAAGAAAGAGAGTGAAGAAAAGAAAATGAGTGAAAGAATTAAGAGAGAGATGTTGAGAAAATTAAGAGAGAAAAAGAGATAGAGGACAGAAAAAGTATGATAGAAAAAGAGAGAGAGGCCGAGAAAATTAAGAGAGAAAAAGAGAGAGAGGTTGAGAAAATTATGAAAGAAAAAGAGATAGAGGCCAAGAAAGTTAAGAGAGAAAATGAAAGAGAGGCTGAGAAAATTGATGGAAAAATTACAAGAACCAATTGGGTCACTGAAAGAAAAATTGAGAGAAAACAAATGAATTTTTATGCAAGAGAAAGTGTGACAAAAAAATGTTTTGTTTTCAATTTTGTCAATGATTGTATTAATGAGCTTAACTCTTACTTACCCAATATTGAAGTTTCTATTTTGCAGGGTAATGTTCTCAATGTATGTGAGAAAGTAACATCTGATAAGTTCTTTGGGCATAATAAATTTCTATTTAAAGAATATAAATTTTGTATGCCTAAATATTCATTGCAGGATTTATTTGTTAGGGAAGCTCATGGAGGTGGTTTAATGTGACATTTTGGCATATCTAAGACTTTAGATGTTTAGCATATGAAATATGATGCAAAACGAATATGTGAACAGTTTTTAACTTGTAGACAAGCTAAGTTTAAAATGAAGCCTAATGGATTATATACTTCTTTGCATCTACCTAGTGTACCATAAACCTTAATTATGCTTGGTTAATTTAATTGAATGTTATTATGAGTTAAATAGTTAAAAGTAAAGAGGTAATGAATTCATGATATTTTACAAATATATATATATATATATATATATATATATATATATATATATATATATATATATATGTGTGTGTGTGTGTGTGTGTGTGTGTGTGTAAAAAAATAGAGTTGTTACACTAATCTTTCAAATGTTAAAGTAGGTAAGGCTTTGGTGAATAAATCTGTTAAATTATCACTTGAACGAATTTGTTGTACATCAATATCACCTTTCTTTTGAAGTTTATGAGTGAAAAAGAACTTTCATGAGATATGTTTTGTTATATCTCCTTTAATATATCATCTCTTCAACTAAGCTATACATGCAATATTATCTTCATATAGTATAGTTGGAGTCCCTTTTTCAGAAAATAGTATACACGTCTCTCGGATTTGTTGAGTCATGGATCTCAACCAAATTCAAGACTTGCTTCATGAAAGGTTATAATCGCTGCATGATTTAAAGAAGTATCAGCAAATGTTTGTTTTATAGAATGCTATGATATAGCTCAATCACCATATGTAAATAAATAACCTGTTTGAGATCGAGCCTTATGCGGATCAGATAAATATCCAACATTTGCATAACCAATGAATTATGGTCTAGATCCATTTTCATATAACAATCTCATATCAATAGTACCATGAAAATATCAAAAGACATGTTTAATTCGATTCCAATATCTTCGCATTGGACAAGAGTTAAATCTAACTAACAGGCTGATAGCAAAAGTTATATCAGGCCTTGTATTATTGGCTAGATACATTAATGCATTAATTGCACTATGATATGGTACTTCAGGACCAAGAACTTCTTCATTATCATCTTGAGGTCGAAAAACATCTTGTTTCACATCAAGTGAGTGAACAACCATTGAGGTACTTAATGGATGTACTTTGTCCATGTAAAATTTTTTAAGGACTTTTTCTGAATAAGTTGATTGATAAACAAAAATTCCATTTCTCAAATGTTTAAATTGTAAGCCAAGACAAATTTTTTTCAAGATCTTTTATTTCAAACTCTTTCTTCAAACTCTCTACTACCTTTATAATTTCTTCAAGAGATAATATTTAAATTATCAACATACACCATAATAATAGCAAATCCTAAATTTGCTTTCTTTATAAGAACACATGGACATATATGGTCATTCTTATAACCATCCTTTAACAAATATTCACTGAAATGATTATACCATATTTTTCAAGACTATTTTAATCCATAAAAGGATCTTTGTAATTTAATTAAATAAAGTTATCAGGATTTTGAATTATATGCTTCAGGCACCTTAAATCCTTCTAGAATTTTCACATATATGTCATTATCAAGTGAGCCATATAAATAGGCTATAACAACGTCCATAAGACACATATCAAAATTTTCATGTACTGTCAGACTAATGAGATAACGAAATGTAATTGCATCTATCACATGAGAATATGTGAAATTATAATCAATTCCAAGTCTTTGTGAAAAATATTGTGCAGCAAGTCGTGCTTTGTACCTCAATTTCATTTTTCTCATTTCTTTTATGTACAAATACCCATTTGTACCCAACGGGTATTACACCTTTAGGTATTTGAACTATAGGTCCAAAAGCCTCACGTTTTTTTAAGTGAATTCAATTCTACTTGAATTATGTCTTTCTATTTTGGCCAATCACATCTACATCGACACTCATCGATAGATGTAGGTTCATAATCCTCATTATCATTCAAAATATTAAGCGCTACTGTATACACAAAAGTGTTATCAATAACTGTTTATTTTTTATTTAATCGGTTCCCTGTATATACATAATTTATTAAGATATCTTCATTTTTATCAATTTCAAGTACCTGAACTTCTTTTGAAAGTACTTTATTTGTTATGTCTCTAATCTCTTCAAGAACATCTATTTCTTTAATGGGTTGATATTGAATAACTGTTTATTTCCTTTTATGAAGATTTTTTTCTTTTGAACTGATTGATCTACCACGCTTTTGACGTGCTTTAGACTCGCTAGCGATTTTACTTACGGATTGTCCCATCAATCTATACAGGAGTATTTATAGTTAGTATATGTGACTTGGTCACTCTCTTTAGGTTAGTAAATATATTTAGTAGTTAATTTGCTATATTTTGTAAATGAATTATTTTTTGAACTTCAAGTTCACATTGTCTTGTGCGAGGATTAAGATATGACGAAATATTCCATGTAATTTTTTTGATTAGCTATTTTTTATTTTTTTTCCCCTAATGTTGGGAAGACCAATTCATCAAAATGACAATTGGTAAAACGTACCGTAAATACATCTCCTATCATTGGCTCAAGATATCTTATAATGGAAGAAGAATCATATCCAACATATATTCCTAATCTCCTTTAAGGATCCATCTTAGTGAGTTGTGGTAGGTTTAATTGAACATATACCGCACACTCAAAAATTCTGATATGGAAAAATTCAGTTGAACCATTTTGTGTATGAACATGAGCTACAAAATGTTCAACATTTATGTCAATCAACATACAATAATCATTGAAAATTTGTGAAAAAAATTAACCAGTATTATCAAGGCGAATGGTTTTAATTGTATAATCTGAAAATTGTGCTTTTAATCGAATTATTTGAGCAAGTAATCTTGCAAACGCTAGATTGTAGATTGATAGTAAGTACACATGAGATTATCAACTGGATGTGTCTATTAATACCATAAAATATCTAAATGGCTAACATGTAGGATGAATAGGTCCACATATATCACCATGTATACATTCAAAAAATGTTGAAGATTTAGTTCCAACTTTAACTAGTGATGGCTTAATAATCAATTTACCTTGAAAACAAACAACACATAAGAATTGATTAAGTTGAAAAATCTTTAGGTTTTTCAATGGGTGCCCATGTGAATTTTTAATAATTTTTTGCATAATTATTGATTTAGGATGTCCCAACCGGTCATGCCAAATAGTGAAAGTTTTTAAATCAATAAACTTCTGGTTTATTGTAGCATGTATCTCAATTGCACTAATTTATGTATAGTACAATCCAGAAGAAAAAATAAGTAATTTTTCTAATACACTTTTCTTACCTAAAACAATGCTTGTAATATGAATGTATTCATTATTTTTCTCATATATAGTCTCTATGTGATATTCGTTACAACGAATATATTTAAACCTCAACAAATTTCTTTGAGTTTTAGAAGAGAATAAAGCATTGTTTATGATCAATTTTGTTCCTTTCGGTAGTATGATTATAGCTCTTCCAAAACTTTCAATTAGTTTTGTAATACCAAAAATTGTAATAACATAAGTTTCACCTATTTTTATTAGAGAAAAATATTTTTTATCTTTAAAGATAGTATGAGTTATTGTGTTGTCTACAAGACATATATCTTCATCTATATTTTCTTCCATTAAATAAATAAAGAAATATAAGAAATATTACAAAGTAATTAAAGAAATATTAGATATAAATAAAAATCATACTTAAAAATTTCATATAACATTAAAATATTACATTAGTTAAAATTGCAATCATATAAGTATTTCAAAATAAAATAAGTAAACTTACAAATAATTTCAAAATAAAACAAATAGATATTCCTCGTCACTAATAATACTAATACTTTATTATGGATTAACAAAATAATTTGACACAAACATAAGTGAATTGACAATAATTTATGGGTTGTAGGAAATTTGCAAAAATATTACTCAAACAGAACAAAAAAATCTCATCTTAAAATCCTTGGTTTAGAAGATACAGATGCCAAGTTGATTAATGAAAATAAATTATGACTTGCTTTATTGTTGGGTTAATATTATAGTCAGTAACAAATTCAATGCTTGTAAGAAACAATTTGACATCATTTCAGTGGATAGTACCTTTCAAAAGGATAAAAAAGGTCAGACAACTTGGAATTGTGTAACATCCCTAATTTCGTTTCATGTATTAATAAAAGTACAAAAGTATTCAAAGTAACATCTCTAATTTATTTTCTTTTATTAATAAAGGTACATAAATATTTAATTAAGGAAATAAAATTTATTAGACAATTTTTAGATATCTAAGGAAATATAATCCTTAGAAATTCTTCACCTTATGTGTATATATAGAAATGTTCTAATATTAATGGAATAGGTAAAGAAAGAAAACCTAAGAGGAAATATTAGAAAGAAGCATGCTAAAGAACTTAGGCAAGGAAGATAAATTTTTGTGAAGTAAATAAATGTCTTAAAATGTCAAGAAGATTGGATTAGGGTAATTTTTCTTAATTTAAGAGCAAAAGTTACTAAGTTTGTATCTCCACCCATAAATTGGGCTTTCACCTATGGACACTTCATATAGAGTTTTTCTACTTCACATGAATTTTTAGCAAGCCAATAGGATAGCCCAATGAAGAAATAAAATATAAACTTGGACTAGGATATAGGAATTGGACTGATAGCCCAAAAATCATGAAAATATGACCAAACCCATTATGAAAGGTATAATTTTAACCAAAGTAAAGAAAATGGGCAAGAATGAGCCCAAATCCAAGAGAAAAAATAAAAATAAAAATAAAGTGATGAAATAATGGTGTAATCAAGATTAGGTGACAAGGTATTAGGACAAAACATCTATATCCTACACTCATAATTTTAGCAAGTGAAATGATAATACATGACATTAGGACAAAACATCTATATCTTACACTCATAATTTTAGCAAGTGGTATAATAATACACGGCATTAGGACAAAACATTCTAATCCCATACAAATAATTTCAGCCAAATAATGGAGATTCAAGGGCTAGAAATTTGCCACCCAAAAAGGAAAACTTAGCATACTTGATTAAGACAAAAGAAAATGGAAATGAATCCCTAAATCAAAGGGACCTTGTCCCTTATCTTAAGAACATATCATTATAATTTTCAAAATACAAATCTCTTTTTCCTATGCATATCTTAACTAAGGAAGAGGAAGACAAGAACATAAATTGTTTGCTTTCCAAAAATTCAACCAAGTATATCTTAATTGTGATAAGGTAGACCCATGATCATGAAAGATAAATTATTTGATGGTGTATTTAAGCAAAACCCACCCCTATAACATTTTAATTTTGTCCAAGTGAGGAAGAGAGAGAAATAGAAGCAAGGTAGAGAGAGGAAAGGAGAGAAAGAGAGGAGAAGAAAGGAAGGAAGAAGAAGGAGAAGTTTAGAGGTCTAAGTACTCAAGGTAAGTTAACTTAATCTCCACTTGAATCCATTTTTCTTCATCCTTGAGGTTCAAAAACTCACCCTCCTTCTCTTATTTAAGCTGCTATAAAAGCTAAGGGAAGGGAGGAATCTTGATACTTCTTTCAAGGGGAAACAAGAAAACAAATTCATTAAGTGAGTTAGGGAGATTCTTAGGTAGGTTTAACAATATTTCTTTTTGAAGAAAAGTTTTGAAATTCGTAACATTTATATGAGATTTTGATCTTAAGAACTTTGATGATTGGTCGTGGATGTTGCTTTATCATGTTACATATTATTCTTGCATGTAATGTATGTTTGAATACGTAGGCTGGTGTAGATAGTTCTGCATAGGTATGGCTATGGTGGCAAAATTTTAAGCTTCTATTTTTGAATTTCTGGGACCATTCTGTAAGGAATTAAAATAACTTGTTAACATAACAATTATAGGTATATGTCTCACGGATTTTTAGCAATTGGAATCACTCAATTTGGAGTCCATATGAGGTAGATATGGTCTGATTAGTAAGTAGTGTTCAGAAAATGGTTAATCAGGGAAGAATCTGTTAGGAAAGTTTCTATTTTTGAATTTCTGAGAACATTCTGTAGGGAATTAAAATAACTTGTTAACATAACAATTATAGATATATGTCTCACGGATTTTTAACCGCTGGAACCACTCAATTTGAAGTCCATATGAGATAGATATGGTCTGATTAGTAAGCATTGTTCAGAAAATGGTTAATCAGGAAAGAACATGTTAGGAAAGCTTCTATTTTTGAATTTCTGAAAACATTCTGTAGGGAGTTAAAATAACTTGTTAACATAATAATTATAGATATATGTGTCACGGAATTTTTGGCTACTAGAATCACTTAATTTAGAATTTTTATTAGAGAGATATGGACAGATTAGTAGGTAGAGGTCAGAAACTACCCGAGAAGAAATAACCTGTACATTGAGGGAGTAATATCACCTTGCTTTCTTAATATTTCGCTACACTATTCAACATAATAGTTTTAGATAATTGTTTTATCTTGAAATTGACACCAAGATCACCTACATCGGAGTTAAATTGAGGAAGTTATACTCTGATTAGTAAGAGAAGGTTAGATAGGATGAAAAACTACATCAAGAAAATAAAGAAATAAAATTAATATTTAAAAAAGAAGATGAATCTTATAAATGAAAATAATAAATGACTAGTATAGTCATAGCCATTGCCATTGTATGAACTTCTTACCATCTTAAGTGTGAAATTTTGACATAGAAATATTTTATAAAGTAATATTTGAAATGGTTATGTTCATGTCATGATTACCAATGATTTTTTGTAATAGTTATATTTTGATGAACATACTTGTTATTGAAAGCATATTTTTGGCTATCATTGTGAAAAGAAAAGAAATGAGCACGGTCA
Organism: Gleditsia sinensis; assembly: GCA_037074535.1. Taxonomy (NCBI): domain Eukaryota; kingdom Viridiplantae; phylum Streptophyta; class Magnoliopsida; order Fabales; family Fabaceae; genus Gleditsia; species Gleditsia sinensis. Next base: position 3,823,564 of record CM073467.1, read on the forward strand.
CATGGCAATCCATGTGGTGCACCAGTAGGGGACGTCCTACCAACGGTTATGATCATGTTGATAAGAAAAGAAAGAGAAAGTAAGCCATGTCGGACGGAGCGAGAAAAGCCCGTACCGAAGAGTATAAAATACTCACCCTGACCGGGGTAGCTTGATATGAGAATAAATTGATAGTCATCATATGATATCCTAAAAAATAGTATTTATGCCATACATGTCATAATTGTACAATTTTCATGTGCATGGATAAAGTGCATTCATGTGACCTAAAGATATTTTCTGTAGTTTATACAGATGGACATAACATGATGAACTATATTAATGGTAAATTATGATTTATTGTTGAACCTACTAGGATTTAATTCTCACTATATTTCCATATCATGTTCAGAAGAATAATTATGCAGATTTTCTCAATGAAACTTATTATTTCCATACGTTGGATCGAGGTGCCCTACCTTGGGCAACTACTAGTTATATCAGATGTATCTGTAGTAGATGTGACTGAGATTCCCGTGGAGGTTCCACCACCCGCACCAGTGTCCCCGGAAGTAGTCGACGTAGATGATTAAAGCTAATATGTATCTTTGTACAAATGTTTATAAAATAATGGTGTGTAGTTTGTAAAATAATGGTATGTATGGAAACTCAGTATTGTATCACTGTTAATAATAATTATGCTTGATTAAAGTGATTATTATTACGAGTTAAGTGGTTAGAATTAAAGTAGTAATAACTTTATGGAATTTTACAAATATAAAAAAAAAATTTGTTACATTTACATAAATGGAGTTGTTACAAATTGCATACCAAAAGACTCTTGAACATTACGATAACTAATGTAGGAAACTAATATCATATTTTTGCCAACGATACAACAACAAATTATTCCTAAGGAGTAAACGCAGTCTCAATCAATCAACATTTTAGAATGAAATGGAATGCAATTGATGACATCAACTCTAGAAATCAATCGCACCACTTTGCAAAGAGTCAAACGATCACAGACCCAAAAGGACACATATCCTAGACCATAAACATGTGGATCAATACCTAATTTAAACAAGAACAAGTAAGATAGAAATTTTTTACCAATACAATCTCTTTTATGTGATTTGAAATTGAAAATGAATGGTCAAGAGTAAATTATTGCTGATAATATTTTATAAATAAAATTTTATACAAGAAGATGATAAAATATAAAAACATTTAGAGAAGAATAACACATTGAGAAAAAAATATATTTTTTATTCGATTGTTTTATAAAAATATCTATTTATAGATATATAATTATAAAGATAAATAATATAAAAATTAAAAAAATAAATAAGATTCGATATTTTTAATAATTTTAAAAGTAAAAAATATTTATAATAATAAATAAATTTATAATTTTTATTTTTTAAAAAATTGAGAATTTAAATGGACTTACACGTTAATTGATGGATTCATATTAGTAAAATCATTTTAGTTGAGTCTACCCTCAGAAAACAGGACATGGATCCTCTGCTGTGCTCAAGGCACAGCAGGGCGTGCTGTGCCCCCAAAACGTAGCCTTGTTGCGTTTTGTTTTTTTTTTATTTATTTTAATTTTAATTTTTTTAATAAATTTAAATAAAAAATAAATTTTAAAATTTAAAACCATTTTGGTTTTTTATTTTTATTTTTAATATATTTTCAATTTTTTTTTTAAAATTAAATAAAAAAAAATTTTTAAATATAATAATGTTTTGGTTTTTAAATATATTTTTCAATAAATTTAAAAATAAAAAATTATAAAAGAAAATATCACCTTCTTATTTTTATATTTAGTTCTTCAATAAATTTTTAAAATTTTTTAACAAAAAAATTATTTTTAACAACTTATATTTAGTTTTTGAACAAATTTTTAAAGTTTTTTAATAAAAAATTATTTTCAATAAATTTTTATTTTTTTAAGTTTATTTTTACTTTAATTTTTTTAAATAATTTGTTAAAAAATTAAACTTTAAAAATATATTAAAAAAACAAAACATTTTATTTGTTATTTATTTATTTATTTATTTTTAAATAATTTATTTAAAAAAATTAAAATTTTATAAAAAAATAAAATAATAAAACGCAATTTTTTAACTGGGGCACAGCAGGCGATCCGCGTCCCAGAAAAAGTCAAACTCGATATTTTAGTAAATAACAAAACGGGACGTGAATTTACCGAGTCCCACTTTTGAAGTCATCAACATATTCCAAACCGCCTTAGGAAGAAACGCGATACGGGGGAAGTTTCCATTCCATCCGTACACAACATGTTCCTGTACTCCTTTATCTCTCCACAAAAACAAGTGAAAGACGAAGACTTTGTTTGTCTTTTGGGCTGAAAATTCAGGTGAATTCTATCTAATTTATCCGTGAATTGGGGTTTTTTTTTCGGTGGGAATTTGTCCAACTGATGGTGAAATCGGCCGCGAAAGGTTTTGGGTCTTTGCCGCCTTTCCTGAAGAAATGCTACAAGATGGTGGATGATCAGTCAACGGACTCGCTCATATGTTGGAGCAAAAACAAGGACAGTTTTGTTATCTGGGACATGACCGAGTTCTCCGTGCGTTTGCTTCCCCAGTATTACAAGCACAACAATTTCTCTAGTTTCATCAGGCAACTAAATATTTATGTGGGTACCTTGTTCTTTCCTTTTGTCTGAGTAGGTTATCTTGATTGCTTACCTCGGTTGTCTGTCATGTCGGGTTTCGGGTTGTTCTGTTTATTTTTATTTATCTCATATATATTTTTCTTTATTTATTGCTTACTTAGGACAAATTGGGTTTTTTGGGAATGCTGTGATGGTGTTTGTGCTTTTCTTTTAGTGGGTTCGTGCCGGTTCTTGGTTTACTGTTGTCTATATGCACCTACATATTGCAGAAAGCTCAGCTGACCTGAAACAAATGTTCATTGGGGGCAACTTTTTCCTGATAGTGTGGATAGATTTATGTTATTGATTTTTGAGTTAAGCTGAAACATGCAAGGCAGTAACATCACAACGATGATAATCTAGCATGTTCGTTATCCAGATTAATGATGGCTGTGGATGGTGAATGTCTTTCCTAATTGATTTATAGTCAATTCCTTGTTAAATATCAGTTATCCAAGGCTGAGCAGTCTACAATTTTACTGATACTTTTATGTTACCGGAATGCTTGCCTGCTCTAGAAATGTCACCAACTCACCATCAAATGGACAATTTGAAGCAAACACGTGTGAGATGTCTGTTTACCAAAACGCAGGGGCTTTTTTCCAGGACGATAATGATATTATAATTATTATTATTCCATTACAATGTGATTTTAGGGCTGGATGGGGTACAAGGGCATTCACTGAGGGCGGGGGGAACTTTTTGAGACCCTCAGTAGACACATGACTTAGTTTTTCACTTCAAGTTTATAAAATTGAAAAGTAGCAATGATATTATCCCCTTATTTAGACCTGGTTGTGAAGCAGTTTCATTAGGAAGCATGTATACTAAATAATAAGCGAAACATCAGAATTTTCACCAAAACTATACAATTTTCTGACTAACATAAGGTTAAAATTTGAATGCTTCTTGAGGATCTGCAGTCTCTTCACTAATGCTCTGAGTTTCTGGTCCTTAATATTAGTTTATTTCTCTGCTTTAAATGTACAAAAAAGTATTTGTCCTGAGAAACTATTACAAATGATGGGGGTCTTCTTTATAGTAGCCATGGCTGCCCAAGCTTCTTCTGAGTACTCCTATGATCCTATCACACTAATATCTTAAATTACCATGTATTTAAATAATAGATGTACACAAAGCAGAAGATGTCGTCCTCTCATTTCTTCTTGAAGGTTTTGAATTTAGTTATTTACCTTTTTGCATCTAGAGCTAGCTAACATTTTGACAATGTCATTTGGCAGTAGTATTGGATGAAAGATATGGATTTTAAATACTGAAAGATTCTCTTTTTCTTTTCTGAGAAATAAAGTTTAGTTCTCTTGGAGAATATGTCTTTGCACTGTTCTGTACTCTGGTTATGGGATCAGTTAAGGTTAGGTGTTATTGATTCTTACTTTGCAGTAAGAAGCATTTGACTCCAGGAGTAAATTAAGTAGTTCAGAACATTGTATCAGTCATTAGAAATTTCTGAAGTTTTAGAATATTATTACAAATGTTTATATGCTTTGGAGAAGCCACTGCTTATTGAATGTTTTTAAATATTCGAACTAACTTGTAAATTTCAAAGCATTGAATTTTTTTTTTTTTTTGTAAAAAACTTAACTAACAGTCAACAAACTATCAAAATTTTATGTGGTCTGATGGTCCAGCCCCTGACCCATAATCGAGTACACTTGATCTTAAAACATTTTTTTCCATTCAATATAATCCCTTAGCTTAAATTTATAGATGAAAAATAACCATTTTTTTTAGAGTTAAATAACTATTATAAGTATATTATGTTTGATTTGTTGTCTTCCCTATATAGTAGTTTTCTGCAGGCTCACATCTTACATACTTTTTAAATTTCCTTCTTGTTTACTCATTATGCCTTTTTGCCTTTGCATGCTCCTAGTCTCAAATACAACATGATTCAAATTTAATGATAAAAAGTGAAACCCTTAGACAGATAGCAGGCCTTATATATTTTATCAAAAAACCTTAATTCAACTGGGACCAGCAACCCAAACTTATAGACTCAAGAGTTCCGATTCAAAATAGGAAATAAAATACTAATCCAACTAGTGATAAGATATCCAAAGACCCTGGTAACTGAACCTCAAATTCCCAAATTAATAGAAATAAATCCATAATTGGCAAATTAAAAAGGCTATATCCCAAATTACAACACATAATAATTTTATCCAAATAACATAATTAATATCCCATCATACTGCATTAGTGAGCTTTGTATTTTGACTGGCTTGATATTTAAAAAGGCCACCAACCTCGACTATTAATAAAAGAACATCAAAATTTTTTTCCTCGTTTGGAGGATGTAAATACAATTAGGATGTTATAAATACAATTAGACATATAAATAAAAAAAAATATTTTTTTAATTATTACACCTATATTTATTCTTTCCGCTCTCCATAGTTTTCTCCCTCGTTTTCCCCATTTTCTTCTATTTCAATTTTTTTCATTATCCCATTTTTTATTTTAATGTTTAGCCTTAATTGTTTTCAACATTACTTTCTGTGCACATGTCTAGTACCGTAATAAAGAAATAATGAACAAAGAGGGGACACTGATAATTACTTGGTTTGGCTACAAAGTCCCTTGTCCAAAGATAAACGTAAATTTATAATTTTTCTCAATTGGCGCTCAAACTATACCAGGATTGACTTACTTGTGAGTAGCATGTTACTTACACAACCAACTGCCACTTAGATACTCGTTCTATGCATATTACTAATAATTATCTCTCTTGTATGAACATGAATACTTGGAAGATTGATTTTTTTCTTGGCCAAACTGGAAGATTGGTTTTAAAGTTAATATTGATTTAAATTTTGTAGTATCATTCTTTTTTTTGCTTTAGAAATCAACATTAACAAAAATTGTTCTTTCCATCAGAAGAAAGACAAAGGTTTACTTCTTGAATCTTGTAAGCTTTCTTGGTGCATCCCCAACTTCCATGTCCAAACTGGTTATCTGGACAGAAGGCTGTAAAATAAAATTAGAAGATAAAATGTTCCCTTAACATGTGATGTGATATGAACCTCACCAAGAGCAGTGAGACCCGAAATCAATATGGGATTCGATTGGAAGGATCGTATTCTAATCAGATTTATAATAAAATAAATTAAAAGAAAAATGACCTTGATCTGTTATCTATAAAGAGATAAGAACCAAAGGTATAAAAAAATATTGAAGACGCCACACTCAAGAAAAGAGAAGATTGTAAGTGATAAGTTTTACTTGAACGCCACAAGAAAGATCTTGATAAGTTCAGAAAAGTTTTTTGAAGAACTAAAGAGAAAACACTCTCAATAATATAAATGATAATTTAAATTGTTCATGAACATACATGTCTATTTATAGGCCAATAACCTAAACTAACAAGGAAAACTATATAAGAAACTCCTATAGGACAAGGAAAATTAGAAATAGGAAACTATTATAGAAACTATCAAATAAGAAACTCCTATAGGGTAAGGAAAAAATACAAATAGGAAACTCTTCTAGAAACTATCAAATAAGAAATTGTCCTAGTTAAATAAACAAAAAACTAAAAGTAAATAAATCTGAAAAAACGTAGCTTAAATTGGGCCATTAAATAAATTCATTATTTTGAGCCTATATTCAGTTTTTAGCCTTCAATCTTCTTATACTTTGGGTCCATATTTAGATTAGGCAGTTTTGGGCCATAGTTAAGTAGACTTTAATGTTATGAACCAGTTTTGACTCTTCTTTATTAGTATTGCAGTTTTTTCCTTGATGAGTCTCTAGAATTAGGCCATTAAGTGCTTCTTTGAATATTTTAACCCGAGCTCTTGTGATAGGTCCAACTGGGACTTGTAGCGGGTTTGCATTCCATTTCCGTTTGTCAGCTCTAGCTATGATCTCATCATTCCTCTCCTCTTGAAAAGGATTTGTTCTCAAATCATCACCTACGTCAAAAGGAGACAATTCAGAAATATTAAAAGTTGCACTAACATTATACTTATCTGGAAGATCTAATTTGTAGGCATTATCATTTATCCTTTCAATCACTTGAAATGAACCATCCCCTCTTGGAAGTAATTTACATTTACTTTGAGCTAGAAACCTTGCCTTCCTCATATGCAACCAAACCCAATCACCGGGCTCAAATACAACTTTTTTGCGCCTCTTATTAGCTTGTTTGACATATTACTTAGTTTTTCTCTCAATGTTTTGTCGAGCTTTTTCATGAATTTGCTTAACAAATTCAGCTTTCTTTTTTCCATCTAAGTTAACACGCTCAGCCATAGGTAAATGAGTTAAATCCAAAGGAGTTAATGGATTAAACTCATACACAATTTCAAAAGGAAAAAACTTAGTTCTAGAATGTATACTCCTATTATATGCAAACTCAACTTGTGGCAAACATTCCTCCCATGATTTTAAATTCTTTTGTATTATGGTATGTAACAAAGTAGATAAAGTCCAATTAACTACTTCAGTTTGACCGTCAGTTTGTGGGTGACAAGTAGTAGAAAATAAAAATTTCGTCCCTAACTTACCCCACAAAGTCTTCCAAAAATAACTTAAGAATTTTGCATCTCTGTTAGACATAATACTCCTAGGCATGCCATGCAATCTCATAATTTTTTTGAAAAACAAATCAGCAATATGTGATGCATCATCAGTTTTATGACATGGTATGAAATGTGCCATTTTAGAAAACCTATCAACAACCATATATATAGAATCCTTACCCTTTTTTGACTTAGGTAAACTTAACACAAAATCCATAGATATGTCCATATAAGGTTTATTAGGTATAGGCAAAGGAGTATATAACCCATGAGATTTAGTTGTAGATTTAGCTTGTCTATAAATGATACATTTTTCACATATTTGTTCTACATCATGTTTCATATGAGGCCAAAAGAAATGTTCATGCAAAACACTCCAAGTCTTGGATATGTCAAAATGTCCCATCAAAGCACTTCTATGAGCCTCTCTAACAAGCAAGTCACGTAATGAACATTTAGGCACACAATTTATTTTCTCTAAACAAAAGTCCATTATGCCTAAAGAACTTACCAATCGCAACTTTCTCATATGCATTGAATACATTACTAAAATCAGAATCACCAATGTACAAGTCTTTTATATATTCAAATCCAAGCAATTTTACATCTAAAGTAGAAAGTAAAACATTCCTTCGAGACAATGCATTAGCTACAATATTTTTCTTACCTTTCTTGTACTTAATCACATAAGGAAATGTTTCAATAAACTCCACCCATTTGGCATGTCGCTTGTTTAACTTGTGTTGACCCTTCAAATGTTTTAAAGATTCATGATCAGTGTGAATCACAAACTCTTTTGGCCAAAGATAGTGTTGCCAAGTTTTCAATACTCTAACTAATGCATACATCTCTTTGTCATATGTCGGATAGTTTAGGGCTGCTCCAGTTAATTTCTCACTAAAGTAGGCAATAGGACGCCCTTTTTGCATTAGAACAGCTCCAATACTTGTTCCTGAGGCATCACACTCAATTTTAAAAGTTTTTGTGAAGTTAGGTAAAGAAAGTAAGGGTGCATTAATCAATTTTTCTTTATTCAAATTAAATTTATTTTCTTGTTCATCACCCCACTTAAAACCCACATTCTTTTTTATGACTTCAGTCAAAGGTGCAGTTAGATTACTAAAATCTTTTACAAATCTTCTATAAAAGTTAGCCAACCCATGAAAACTTCTAACATTACCCACATTTGTAGGACTTGGCCAATTTTGAATTGCCTTTACCTTTTCTTCATCCACCTCAATTCCTTTAGCATTAATAATAAATCCAAAGAATACAAGTTTATCTGTGTAGAAGGTACACTTCTTGATTTTAGCAAACAACTTTTTTTTTCTCAAAACATCTAAAACAAATTTTAAATGCTCAATATGTTTATTCAAGTTTTTGCTATAAATCAGAATATCATCAAAATACACAATCAAAAATTTGCCAATAAAAGCACGCAAAACATGATTCATCAATTTCATGAAAGTACTTGATGCATTAGTTAATCCAAATAGCATAACTAATCACTCATATAAACCATATTTTGTTGTAAAAACAATTTTTCATTTATCCCCTTCTCTCATTCTAATTTGATAATATCTACTTTTAAGATCAATTTTTGTAAAAACACAATAACCATGCAATTCATCAAGTGTATCATCTAATCTAGGAATGGGATGTTTATACGTTATAGTAATATTATTAATAGCACGGTAGTTAACACACATCCTCCATGTCTTATTTTTCTTAGGCACAAATAATACTGGAACTGCACAAGGACTCATGCTCTCTCGCACATACCCCTTCTCCATGAGCTCTCCAACCTCCTTTTGAAGTTCTTTTGTCTCCTCAGGATTGCTTCTATAGGCTGGCTTATTTGAAATTGATGTTCTGGGTATAAAATCTATTTGATGTTCAATTCTCCTAATTGGTGGTAAGCCATCGGGTATTTCTTCGGGGAATACATCCTCATAGTCCTGCAAAAGATAAACTACAACACTAGGCAAAGAAGAGTTAAGTTCATTAATACTTAAACAATTCTCTTTAAAGGCTTATTTAAACAAAATGTTCTTTTGGCTTCACTCTCTCTTGCATAAAAATTTATTTGTTTTCTCATTTGCTAATATTTCTTTTTTTTTTTCAACATATCTCTCTCTTTCTCTTGATTCAGTCTCTCTTTCTTTTGAAACATCACTCACTTTTTTTATGTCACTCTCTTTTTTTAGCTTCACTTGATCTTCAAATACTTGCTTTGGAGTTAAGGGCACAAGAGTGATTTTTTTTATCATGTACAAATGAGTATTTATTGGTATAACCATTATGAATTACATGTCTATCAAACTGCCATGGTCTTCCCAAAAGAATATGTCCTGCCTATATTGGTACCACATCACACAAAATTTCATCTTTGTACTTTCCAATGGAGATTGATACCAACACTTGCCTAGTCACCTTAATTTCTCTACAGTCATTCAACCATTGTAGCTTATATGGCTTTGGATGCTTCAAAGTGGCTAAATTCAAATTTTCAATCAATTTAGTGCTAGTTACATTAGTGCAGTTTCCCCTATTAATAATCATGCTACATACTTTATTATTAACATGACATTTAGAATAAAAATATTTTCTCGTTGTACTTCTTCATCTTGTTTGATTTGCAAACTAAGGGCTCTCCTTGTAACTAAAAGTTCTCCATCAATTGAATACTCAACATCACTTACATCCTCCAAAGGGGGTATAGACTCATTATCGGACTAACCTTCGGTCTCAATGTCACCATCATCTTTCAATATCATTACTCTTTTATTTGGACATTGACTAGCAATATGGCCCATTCCCAAACACTTAAAACATTTAACATCTCTAGTTCTAGAAGGTTAGGAAATAGTTTTACCTTGATTTGGTGTGCTTCCATTTTTATTTTCTTTGAAAGGTTCGGCCTTGAGTTTGTCATCCCTCCTACTCTAATTCGACTTCCATGTTGAAGAAGAACTCAAATTTTGTCCCATTCTGGAGGATCCCTTCCTTTTTAGTTGTTGCTCCACCTTTATGGCCATGTGCACCATGTCATCCAACTCCACATAATGTTGCAACTCTACTACATTTGCTATATCACGGTTTAAGCCAACTAAGAATTTCGCCATTGTAGCTTCTCAGTCCTCCTCCATGTTGGCTTGAATCATGGCTATCTCCATCTCCTTATGGTAGTCTTCAACACTTTTAGACCCTTGAGTAAGGCTTTGCAATTTCTTAAACAAGTCCCTATAGTAGTAGCTTGGAATGAATTGTCTCCTCATAACTATTTTCATCTCCTCTCATGCCTCAATGGGTCTTTCTCCATTTCGTCTCCTGCTTAAAATCAATTGATCCCACCAAATAATAGCATAGTCAGTAAATTCAATGGCAGTCAATTTTACCTTTTTCAACTCAGAATAGTTGTGACAATCAAACACCAACTCTATTTTTTTTCTCCCATTCTAAATAAACTTCTGGATCATTTTTACTTTGGAAGGGTGGAATTTTTATTTTAATACTTTCTAAATTATTATTAATCCAATTCTTAACTTCTCTAAATCTCCCACCATATCTCTTATTGTTATCACTCAAATTCCTATCAACTTCATCAAAACCATCTCTATAATACTCTTCATCTTTAACACTCTTCCTTGATTGAACTCTCCCCCTCCTACGTATATTAGGAGTGTTTTGTGATTCGTCTACATGTGCATTCTCTACTCAATCTAACCGTTCATGAATTTACTCCATCTCCACTCTTAAAACTCTTCTCATCTCACTTACTAAAGCTTCCATCATTAACTTTGGATACACCATTCCTGACACATCTTCGGAAGTATTTTTGTCTTTGTTGTATGACATGATTTTTCTGCAAAACAATGTTAGACTAAAAAAAAAATCTCACAACACTAGTTCACGTATTTCTCTCAAGATTAATGGCACTCACACTCGTGTTTATTCAAATTTTTGCTTTTATCCTCTTATAAGTTCACACTTTCTTGCCATTTTTCTCTCTTAGTCCCCTCTTTCAGTTCTTTATTGAACTCAAACAAACTCACACAAAAATCTTCTTGCAACAATCCAAACTCAACTAATAGAGTACGAAAAGCAAAGGAAGAAAAAAAAAGAATTTTAAGAAGCAAAGGAACAAAGCAATAGAACTTTAGGAAAAATTAAAGACAAGATAAGGAATAAGAAAGTTAGAACAAGAAGCAACTAAAATAGAAATAAATCAACGACTAGAGGAAAGAAAACAATTGAGATAGAAAAAAAAAATCAAAGTAAGATAAGTAAATGAAATAAAAGATCAAAGCAAAAAAAAATTAATTGATGCAATTTGAATTTCTGGATTACTTTTTTTTTTAAAGATCAGATTGCAAAATCTAGGTGAAAAAAACTTGAATTTCAGAAATAATGGGATCAAAATTTTTTTTTTCAAATATGCACTTGAACTAAGAACACTAAAAATAAAACGAAAATTAGAAGATAAGAAGAACGAAGAACACGAAAAAAAAAGACACAAGATAGTAAGATGGAATAATAATAAGAAAACAAATAAGATAGATCAAATCTGATTTAGAATTTATGCTCTGATACCAAATGATGTGAACTCTTGATATGAACCTCACCAAGAGCAGTGAGACTCGGAATCAATATGGGATTCGATTGGAAGGATCGTATTCTAATGAGATTTATAACAAAATAAATTAGAAAAAAAATGACCTTGACCAGTTATCTATAAAAAGATAAGAACTAAAGGTATAAGAAGAAAATATTAAAGACGCCACACTCAAGAAAAGAGAAAAAGATTGTGAGTGATAAGTTTTACTTGAACGCCACAAGAAAGATCTTGATAAGTTTAAAAAAGTTCTTTGAAGAACTAAAGAGAAAACACTCTCAATAATATAAATGATAATTTGAATTGTTCATGAGCATACATGCTTATTTATAGGCCAATAACCTAAACTAACAAGAAAAACTATATAAGAAACTTCTATAGGATAAGGAAAATTTGAAATAGGAAACTGTTATAAAACTATCAAATAGGAAACTCCTATAAGACAAGGAAAAAATACAAATAAAAAACTCTTCTAGAAACTTTTCTAATCAAATAAACAAAACACTAAAAGTAAATAAATCAGAAAAAATGTAACTTAAATTGGGCCATTTAATAAATTTATTATTTTGGGTCTATATTCAGTCTTTAGCCTTCAATCTTCTTATACTTTGGGTCCATATTCAGATTATGCGGTCTTGGGCCATAGTTAAGTGGACTTTAATGTTATGAACCAGTCTTGACTCTTCTTTATTAGTATTGCGGTTTTGTTCTTGATGGGCCTATAAAATTTGGCCATTAAGTGCTTATTTGAATATTTTAGTCCGAGTTCTTATGATAGGTCCAACTGGAACTTGTAGCGGGTCTGCATTCTATTTCCGTTTGTCAGCTCTAGCTATGATCTCATCAACGTGATTATGTTATATGATATAAAAGCATAAGGTGCATAATTATCTAGGATTTGGATTGTTGTCCCTTTTACTTGTTGCCCTGATAAAAATATATTAAATAATAGAGAAAAATACTCTCTCATCTCGTGTATTTTATTCTTATTAAATGGCCATTCTCTTTGTTTTCAAAACATATACAAACTTTCTCTGAAATCAAAAGATATGCTACAACTAAATTCATTTGGAATATTCCATTATTTATTCTATTATTTCACTATTTATTTATATTTTTTTTAACAAAACACACTCATATAATGTTATATTATTATATTTCTATTTCTTTCTATAAAAAAAATGCAAGTGAGATTAGATAGCAGTTTTGTTTTTTGTTTTTCTTTTCTTTCATTTCTATTGAAACCAATGTTATTGCTTGGTTGCTTTTAAATATATTCCAATTACTTTCAATAAACATTAAAGGTTGTATCTGCATGGAGAGAAAAGAATATAAACATTAAAAAAATATAAATAATCTATGCTATTTTCAAATTTTTCGTAGTTGGTGTATCGAAAGAGGAAATAAATATGAAATTAGAATCATAAAGACAAGTTTTGGAAATACATGGTTTTTGTATAAATAAAAATAAAACAGAATATATGAAATATAGTTTTAGTAAAAGGCGAACAAATACAAATTTAAAAGTAAAACTTGGAGACCATATATTAAAACCAGTTATAAGTTTTAAATATTTTGAGTCCATTATATAAAATGACGGAAAGTAAAGAAGATGTAAACCATAAGATTCAAACGGTATGGATGAAATGGAGGAAGTCTTTAAGTGTCATTAGTGATAGAAAAGTGCTGTTCAAAGTTAAAGAAAAATTCTACCGTACAACTATAAGACTTGCTTTTATAGCTATATTGTATGGTATTGAATGTTGGGCGGTTAAAAGACAACATAAAGATAAATTCAATGTTGCAGAGATGAGAATGTTGTGTTGGATGTGTGAACACATCAGAAGAGATATTATTAGAAATGAGTGCATTAGAGAGAAAGTTGTTGTAGTACCTATTGTGGAAAAGATGGTGAAATTTAGTTTAAGGTGGTTTGGACATGTGTGGAGAAGACTTGTAGAAGCTCTATTGAGAAGAGTAGATCAGATAGAAAATAGTTTGATAGTTAGAGGTAGAAGGAGACAAAAAAAAATAATAGGTGAAACTATTAAGAATGATTTAATATTTAATAGTTTATCTTTTGATCTTATTTATAATAGGCTATTGTGGCGTCATTTAATCTATGTAGCCGACTCTACCTAGTGGGAAAAAGTTTAATTGTTGTTGTTGTTGTTGTATGCTATTTTCAATTTTATGTGATGATAATTCAATTAGTAACTCAAAGAATTCCTAAAGAAATTTTGGAACTACCAGCGGAAAAATTATTTTTATGAATTTTTTGAATAGGAAATCATATGTGTCTAAGCTTGCCTACAAAAAATTGTGCAAAACTTCGATTTCTGGATCCAAAAAACATATAAACAGATGTTTATACAGTAAAAAGTATTTTTAATATTTATACTCTTTTTTTCTCCAAACATATGCATCCCTTGATGTTTATTGAAAGTAGTTGGAATTTATTTAAAAACAACCAAGCAATAACATTGTTTTCAGTAGAAAGGAAAAAAAATTGTAAAACCTATATCTAATGTCATTTATATGTTTTTTTAGAATGGAAAGAAATAGAAATAGAATAATATAACACTGTATGAGGGTATTTTGGTTTTTTAAAAAATAAACAGTGAAATAAGAGAATAACTAATGGAATATCCTGAAAAGGTTTAGTTGTAACGTGTATTTTGATTTCAGGGGAGGCCTATGTATATTTTGAAAATAGAGGGGAGAGAACAAAATATAGAAGAGGAGAGAGTAATTTTCTCTAAATAATATCTTCTGATCTGGTGAGAAGCTTGAACTCTTTAAGAGCATCTGGTCTGTTCTTATTATTTGTATGCAAGTTTGTTGCCTTTTTCTGTTTGTGTAATTTTTTTTTTAAAGTCAGTAACCAGTAATTGTAAGAACTATCAGGGCTTCAGGAAAATTGATACGGATTGCTGGGAATTCGCCAATGATGGCTTTGTCAGAGGTCAAAAGCATTTACTGAAGACTATATGTAGAAGGAAACATCCACATGTTGCAAATTACCAAAAACCATTGCAGCAGCATGTCAACTGTGATATACCGTCTCAAGAAGTTGGAAATCATGGCATATAGAAAGAAGTTGAGAATCTCATAACTGATAAAAATGCACTTATGCCAGAGTTTGTTAAACTCAGGCAGCACCAGGAATTCTCTGACAACAAGTTATTGCTCCTGAGGGATCGACTTCAAGGAATGGAAAAGAATCAGCAACAGATGTTATCATTCCTAGTCATGGCGATGCAAATCCCTGGGTTCATGGTTCAGCTGCTTCAGCCAAAGGAAAATAATTGGCACATGATTGAGGCAGGTAATATGTTGGAATGTGGTAAACGAGATGATAAACAAGTTGCTTCTGGTGGGATAATAATGAAGTATAAACCACCACCACCAACAACAACAACAACAACTAAACATTTTCCCACTAAGTGGGGTCGGCTACAAGGATCAAACGGAATGAAGTATAAACCACCCATAAGTGAAAAACTAAAGCCTGTAGTTATACCATCTTGTGGTTCAGATAAGCAATGAGAACCTGATCTCTCTGCAGATGGCTTGAAAGATTGTTTCATCGATTCTGATTTCTTGAAAGTACTTATGGATGAAAAATTGTTGGAACGTGGTAAACGAGATGATAAACAAGTTGCTTCTGGTGGGACAATAAAGAAGTATAAACCACCCATAAGTGAAAAACTAAAGCCTGTAGTTATACCATCTTGTGTTTCAGATAAGCAACCTGTAATAACCCTCAACTAATAAAACCTTTGAAGGTTAAGTACAAATCATTTGAAACAAAGAAAGTTTAGAACAATGTAAAATTTTAGAATGTTTTTTACTCTTTTTCTGACCTATCTTCACTCATATAAGCATAAATCTCTCATATGAAATCTAAATTAAGTGATTCTAATTTCCGTTGAAAGATAAGACATATATCTACAACTTTGATGTTGGGAACTTTTGCTAATTCCGTGAATCTTATAGTGATAAAAGGCAAAAACCGAAGCGCAGTGTGGTCTGGACATTGGCTCACTATTTTATTCATAACTCTCCCATATGAACTCTAAATTAGGTGATTCAAGTGGCTAATGAAAGTTAAGAGAAAGGGATACAACTTTCATGTTGGACATTTTGTCAAATTCGGCCAAAATCATAGTGCACTGTAGACACGAAGCACGGCCGTGCTTCTGGCTGTTTTTATGCATCCTCCCCCTTCCTTCTCCCTCATTCTGACTCCCTCTCCCTCTCTCTTTCTAAAATATTTTCTCTGCCTTCTCTCTACGATATCTCACCATCCAGCCAACCAATTTGAGCTACCAAGCTACCATTAGACTCGTGGCAATGAGTACTTCAAAACCCACCGATCAGTTTCGCTGGAAAACCGCCGGAAAGCCACCGAAAAATCGCGTGAACAGTAACCTCCAAGGTAAAATTCCGTCTAATCGCGTTTTAGGCTTTGTTTTTACCGAATTTCTTTCCATAGATAGTCTTAGAACTAGTTTTTATGCTAAAATATAGGGTTTTTAAGTTTCAGCGTGAATAGTATTTTCGCGCGAGTGAATAGTATTTTCCCGCATGAATAGTGATGTTTAGAGTTTTCCAATTCTCATGTTATGTCTATATTTTCTAGGTTGTTGAACCATCACGAGGTGAAATTCTCGTTGTTGGACTCCTAGTAAGGTGAGTGGGTTTTTCATACTATAGTGCATTTTTTTTATGAATTTAGTTTATAACTCTTTCATATGATTTTAACTAGTTGGAATGTATGCTAAATTGTTTTACCGCTTTGAAAACCAATATGTTCCAACTATGTTAGAAATTGTAAATTTTAATCCTAGTTGAACCCTAGGTATGCAGGGCAAGCATCTAGACTAATAATTCTCCATTTGAGCTAGATTTATAGAAATGCAAACTTAGTCATAGAAATGAACTAAGATAGCCATGAAAGGATTTGATGCATGATAAGCATCTATGTAACGTCTACGGACGATCTATGTTTAAAAAGGGAAAGTTTATGATTATAAAGGTTTCCATAGGAATTCATGGATGAGATAAATTTTAGAACGGAATTTTATGCATGAAAAGAGCTAGATGGAGAATTATAACTTTATTGAAATGTTTTACTTTAAATTCTTAGACTGGCATATTTTTAAATATTTGCTATTGGAGGAATCCTTTTATATCACTGTTAGCTAGCCGCAGGTAGTGCTAGCCCTAGTGCACCATGATCATGTTAAGGCTTCGGCCTAGGATATTGTGACGGGCATATGACTGCCTAAGACACAAAATTTAGGGTGGACTTATGTCTACGCCTACAGTGATTGCCATACCCATTGCTATGTGCTTGGGGAATTTAGGGTGGACTTATGTCTACGCCTACAGTGATTGACATACCCATTGCTATGTGCTTGGGGAATATAGGGTGGACTTATGTCTACGCCTACAGTGATTACTTTACCCTTGCTGTGTGCTTGGGGAAGATGATAGATCTGTTAGGAAAGACTTCCAATAAACTAGTGCATTTTTTTTAAAGATTAAATATTTCTAAAATACCTCATTCATCATTGTTATTGCATAAATATCTTCATTTATTACTTACCATGCATAATTGATTTGCTTACAGTTATTGATTTAATCATGTTTTATCATTTGAACTGTTTAGCATTCTTTCAATAAATTACGGTTAAATATTTAATATTTTCTATACCTTGATTTCAATTATTTAATTCATTGCGAAACACTCGTGCTTAGTTTGCCATGTTCCTGTTATAGTATGATTTACCCATTCACTGAGATGTGGTAATCTCACCCCTCTTTTGTTTCCTCCCCACAGATAGCCAGAGAAACTTTGATCCAGCTACAGCTCCATAGAAGGCTAAATATAGCATTGGTGAGCCCCAGTTTGAGTAAGGCTCCGTTGTACTGGTTGTTTAGTTTAGTTATGTCTAGTATATATCCATGAATTTACAGGCAGGATCCTCGCTTCATGTGTTGTTTGAAAAATGGTTTTAAGTTTTATAATGATGTTTGTATTATGAGGCCATAGGCCAAGTTGAATCACGGATGTTAGATTCATGGGATATATATATATATATACAGTATTTTCTGATATTGGATGTGGCATATGTGGCCAGTTATATTTATTATGTACTCTGGATTGTGTGCTGAATGTTTGTGCATGCTATGTGTTAGGCTTACGGCTAGGGGGAAACCCTTATGCCGTGCCGATCATGTGTTCCATCATTTGGGACCGTGACAGATTGGTATCAGAGGTTTAGGTTTTCCTCTGTTCATGGAGTAACGAACCTTTAAGTAGAACTTTGAGTATGGGTATGAATCCGGACATGCTTATACTCACGGTGCTGCTAAAGGGGTTCGATAGGATGTTGTCTTTTTGTTTAAGTAAGTCAGTTTATAGTATGCTATATTGGCATGGTTAAGTGATGGTTGGGCTATTTCTGTTTTATAGCGAGATGCCACCAAGAACGAGATCAAATGTTAGGCAACCCACGATTCAAGAGCAGATGGCTGAAGAGTCTGCTCAGTTCGCAGTACCCGTGCCTAGAGGCCGAGGTAGAGGTCGTGACAGAGGCCGAGGTAGAGGTCATGGTAGAGGCCGACCTAGAGCCAGTGCAAGAGGCAGTGGCAGGGGTGTAAGAGCTGCTGAAGCAGCCGAACAAGCTGAGTTTAGCAGTGAGCAAGCTGAGACTCCCAGGACGGGGTAAATGTCTTCTCACCCCCGGGATGATGTGATAGCCCAGATGCTGGTAACCATGCAGGGTATGCAGCGGGCAATAGAAAATCTAGCTGAAAGAAGGGATGGGCAAGATAGAAGAGACCCGCAACAGCCCGAAACAGCTATCTCCGTTCCAGAATCAGTTAGGTCCATGGAGCGGCATGTGA
The DNA here is from genome assembly GCA_037074535.1 of Gleditsia sinensis. Taxonomy (NCBI): domain Eukaryota; kingdom Viridiplantae; phylum Streptophyta; class Magnoliopsida; order Fabales; family Fabaceae; genus Gleditsia; species Gleditsia sinensis. Next base: position 3,842,306 of record CM073467.1, read on the forward strand.
GACCCGCCGAGAGGGAAGTGGAACTATCTGAGTTCCTGAAGCTGAAACAGCCAACTTTTAAGGGGTTGTTGGCTAGTGAAGATCCCCAAGAGTTTATAGAGGATATTGAGAAGATCTGTGAGGTGCTTAAGTGTCCAGAGATCCGCTCAATAGAGTTGGCGTCTTTCCAGTTGTCTGGTGTAGCGCAGGTATGGTTCAAGACCATGATGCGCGGAAGGGGAGCTACAGCGCCACCTTTGGGATGGCCAGAGTTCAAGGAAGTCTTCATGGAGAGGTTTGTGCCTCAGAGTATCCGAGATGCCAAGTGTCAAGAATTTGTGGAGTTGAAGCAGACTCCCGGTATGACAGTCACGGAGTATGACTATCGCTTCACACAGCTGTTGCCGTATGCACCGCACATGGTCCCTACTGAAAAGGACATGATCAAGAAATTTATCCAGGGGTTGATGCCAGCATTGTTTAAATTAGTGGCACCTCAGATGAAGCAATTTCCTAATTATGCAGAGGCTGTAGACTGTGCAAGAATGATGGAGACTAGGCATTTGGCCGATGTTGAGAGTGCCAAGTTGAGAAAGAGGGATAGGGACGGGAGCTCCAAAGGAGGGAAAAGTTCTCATTCCCAATGACCCCGATTCCAAGGCCAGCAACGCCCAGCACCACAGAATGTTGGGAACCCCAACCAGAGACCAGATGTGAGTGGTAGGCTAGGTCTTAGCCAAGGAAACACCAGGTATCCAGGTCAACCAGGACCAAGAGCCCTTCAGCAGAACAGGCCACAATGCCCTATTTGTGGCAATCATCACTTTGGTCAGTGCCGCAGGGAGATGGTTGTTTGCTATCATTGCAACCAACCTGGACACATGAAGAGGGAATGTCCCCAGTTGTATGGCTCAAGCCAAGGGTCAAATCGACCGGCTTTGCTACCAACCCCAGTGGCAGCTCAGCCTATAAGGACTATACCGGGCCAAGCAAGTAGCAGAGGTATTGGTAGAGGGATGATGGGTCGAGGTCAAAGCCAAGCAGGCCGAGGTCAACTGAGGATTTTTGCTCTTACCAGGCAGGATGCACAAGCTTCGAATGCAGTCATGACAGGTACTCTTTCGGTTTGTCTACATGAAGCATATGTTTTGTTTGACCCCGGGTCTACATATTCCTATGTTTCCCCTAGTTTTGCTAAGAGTTTGGGTAAAAATCCGATTAGGATGAATGCCCCTTTCTTTGTAACCACCCCAGTCGGTGATTGTTTGCCAGTAGAGCATATATGCAAGTCATGTAAAGTGTCAGTGGGTGATAGGGAGACATCTGCTGATTTGATCATCCTAGACATGATCGACTTTGACATAATCCTAGGAATGGATTGGTTGGCAGTATGCTATGCTACCTTGGATTGCTATGAGAAGGCAATCAAGTTCAACATTCCAAGTGAAGTTCCTTTCCGGTTCCAGTGTGATCGAAGTAAAGCTCCAAGTAACCTAATTTCAGTCTTGGTTGCTCGGAGGATGTTGAAGAAGGGATGCCAAGGATACTTGGCATATGTTAAAGATGTGGATGGAAAGGTACCGGATGTAGACAAGATGGCAGTGGTAAGAGAATTCCTGGATGTCTTTCCAGAGGAGTTGCCAAGATTACCTCCTGAACGGGAGATAGAGTTTGGTATCGACCTTATTCCAGAAGCTCGACCAATTTCTATACCGCCTTACATGATGGCACCCACAGAGCTTAAGGAGCTAAAGAGTCAGTTGCAGGATTTGATGGATAAGGGCTTCATCAGGCCGAGTACTTCTCCATGGGGTGCTCCGGTCCTTTTTGTGAAGAAGAAAGAGGGGTCTTTGCGTCTTTGCATTGACTATCGGCAACTGAATAAGCTAACGGTGCGCAACAACTACCCTTTACCCAGGATTGATGATCTGTTCGATCAACTTCAAGGAGTGAAATGTTTCTCCAAGATTGATCTAAGGTCAGGGTATCATCAGTTGAAGATCAGGAAGGAAGATATTTCCAAGACAGCTTTTAGGACCCGTTATGGTCATTATGAGTTTTTGGTTATGTCATTCGGACTAACTAATGCACCAGCTGCTTTTATGGACTTGATGAACAGGGTGTTCAAGCCATTCTTGGATCAGTTTGTCATTGTGTTCATTGATGACATCTTGGTTTATTCTAAAGACCATGAGGAGCATGAACAACACCTACGGGTCATTCTACAGATCTTGAGGGATCAGCAATTGTATGCCAAACTCTCTAAGTGTGAGTTCTGGTTGGACAGTTTTATGTTTCTGGGGCATGTAGTCACGAATGACGGCATTCAAGTAGACCCCGAGAAGGTAGAGGTGTAACATCCCTTAATTTTTATTTTTAAATAATAATGTTTTGTTATAAACAAATATATTTTTATTTGTTTAAAAATGATTATGTTTTACTAAAAGGAAGTATATTTTTAATTGAAATGATTTATGTTTTGGTTAAAACAATTATATTGGCCTCTAATAAATTTTGTTGTATTTTTAGAAATATTCTTTCTTTTAATATGAATAAAGATATTTATTTCGAGATTTGTTTTATTATGATTTTTATCAAGAAAAATTATGATTTAAGAGTTTAACTAAAGGTTTATGAGAATGTAAATTTTTAGAAATTTTTAGAATATTTTAGGATGAAAAACAGAATTTATATAAATTTATATGAAATAAATAAGAATAATACTAAATATTTAATTATTAAATAATAATAATGAATATAATAAAAAAAACAATGGGGGAAGGAGAATCGGGAGAAGGACGGTGGCCGAGAAAAAAAAATAGAAAAAATGCATAGTGAGTGAATAGTGAGTGAATAGTAACATTTTACTTTTTCTCTAGATTTGGAGTGCCTATTGGCTTCCAATCTCAAAACTGAAGGTGTTATTGGATTCAGGACGAAGAGTACTACGGTTTTGACCGATCAGTTTTTCAAATCAACCGTTGAATCGCCGTAGATCTGAAGTAGAAAATCTCGGTAAAAGGTAAGTTCTGAAAAATCTTACTTAGAGACCTCCAATTGAAATTCTGACGCCGTAGATAGATCCAGAAGCTAGATAAACCTTAGGATAGGTATATTTTCGGCCATCTAACAGCATTTTTGTTCGTCGTGAATAGTGTTTTCCGGTGAATGAATAGTGTTTTTCGGCAAGTGAATAGTGCCCAAGCTCCCGGAGTCATTTTCTAAGTCCTTGGACCCTCCGGACACGCTTTTGAGGTCTAATTGGTCAAATTCAACTTGGAAAAGTACACTTTAGGGCTGTCCAATCTGGAGCCCTACCCAGGTGAGTAGATATTTCTTTCTATGACTTGTCCCATGCTCTTCTTGAATTATAAATGTATTATTATTTTCTGTTTATAAATTATTTATATTATTATAAGTTTATTAAATGTGTTAAAATATATGTTATATTTACGAACTGGCACATAGTTCAAGAAGAGTATGGTTTTAGAAATGTATTTTGGATCTCATTGAATATGTGGTTCTAAATGTATTTATCATTATTTGATAAAGTGAATATTATGTGCACGATGCATTGATTTGTAAAGCGATATACTTGTGAAAATTATGCATGTTATATTATAAATGAGATTGAATGGCAAGCGTAAAGCTCATGGCGAGTTGCTTGATATTTTACATGTATATATATGTATTGATGTATATCGGCTGGTTGTATGGCTTGTGATGGTACCGAATAGGGGACGCCCTATTAGCCTGAGTGAGCCGAGGGAGGGCCGCTCCAACCGGGTGACAGTGGTAATGTGAGGAGGCAGTTGGGTGATGTACTCACATTCCCTGATCACTTATTGTGACTAGGGTCGAGGTCACTATGCGTATAACATATTTTCATCCGGGTGACAGTGGTAATGTGAGGAGGCAGTTGGGTGATGTACTCACATTCCCTGATCACTTATTGTGACTAGGGGGTCACATATGCGTATAGCAAATGAGTTATATTTTCAATGCATTGATCAGATTGCCGAGTGAGGCAGGTGCATTAAATATTTTCATTGCATTGATCAGATTGCCGAGTGAGGCAGGTGCATTAAATATTTTCATTGCATTGACCAGATTGCCGAGTGAGGCATGTGCATTAAAAGTAATGATTTTATCCTCAAATCATAATATTTTACTATAGCTTATACAGCTGAGCATAACAACATTGGTTTAATGATCATACCATGGTGCATATGGTTTTGGATATCTAAATATCCTTTGATTTGAGAATATTTGAAATACGGGTCACATATGAATGTACTTCTGAACTGTATTTTCTATGTAACAAATAGTAAAATATAAGTACATCCATATGCTGACCTAAGAGGTCATAGGAGGAATTATTTGCTCACTGAGTTGTCAAACTCACTACACGATATTTCCACATTTTTCAGATAAGGATATCAGAGTCTGATTCAGCAGATAGGTGATATATTCTCTAGGTGAGTCTACGTTGCTTCCAAGACTCATAGTCTTTGAATTATACTGTGTTTGTATTCTAGAGTGCTCTGAACGCTACAGGCAGGATCTTCGTTTCTGTTGTACTTTGATGTTTATAGTTTTGGTATGTATTTTGTGTATACATAAGAGAGCCTATATGTATTTGTTTCCTTAATAAAGAATTGAATTATGTATCTTCCTAGGAAATATCTAATTGCAAAAATAATTGTAGGAAGGAGAAAAAAAAATGTTTATTTTACGTAACGTAAATTGGGGGCGTTACAAGTTGGTATCAGAGTATTAGGTTTCCCTGTGGCTAACAGAGCAAAGAATTCTGTAGTAGGACTTTGAGTATGGGTATGTAACTGCAGGCATATTTATACTCATGGTGCTGTTGTGGAATTCTATAGGGTGTCGTCCTCTTCTTTCTTTTAACTCTTTTCCTTAGATATGCGATGTTTAAGAACCAATAAGTATGTTCTAGACACTTTTTCTTGGGTGCGGCCTATCAGTTCAGCTTTTGAACTCGTGTTGATAAACAATGATAAAGAGAACACTAATGGGTATAAAAAAAAATAATTAGCTAAAAATAAGATTTCATCCAAACACAAAAGTAATGACTTGTTTGGATGTCAAGAAGGTTTGAATTGATTGTTTAATTTGCTTATGTAAAATAATATGACGAATGTCTAATATAATATTGACAGTGGGTTATGATGTAAAAAGTGAGTGTTTTGGAAATATATATAAATAATTTTTGGATGGATGAGTTGGAACCTATGTATATAAATGGATTTGACAAATTGTGGAGTGGATTGAATTTGAGAGCAGAGAATTTATGAAGATAATATTTTCAATGATATATTTTGTTGATATAAAGAATTCGAAGACAATTGGGTTTTCAATAATATTATGTATAAGAATTATGATAAAGAAAGATGGACCACTATGACTATGCATAAATTATAGACAGTTGAATAAGGTGACAATGTGGACTAATTACCCATTACCTCGTATAGAAGATCTGTTTGATCAGTTACAATGTTTTTCAACAATTGATTTGAGATATGAGTAATATTAATTGAGGATAAGAGAAGAGGATGTACAAAAAAAAAATTTCTTTTAGAACTCATTATGGGCAATATGAGTCCTTAGTTATGTTATTTAGTTTGACAAATATCCTAGCTGCATTCATAGATTTAATGAATAGTAATTAGATCATCCCTGGATCAACTTGTTATTATATTTATTGATGATATACTAGAATAGTTCAAAAGTTCAGAGGATCATAAGAAACATTCAAAGATAGTTTTACCAACTCTAAGGGAGTATGGTTGGTAAATATGGGTATACAAGTAGACGCTAAGAAAGTAAAAGTGGTACAATAATAGCTACGTTTTACTACATCTAAAGATGAAGATCCAAATCTAATTTACGCTTCTTGCGGTTGTCTGCCGTCCATTCTATTTGAGCCATAGTTGGATCAGGTACATGAACATATGCTTGTAAGGCATCAATCAACTCCTCAGCATTTGAAGCTGAGATGAGAATTCGTCGTGCTGAGTGTGAGATGAACCTTTGTTCCACAGCATGATCAAGAAAAGACAACAGACCATCAAAGAAGTGGTTAACATTTAACAAACCTATCGGTTTGTGATGCATATTCAGTTGTGCCCAAGAGACTATTTGAAAAATTTCTTCTAATGTACCAAAACCACCTGGTAAGGCAATGAAGGCATCAGCATTGCTCATCATTCTAGCTATGCGCTCATGCATGGAAGCTACCCTAAACTCTTCCCCAATTGTCTTACCTACGATGTTAGATGCAGTTAGAGCTGTAGGAATAATACCTAAAACTTGGCACCCTCCTACATGTACAGCTGTAGACACACACCCCATTAACCCATGGTTACCTCCACCATAGACTAAATGAATTTTTCTCCTGACCAACGCCATACCCAGGTTTTGTGCTGGTTTCACATACTCTCCATCTTTTCCAGGACTTGAACCACAAAAGACATAAATATTTCAAAATTGACGAAATGCGATTCCCTCCATAGCTGCACACACCTTAACTTGGAGTATGAAAGTAAAGAAATTTACGTGTGCATTTATAGAACTCAGATAATAGCATACTTATGATAGCTATATGCATAGGCCGGGAATAATTAGAACAGTATGTGAGTGATTGGTGGATATTAACTAAATTGAAGGTGAAATTTAAAAAAAAAATGACGGCAAGCATGTATATGTACTGTAGTTGTGATAGTCGCTCATATTAGGCATATAAAGAGAATAATGTTAAGATATTACTAGAATTTTGTCATTTCTTAGTTGTTCTCGATGTAGCATTAATGTCTTGATTCTTGTAAGGACGTTGTAAGTGATAGGCGTAGATGTAAAAAAAAAAGTGAAAATACAAACAAGTTAGTTGTTAAAGAGAGACAATCAAATGATTTATTTTGTTTTCCCAATATTTTTACCAATCGACTATCCATATTATTTAGTCGACTAGCTATTTTGAAAAATTTTAATTTGGACTGGTTATTTTACAGTTGATTGATTACATCTATTTTGAAGCAATCAACTGTATCCTACCAGTTAACTACGTATTCTTTGATTTTCACAGACTTTTATAAGCTCGAAAATATTCTTTTTCTTTTCATGTGCTATCTTTTCACCGAATACCAACCGATTTAAAATTGATTTTAGCACATATATTCAAACCTTGCGGCCACCAATTTTAGCCAATATAGCAGCCAGATTTGATACAAACAAGTTAGTTGTTGAAGAGAGACAATCAAATGATTTATTTTGTTTTCCCAATATTTTTACCAATCGACTATCCATATTATTTAGTCGACTAGCTATTTTGAAAAATTTTAATTTGGACTGATTATTTTACAGTTGATTGATTACATCTATTTTGAAGCAATCAACTGTATCCTACCAGTTAACTACGTATTCTTTGATTTTCACAGACTTTTATAAACTCGAAAATATTCTTTTTCTTTCCATGTGCTATCTTTTCACCGAATACCAACCGATTTAAAATTGATTTTAGCACATATATTCAAACCTTGCGGCCACCGATTTTAGCCAATATAGCAGCCAGATTTGTTTACAGATTTTCAAAAATTACGACCACTGATTTTAATTTTATTTCAATGCTTTGTCCAAATTTCTGACTTTCTATTTTGGCACCATGCTCTATTATGAATTCCACATTTTTTGCTGTATTGTCCTACATTAATGTTTGGCATTAAATACAAAATTCTTTTCCCTCATTACAAGGAAAATTTAATTTATTTTCTCTAAAACTCAGTTATTATGGTCTCCAAGTGGTTAGTAGGTTAAAGTAATAAAAAGTTTGTAAGGCTTGGACGGATGATGGTCTTATGGTATTTTGACGAATGTAATCAAGAAAATTAGTGGTGTTGAAGTTCTTGAGGAATAAAATATGGGAAGTAGGATTTAAATTAATCTTTGAACTCTTGATTTGAAAATATGGAGAATATTATGAAAATCCTGTCTGAAAATAATGTAAGTGATCAAGATATTTGTGTTAAAGGTTTATATTATGCTAAATTGAATCTAGTATCTAAGAAGTGAATTATGTTGAAATTGAGAATTCATGTAGGAGTAATTGTTTGGAAAAATCTTCTTGAAATAATTGGGTGAATTAAACGGGAATAATATAAGTTAGAATGAGGTGCTTTTAGATATGATAGAGGAAATTTTTGATATTTTTGATAATGAATTTAATGGTGTTAAGAAAAAGGTATAGAATTACTGTGATAAGATAAGTTAGAATTATTAGACATGTGTCAATGGTACATAAACGTTATAAAGGTTTGGTAGATTTATTGCTACGTATGTTTAACATGTTGATTAAAGGATTTCAGAATAAAAATAGATGAGAGATTAAGGTGATGATATTCATGGGATGATGTTAACATGTGAAAATTAAAGATGACTTGATAGAAGTCTGGAATAAGAAAAGATAGTTACCAAATAGGGGTGTAAAGATATTCTTTTATGTGTATATTTTCTAATATCGACTTATAGATATATGCATGCGAGCTTGAGGATATAAAGGAAGGAGATACTCAATAGTTTAAGAGTTCCTTATATGTATATATATATATACCATATGTTGAATATTTTGCATAAAGCGAATTGATTAGAAAAAAAAATACAAATAATTCAATACAAGCCAATAGTCTAAGGGAATCATGCATGTTGAGCACTAGAAAGTATCAGTTAGTGACCACATATTTTTGAAAGAATCACCAATGACAGAGGTAATGAGGTTTGGAAAGAAGTACATATTAGATTCTTCTTATGTTACCTAATTCCAAGAAATTCAATTAGACAAAATTTGGCTTAACTATGGGTACAATTGATGTTTATTGTTGATCGACAAGTAAAGAATTTATGGATGAAAGAAATCCCTATGGTTAAGTCATATGGCAGAATCACTCAAATATAGAGACATAATAAATAGTAAAGATGTTATACATAAAAGATATCTCTAATTATTTAAATAATAAGGTTGGTAACTCCGAATTATACCTTGATTTTATTCCCCACATGTGGTAGGATAGGTTGAAATTCGGGGACCGAATTTCTTAAGGGGGAAGAATGTAACATCCCTTAATTTTTATTTTTAAATAATAATGTTTTGTTATAAACAAATATATTTTTATTTATTTAAAAATGATTATGTTTTACTAAAAGGAAGTATATTTTTAATTGAAATGATTTATGTTTTGGTTAAAACAATTATATTGGCCTATAATAAATTTTGTTGTATTTTTAGAAATATTCTTTCTTTTAATATGAATAAAGATATTTATTTCGAGATTTGTTTTATTATGATTTTTATCAAGAAAAATTATGATTTAAGAGTTTAACTAAAGGTTTATGAGAATGTAAATTTTTAGAAATTTTTAGAATATTTTAGGATGAAAAACAGAATTTATATGAATTTATATGAAATAAATAAGAATAATACTAAATATTTAATTATTAAATAATAATAATGAATATAATAAAAAAAACAATGGGGGAAGGAGAATCGGGAGAAGGACGGTGGCCGAGAAAAAAAAATAGAAAAAATGCATAGTGAGTGAATAGTGAGTGAATAGTAACATTCAACTTTTTCTCTAGATTTGGAGTGCCTATTGGCTTCCAATCTCAAAACTGAATGTGTTATTGGATTCAGGACGAAGAGTACTACGGTTTTGACCGATCAGTTTTTCAAATCAACCGTTGAATCGCCGTAGATCTGAAGTAGAAAATCTCGGTAAAAAGTAAGTTCTGAAAAATCTTACTTAGAGACCTCCAATTGAAATTCTGACGCCGTAGATAGATCCAGAAGCTAGATAAACCTTAGGATAGGTATATTTTCGGCCATCTAACAGCATTTTTGTTCGTCGTGAATAGTGTTTTCTGGTGAATGAATAGTGTTTTCCGGCAAGTGAATAGTGCCCAAGCTCCCGGAGTCATTTTCTAAGTCCTTGGACTCTCCGGACACGCTTTTGAGGTCTAATTGGTCAAATTCAACTTGGAAAAGTACACTTTAGGGCTGTCCAATCTGGAGCCCTACCCAGGTGAGTAGATATTTCTTTCTATGACTTGTCCCATGCTCTTCTTGAATTATAAATGTATTATTGTTTTCTGTTTATAAATTATTTATATTATTATAATTTTATTAAATGTGTTAAAATATATGTTATATTTACGAACTGGCACATAGTTCAAGAAGAGTATGGTTTTAGAAATGTATTTTGGATCTCATTGAATATGTGGTTCTAAATGTATTTATCATTATTTGATAAAGTGAATATTATGTGCACGATGCATTGATTTGTAAAGCGATATACTTGTGAAAATTATGCATGTTATATTATAAATGAGATTGAATGGCAAGCGTAAAGCTCATGGCGAGTTGCTTGATATTTTACATGTATATATATGTATTGATGTATATCGGCTGGTTGTATGGCTTGTGATGGTACCGAATAGGGGACGCCCTATTAGCCTGAGTGAGCCGAGGGAGGGCCGCTCCAACCGGGTGACAGTGGTAATGTGAGGAGGCAGTTGGGTGATGTACTCACATTCCCTGATCACTTATTGTGACTAGGGTCGAGGTCACTATGCGTATAACATATTTTCATCCGGGTGACAGTGGTAATGTGAGGAGGCAGTTGGGTGATGTACTCACATTCTCTGATCACTTATTGTGACTAGGGGGTCACATATGCGTATAGAAAATGAGTTATATTTTCAATGCATTGATCAAATTGTCGAGTGAGGCAGGTGCATTAAATATTTTCATTGCATTGATCAGATTGCCGAGTGAGGCAGGTGCATTAAATATTTTCATTGCATTGACCAGATTGCCGAGTGAGGCATGTGCATTAAAAGTAATGATTTTATCCTCAAATCATAATATTTTACTATAGCTTATACAGCTGAGCATAACAACATTGGTTTAATGATCATACCATGGTGCATATGGTTTTGGATATCTAAATATCCTTTGATTTGAGAATATTTGAAATACGGGTCACATATGAATGTACTTCTGAACTGTATTTTCTATGTAACAAATAGTAAAATATAAGTACATCCATATGCTGACCTAAGAGGTCATAGGAGGAATTATTTGCTCACTGAGTTGTCAAACTCACTACACGATATTTCCACATTTTTCAGATAAGGATATCAGAGTCTGATTCGGCAGATAGGTGATATATTCTCTAGGTGAGTCTACGTTACTTCCAAGACTCATAGTCTTTGAATTATACCGTGTTTGTATTCTAGAGTGCTCTAAACGCTACAGGCAGGATCTTCGTTTCTGTTGTACTTTGATGTTTATAGTTTTGGTCTGTATTTTGTGTATACATAAGAGAGCCTATATGTATTTGTTTCCTTAATAAGGAATTGAATTATGTATCTTCCTGGGAAATATCTAATTGCAAAAATAATTGTAGGAAGGAGAAAAAAAATGTTTATTTTACGTAACGTAAATTGGGGGCGTTACAAGAGGCAGTACAGTAGTGGCCTCGCCCAGCTAGTGTGATGAAGATCCGAAGTTTCTTGGGTCTAGCAGGATATTATCGGAGGTTCATCAAGGATTTTTCCAGGATTGCTGCTCCTTTGACCAGATTAACCAGGAAGGGAGTTAAGTTTGAGTGGTCGGATGCATGCGAAGAAAGTTTCCAGACCTTGAAGAAGTGTCTAACCACAACCCCAGTTTTAACTATCCCAACGGGCACTGGAGGATACTCAGTATACTGTGACACCTCAAAGGTGGGCTTGGGTTGTGTGTTAATGCAGAATGGTCATGTTGTAGCTTATGCATCTAGGCAGCTCAGGAAGCACGAACAGAACTATCCTACACATGATCTAGAGATGGCGGCAGTGGTCTTTGCCTTGAAGATTTGGAGGCATTATCTCTATGGTGAACCCTGTGAGATTTATACGGACCACAAGAGCCTCAAGTACTTCTTTCAACAAAGGGATCTTAACTTGAGACAGAGGAGGTGGATGGAGTTGGTGAAGGACTATGACTGCACTATCCTGTACCATCCAGGCAAGGCTAATGTGGTAACAGATGCTTTGAGCAGAAAGTCAATGGGGAGTTTAGCCCATATCACCCTACTCCGGAGGCCATTGATAAGGGATATTCATCGGCTAGAAGGTGAGGGAATGCATTTTGAAGTGAAGGAGCCAAGAGTGTTATTAGCTCACATGCAACTACACTCTCCGCTGGTTGAGCAGATTAAGGCAGATCAGGACAAGGATGTTAAGCTGTGCAAGCTCGAGAATGAAGCTAGGAATAATCAGAATTCTGAATTCAGCGTGGATGCTGAAGGAGTGTTAAGATGTGGGAAGCGCTTGTGTGTACCTGATGTGGATAGCTTGAGGAAGCAAATTTTGGAAGAGGCACATCAATCAGCTTATACGATCCACCCAGGAACAAATAAGATGTACAGTGACCTCAAGGACTTGTATTGGTGGAATGAGATGAAGAAGGATGTAGCAGACTTTGTGGCTCAGTGCTTGGTTTGTCAACAGGTGAAAGCTGAACACCAGAAGCCTGTCGGTCTGCACCAACAGATTGAGATACCGGAGTGGAAGTGGGAAAGGATCACTATGGACTTCGTTACTGGGTTACCAAGGACTCCTAAGGGTTATGACTCAGTATGGGTGATAGTGGATCGAATGACCAAGTCATCCCACTTCTTACCAGTGAAGACTACCTTTAATGCGGCTCAGTATGCAAACCTGTATCTGAATGAGATCGTCAGATTACATGGAGTCCCTGTATCCATCATATTTGACCGAGGTCCATAATTTATGGCAAGGTTTTGGAAAGCTTTTCAAGAAGCTTTGGGGACGAGGTTGGATCTAAGCACCGCTTTTCATCCCCAAACAGATGGCCAGTCAGAACGCACGATTCAAATTCTGGAGGATATGCTTAGAGCATGTATATTGGATTTTGGTGGTAGTTGGGAAGGATACCTGCCATTAGTTGAGTTTGCATACAACAACAGTTATCAAGCCAGTATTCAGATAGCACCTTTTGAAGCTCTTTATGGAAGAAGATGCTGATCTCCCGTTGGATGGTTTGAAGTTGGAGAAGCCAAGCTTCTAGGGCCAGACTTGGTGCAAGATTCCATAGAGAAGGTTAAGCTGATAAGGGAACGGCTTTTAACTGCACAGTTTTCAGAAGTCTTATGTTGACCATAGGCGTCGGGAGTTGGAGTTTTCTCTAGGCGATCACGTGTTCCTCAGAGTTTCACCCATGAAGGGAATCATGCGGTTTGGTAAGAAATGGAAGTTAAGCCCGAGGTATATTGGACCTTTTGAAGTTCTAGATAGGGTAGGAGCAGTGGCATACCGCCTAGCCCTACCACCTGGATTGAGTGAAGTGCATCCAGTCTTCCATGTCTCGATGTTGAGGAAGTATCTACCCGACCCATCTCATGTGATTCAACCGCAAGAAATCCTTTTGGATGACAAGTTGGCCTACGAAGAAAGACCCGTGGCCATTGTTGATAGACAAGTGAAAAAATTGAGGTCTAAGGATATCCCTACAGTGAAGGTGACCTGGCAGAATCATTCCAAAGAGGAAGCTACGTGGGAAGTAGAGGACGTCATGAGAAAGAAGTATCCACAGCTGTTCCAAGAGTAGTCTTATGTTTTCATGTTGTTAGTTTTTGTAAAATTCGGGGACCGAATTTTTTATAAGGAGGGTAGAATGTAATAACCCTCAACTAATAAAACCTTTGAAGGTTAAGTACAAATCATTTGAAACAAAGAAAGTTTAGAACAATGTAAAATTTTAGAGTGTTTTTGACTCTTTTTCTGACCTATCTTCACTCATATAAGTATAAATCTCTCATATGAAATTTAAATTAAGTGATTCCAATTTCTGTTGAAAGATAAGACATATATCTACAACTTTAATGTTGGGTACTTTTGCTAATTCCGTGAATCTTATAGTGATAAAAGGCAAAAATCGAAGCGTAGTGTGGTCTGGACTTTTGCTCACTATTTTATGCATAACTCTCTCATATGAACTCCAAATTAGGTGATTCAAGTGGCTAATGAAAGCTAAGAGAAAGGGCTACAACTTTCATGTTGGACGTTTTGTCAAATTCGGCCAAAATCATAGTGCACTGTAGCCACGAAGCACGACCGTGCTCCCAGACACGGCCAGGCCGTGCTTCTGGCTGTTTTTATGCAGCCTCCCCCTTCCTTCTCCCTCATTCTGACTCCCTCTCCCTCTCTCTCTCTAAAATATTTTCTCTGCCTTCTCTCTACGATATCTCACCATCTAGCCAACCAATTCGAGCTACCAAGGTACCATTAGACTCGTGGCAACGAGTACTTCAAAACCCACCGATCAGTTTCGCCGAAAAACCACCGAAAAATCGCGTGAACAGTAACCTCCAAGGTAAAATTCCATCTAATCGCGTTTTAGGATTCGTTTTTACTGAATTTCTTTCCATAGATAGTCTTAGAATTAGTTTTTATGCTAGAATATAGGGTTTTTAGGTTTCGGCGTGAATAGTATTTCCGCGCGAGTGAATAGTATTTTTCCGCATGAATAGTGACGTTTAGAGTTTTCCAATTCTCATGTTATGTCTATATTTTCTAGGTTGTTGAACCATCACGAGGTAAAATTCTCGTTGTTGGACTCCTAGTAAGGTGAGTGGGTTTTTCATACTATAGTGCATTTTTTTTTATGAATTCAGTTTATAACTTTTTCATATAATTTTAACTAGTTGGAATGTATGCTAAATTGTTTTACAGCTTTGAAAACCAATATGTTCTAACTATGTTAGAAATTGTAAATTTCAATCCTAGTTGAACCCTAGGTATGCAGGGCAAGCATCTAGACTAATAATTCTCCATTTGAGCTAGATTTATAGAAATGCAAACTTAGTCATAGAAATGAACTAAGTTAGCCATTAAAGGATTTGATGCATGATAAGCATCTATGTAACGTCTACGGACGATCTATGTTTAAAAAGGGAAAGTTTATGATTATAAAGGTCTCCATGGGAATTCATGGATGAGATAAATTTTAGAACGGAATTTTATGCATGAAAAGAGCTAGATGGAGAATTATAACTTTATTGAAATGTTTTACTTTAAATTCTTAGACTGGCATATTTTTAAATATTTGCTATTGGAGGAATCCTTGTAGATCACTGTTAGCTAGCCGCAGGTAGTGCTAGCCCTGGTGCACCATGATCATGTTAAGGCTTCGGCCTAAGATATTGTGACGGGCATATGACTGCCTAAGACACAAAATTTAGGGTGGACTTATGTCTATGCCTACAGTGATTGCCATACCCATTGCTATGTGCTTGGGGAATTTATGGTGGACTTATGTCTACGCCTACAGTGATTGCCATACCCATTGCTATGTGCTTGGGGAATATAGGGTGGACTTATGTCTACGCCTACAGTGATTACCTTACCCTTGCTGTGTGCTTGGGGAAGATGATAGATCTGTTAGGAAAGACCTCCAATAAACTAGTGCATTTTTCTTAAAGATTAAATATTTCTAAAATACCTCATTCATCATTGTTATTGCATAAATATCTTCATTTATTACTTACCATGCATAATTGATTTGCTTACAGTTATTGATTTAATCATGTTTTATCATTTGAACTGTTTAGCATTCTTTCAATAAATTACGGTTAAATATTTAATGTTTTCTATACCTTGATTTCAATTATTTAATTCATTGCGAAACACTCGTGCTTAGTTTGCCCTGTTCCTGTTATAGTATAATTTACCTATTCACTGAGATGTGGTAATCTCACCCCTCTTTTGTTTCCTCCCCACAGATAGCCAGAGAAACTTTGATCCAGCTACAGCTCCATAGAAGGCTAAATATAGCATTGGTGAGCCCCAGTTTGAGCAAGGCTCCGTTGTACTGGTTGTTTAGTTTAGTTATGTCTAGTATATATCCATGAATTTACAGGCAGGATCCTCGCTTCTTGTGTTGTTTGAAAAATGGTTTTAAGTTTTATAATGATGTTTGTATTATGAGGCCATGGGCCAAGTTGAATCAGGGATGTTGGATTCATGGGATATATATATATATATATATATATATATATATATATATATATACAGTATTTTCTGATATTAGATGTGGCATATGTGGCCAGTTATATTTATTATGTACTCTGGATTGTGTGCTGAATGTTTGTGCATACTATGTGTTAGGCTTACGGCTAGGGGGAAACCCTTATGCCGTGCCGATCATGTGTTCCATCATTTGGGGCCGTGACGCAACTAGAACCTGATCTCTCTACAGATGGGTTGAAAGATTATTTCATCGATTCTGACTTCTTGAAAGTACTTATGGATGAAAAATTGTGTCAATTTGAAAATCATTCTCCATTTATTCAACCAGATTTATCTGATGATAGTTCTTGGGAGCAGCTTCTTTTGGGAAGTCCTTTCTTGGAAAATGTCAAAGATTCAAATGTGGAAAGTGACAAGCCCACTGATATAGGAATGGAGATGGAGCCTACTATATGCGAAACTCTGAATGAGAAACCCCAAAATTTTGTTGGGTTGATTGCAAAAATGGACAAAACTCAAAAAAGTGGGTTGGAATTATGTGCTAATGGGGTTCATTTGGAGATGCTGCATGCCTCTGAAGCAAATGAGAAATAGGGAAGAAAATATAAAAGTGCCGCTAGGCTGCCTTTAACGGTTACTCATCTCATAATTATTGTATTAGGTCATAATCAAAAGATTTTCACTTCCATCTTTATTCCATGGTTTGATTTTCATTTAAAACCAATGTAAGTCTGCTCCTTCCTCTCTGATTCACATTTTTAGATATATAACTGCATAAGATAATTTTTTTTTTGTATGTATCGGTTGATACAAAATGTTTACACAAGTTTGAGACCACCGAGTAACTTGTTGATTTTCTGTTGATTGTAAATCCAAATTTTATCAACGGACTAATCATTATTTTGCTTATCTGACAGATTTTGGCATCTTGATACCATGTGCGAAGTACCAAGAGGAATTACATGGTGATGCTATTATCTATAAATGAATTGTTGAATATTTTTTTATTAAATTTGTAGGATGATATGGGCGAAGTTGTATTTATTTTGCCACAGTAAGCAGTGGCCAATGCCTTCACATCTTTTTTTTTTAAATCTAACACCATATAATTCTCTATGGGTTTAAATTTTCAAGTTTACTTTTCTCACTACATTTTTCCTCAATAATGTTTTCCTAAATGAGTATGACTTCAAGTACAACAGTGTTCATGATTAGAAAAGTAAATAATTTATATTTGTTAAGCATATCACCCACCCCCCAGACAAAAACCAACAAACACTCCTGTCTTCATTTGAAGTCTCAATTATATTTGTTATTTGACTTGGTCATGGGTCGATTATGTTTTCAAGCTTCATTTTACATAGAAAGTTATGGGACTTAAGCTTGGGGTAATTTAAAAATTGTACACCTGTATCATGTTAATTGAGGACGAGATTTTTGACTGCATTACTGGAGTGTTGATGGAGGTCAAGGTGTTGTCAAACTTACTTCAAATTGTTTTCAAAATTTTTTACAAGAGATAGGCGGTCTAATGACTATAAGTAAAACAAAGCGGGTCAAAGAAGTTTTATTGAGCTTGATCTTAGATGTGCAGGCTAAAGAGGAAGTTATTGGGTTAAGTCAAAATATCAAGTGGGTCAAATTTTACAGTCTTGAGGATGACATTAAATAGAGTTTGTTAGATCGTGAAGACAACTAGTTCAAATTTGCATATATAAAGATATATTGTGGGTTTTATGTTTTATGTTTTCTTTTAGATATTATTAATATTTTGGACCTATTTTTTATGACAAATTATTATTTTAATTATGGACTAATTTTTATTAGTTTAGTTGGGTCAAATAACTAGTATTGTTTAGACCATATTCTTTTCAAAGTCCAATTAGGAGTTTTAGAGTTTTTTACTAGATTTAGGATTGTTTGACTATATAAAGGTCTTCTATGTTCATGTAAAGCAAAGATTTTGATGATTGATAAAAATTGAGTTTTTTTCTTAAAGTGAGAGCTTCTCTTATTTTTGGGCAAAGAGTTGAATTTGCAAAGTAACTCGTAGTGATTAAACATCTATTGAATTTTTAAGATGGTCTTTGTTTTTGCCAAACACTCTGTTTCTTGACTTAAGAAAACACATCATTTGGTATCAGAGCTTTGACTCTTTGAAATTTGGTTGGTGCCTTATCTTTTCTTTTTTAATTTGTATTTTAGAGTTATTCTTCTTCTTCTACATTTCTTTAGGTCAAATTAGAGTTCTAATTCTAATTAATGTTCTTCTAATTCTTTAAAAAAGAGAGAGTCATAGTTCTAATCAATTTCTTTTTCCTATTTATAGTCTAATTCCTTCTAAGAAAAAGAATCCTAATCCTAGTGCAATTTACTTTCTTCTAAAAATTTAAATTTCGAAAAAAAAATAGAGTCCTAATTCTAATTCAATTTGGTTTCTTGTTCGAAACAAAATTGTAAAAAAAAAAGGGGCAGAAATTTGCTCAAAAAAAAAGAAGCCAAAAAAATAGCATACTTGATTTTTTTATCCCTCATTTTTTTTAATTTCAGTTCTTAAAGTTGTCATCGTCTGAAAATTTGCTCTTATCATTCTTAATTCACTTGTTCCTTTTGATAAGCTTGTTGGTCAAGTTCTTATTTAAAAGCTTTAAGGGAAAGAGGTAAAATTGAGTGCAAACACGTGAGGTTTGTGAGACAAACATAAGTAGTGAGAGAGATCAACTTGAAATTGACTTTAAACTCTTCATGAAGGCGATTCAGGACCAGTTTAAGTTGTTGAATATGAGGCTGGATAACCTTGAATCACTATCCAAGCCTAAGCCTACCAAACAACTTGTGTTTGATAAGGAAGAAGGGGAAGATTTAGATGGTGAAAGATTCGGGTCAAGAAAGCAAAGGAGGACAACAACTAGGCATGATAGTGGCTTAGGAAGCATTAAAATGACTATTCCTACATTCCAAGGTAAGAGTGACTCTGAACTTTATTTAGAGTGGGAGAGGAAGGTGGAACATGTGTTTAAGTGTCATGCTTATTCTGAGGAGAAAAAGGTGAAGCTAGTTGTTGTACAGTTTACTGACTATGCTAGTATTTGGTGGGATCAGTTAGCAATTAATAGGCGGAGAAGTGGTGAGAGACCTATTCGGTCATAGGAAGAGATGAAGGTTGTGATGAGAAAACGGTTTGTTCCTAACCATTACTATAGAGACTTGTTCAGAAAATTACAAAATCTGCATCAAGGATCTATGAGTGTAGAGGATTACTACAATGAGATGGAGATGGCCATGATGAAAGCTAATATTGAGGAGGATAGGGAGGCTACAATGGCAAGGTTTATAGGTAGTTTGAGAAAAGAAATTGCAAATGTAGTAGATATGCACCATTATGTAGAGATGGAGGATTTATTGCATAAAGCAATTAAAGTTGAGAGGTAGTTAAAGGTTAGAACATCTTCTAAATTTAGCTCAATTTCTAAAACTCTATGAAAGCCGAATTGGCAAGACAACCATAAGGTTGCTACTAAGCCGAAAGAAGAGGGCAAGTGGAGAAATTTAGTTACAGACCCTAATCCCAAGGCCAAAAATGATACTTCTACTTCCTTTAGAGCATGAGATACAAAATGTTTTAGATGTCACAGGTTGGGGCATATTGCATCACAGTGTCCTAACAAGAGAGCCATTATTCTTCTCGATGATGGAGGTATGGAGAGTGAGCATTCTAGTGAAGATGAGATGCCACCATTGGAAGATTGCAATGATATAGAGATTAGTGAATTAGTGCATGGAGAAGTATTGGTTACTCGACGTGCTCTTAATATGCAGCCTAATAATGATGTTGATGATGAACAACGTGAGCGCATTTTTCAGACCAGGTGCCACGTGAATAACAAGGTATGTAGTTTGATTATTGATAGTGGGAGTTGCACTAATGTAGCTAGTACCTTGATGGCTGATAAATTGAGTTTACCAAAATTGAAACATCCTAAGCCATATAGGCTAAGATGGTTCAATGATAGGGGAGATATATGGGTGACCAATCAGGTTTGCGTATCTTTTTCTATTGGTAACTACAAAGATGAGGTGTTTTGTGATATAGTACCAATGCACGTTGGACACTTGCTGTTGGGACGTCCATGCCAATTTGATAGAAGTATCAATTATGATGGCTACAAGAATTTATATACATTGACCATACATAATCGAACTTTTATTCTAACACCCCTAATGCCAGCTGAGGCTTTTGTTGATCAAGTGAGGATTACAAAAGAGTGTAAGTTGAGAGAAACACAAGAAAAAGATAAGAGAGTAAGGCCAAAATTGATAGTGAGAAAAAAGAGAAAGAGGTTGAGACATGTAAGCAGAAAAAGAAAGAGAGTTGTGAGCCAGAAAAAGAGAAAAATAAAAGATTGAGTGCTTTTGCACTAAAAAGTGAAGTGAAGAGTGCTTTGGTGTGTAAATTAAACCTTCTTGTGCTTATGTACAAGGATATTTATTTTACTAATACTTCTAACCTTTCTTTGCCTAATATGATTGTGTCTTTAATACAGGAATTCACTGATATTTTTTCTGAGGAGATTCTACATGTACTACCACTTTTGAGAGGCATTGAGCACCAGATAGACTTTGTCCTTGGATCATCTATCCCTAATCGACTTGCCTACCGAGCTAATCTTGAGGAGGCGAAGGAAATTTAGAGGCAAGTAGATGAGCTAGTCCAGAAGGGATTCGTGAGGGAGAGTCTTAGTCCTTGTTCAGTACCTATTATTCTTGTGCCTAAGAAGGATAGGACTTGGCGCATGTGCGTGGATTGTAGAGCCATCAACAAAATTACTGTAAAGTATAGGCATTCAATTTCTAGATTAGATGACATGCTTGATGAGTTGTATGGTTCTAGTGTTTTTACTAAAATTGATTTAAAGAATGGCTACTATCAAATTCGCATGAAACAGGGAGATGAGTGGAAAATTGCTTTTAAAATTAAGTATGGTTTATATGAGTGGTTAGTAATGTCCTTTGGGTTGACCAACGCACCCAATACCTTTATCAGATTAATGAACCATGTCTTACGTGCATTCATTAGGAAGTATGTGGTAGTTTACTTTGATATTTTAGTATATAGTCGAAATCTTGATGAACATATATTGCATTTGCGTGCTATTTTTGATGTACTTAGAGAGCATAAACTGTATGCTAATATGAAAAAGTGTATGTTCTGTTTTAATTCTATGGTGTTCCTTGGTTTTGTTGTTAATTCTTAAGGAATTAGTGTTGATGAGGACAAGGTTAAGGCAATCCGAAATTAGCCTACACCTAGGAATGCTAATGAAGTTAGGAGTTTCTATGGTTTAGCAAGTTTCTATAGGCGGTTTGTAAAGAATTTCAGTATTATTGCTGCACCCTTAAATGAACTTGTTAAACAGAACATTTTTTTTAAATGGTATGATGTTCATGAAAAGTCTTTTAAAACTTTGAAGGATCTTTTGACTAATGCACCCTTGCTATCATTACCTAACTTTGATAAAGCTTTGAAATTGAATGTGATGCTTCGGGAGTTGGTATAGGTGCTGTTTTGATGCAGGATTCTAAATCGATTGTATACTTCAGTGAAAAGCTAAATGGGGCAGCACTGAACTATCCTACTTATGATAAGGAGTTATATGTATTGGTGAGGACTTTGCAAACTTGGCAACATTATCTATGGCCAAGGGAGTTGATTATCCATTAAGATCATGAGAGTTTGAAATTTTTGAAGTCCTAAGGTTCGAGCTAACATTGAGAGGAAGAATAAGCAACATGCAACGCAAGTCAATAAGAGTCGAACTAAAATTGTATTTGAACCTGGTGATTGGGTTTGGATATATATGCGCAAAGATCGATTCCCGGCTCAACGGAAGTCTAAGTTGCATCCTAGGGGAGATGGACATTTTCAAGTCTTGGAGCGAATCAATGACAATGTTTACAAGATTGATTTACCTAGTGAGTATGGCAATATTAGTGCTACATTCAATGTTATTGACTTGTCTTTATTTAATGTACGTGATATTTTTGATTTGAGGACGAATCCGTTCGAGGAGGGAGGGAATGATGGAGATCAAGGTGCTGTCAAATCTATTCCAAATCGTTATCAAGATCTTTTGCAAAGGATAAGCGGTCCAATGATTAGGAGCAAAACAAAGTGGGCTAAAGAAATTTTATTGGGTTTGATCTTGGATGTACAGGCTAAAGAGAAAGTTATTGGGTCAAGTCAAGACATCAAGTAGGTTACACTTTGTAGTCTTGAGGATGGTATTAAATAGAGCTTGTTGGATTTTGAAGACAACTAGTTCAAATCTGCATGTCTAAATATATATTATGGGCTTTATGTTATATGTTTTATTTTAGATATTATTAGTATTTTGGACCCATTCTTTATGGCCAAATATTAATTTAATTATGGGTTAATTTTTATTAGTTTAGTTGGGTCAAATAACTAGTGTTGTTTGGGCCATATTCTTTTTAAAGTCCAATTAGGAGTTTTAGGGTTTTTTTATTATATTTAGGATTGTTTGACTATATAAAGGTCCTCTATGTTCATATAAAACAGAGATTTTGATGATTAATAAAGATTGAATTTTCTCCTCAAGTGAGAATTTCTTTTAGTTTTTGGACAAAGAACAGAATATGATTTTATCAAGGCAACTTGTGGCGATTAAACATTTATTGAATTTTCAAAACGATCTTTGCTTTCGCCAAACTTTACTTTTGCCAAACACTCTGTTTCTTAGCTTAAGGAAATGCATCAGGTGTCTGGTTCCTGTGTTCCTTTGGGTTCTGCACTGAAGCCTGGCTTTCATTTAGAAATGTCTGAGTTTCAGTTAAGCACCTGAATTGAATAGTCTCTTTCATGTGCCCTTCTTGGAACGAGAATTTTGTATTATACCATCAATTCTTAAGAATTGTAATCAATTACGGTTGAACATCAACTTTAAGAAATTCAATTCTAAAGGGAAAGGGAAATGCTTGTAGTTGGAGCAAACCAGAAATGGCCATAAAAGAAGTGTGATGTCTCTAGATTGCTGAAATTTAAAAATTCATTCCACCATCACAATTTTGGAAGCAAGGTCGTAAAGCTAAATGGAAAAACTTAGAATTTCAAATTCTGAGGAAGAAATCTCGTTTTTTTTCTTTTCTTTTTCTATTTGACAGAAAGAAGGTTTATTTTTGTTTCTGCGACTCTTGATCATAAAATCATATTGAATAAGCCTAATTGTTGTTGATTTTTTTTTCTTCAACTTTTTAATTTTATCTTACTAAAAGTGCATTTGATTTGTTAAAACATTTTTTATTTTTATTTTTAAAATAATTTTTATTTTTTTATATTTTTTAAAATATATTTTATTTGTATTTGTATTTGTATTTTTACTATTTTTTATTATATAATTATATTTTCACTTTATTTTTAATTTTATTAATTTCTAATTATATAAATAATAAAATATTGTGTATATAATTTAAAATAATTAAAAAAAATATTATTCTTACAATTTATTATAGTATTGAAAATTTTAAAAACATCTTTTTAAAATTTTTAAAAATTTAAAAAATATTTTTTAAAAATAAAAATAAAAAACAATAACAAAACATATTTTTATAATTATTTTTAATAAAAATAAAAATTAAAAATACCTAAATCAATCATGCCCTAAATGTTTCATTTGCTTTTCCAGTTGCCCCACTTTTTTTTTCTTCCCTAAAACGCCACAGTACATATTATTTACTGTCTTTGACCAAAGTGCAGACTGCGAAACTGAAACAAAGTTTTAAAGTCATGAGATTAGCAAACTAATAAATAAATAAAGTTACAATACTTATATTTGAGTAATATTTTTCATTATACACTTTACGTAAACCAGAGACCACAAAATTGACCAACTCCTGAATTGCTATTAACCATGGCAGGTGAGAAATTCCAATACCATATAGACTTTAGGCATGAAGGAAAGATGGTTTTAATTGATATATAATTGTATATTAACCTACATGAGATTTAGATAGAAATTGATTATTCCTAGGATTAAGCTAACAGACAGTAAAGATAAGATTATCCAGGAAATGTTTCATTTGAATCTTCTGTCCTGATAAAGAGGGACAACTGCTTAATGCCAAGGAGCAGCATTTGTCATCACAGATCTCTCTGGCATGGGGGATGGGTTCAGCTGATAATCAAGTCACAACGATGTGAAAATAAAGGAAATTAAAGATTGATTACAGATGCAAGAAACATAGGTTTTACAGAGCACCAATGTTTTTAAGACCAAGAACAACCCCAACACCAATGATATGGCCAACAGTTCCACAGGCCAAAGTATCAGCTAGGGTGAATCCAGCCGGGTCACCAGTCTGCAAGCGAGAGTCCCTGACTTCCAGCTTTAGCCCTGCAGTAGCTTTTCTGTTTGTTGATGGAGCCAATCCAAACCTTCCAGCAAACAACATCAAGCTTGTAGAAGCCACCATAATCTGCCCAACATGCCAAACACAACCAACTCCTCATATGCACATAATGATCGTAAAAAAAGAAATAGAAGAAGATACAATATTGCAACGTAAGATTTTGAAATTGTTAGTACTTTATCCACATGCATTACCCATTTCCACTTATTCCAATTAACATAAAACAGAATAGTCTCCCAATGCACAATTTGAATTACCATTTATTCAAAAAACAAAAAAAAAAATTGAATTACCTGAGTAAATTACATACAGGACCCTGAGTTTTTTAAACTTATATTTACACCACTTTTATTTTCAATTTATATGAAATGAAAACCTTCTCTCTATTGATATAATTGTTAGCAAAGTGATATCTTATGCATTTTTTGACTTAAAAATTTTCAATATCCTAATTCAATGCACCACAAATCACTAAAAAAATCATGTTAATGTTTATGAAAATTTAAAATTAAAGAGTGAATGCAAGTTTTATAAGGAGGGGGTTCTAATATAAATTGAATTTCAAGAGGTGTGAATGTATAAAAGAGGTAAATGTACTCAATTTTACTTTGTAAGACATTTGATTTGATATTGCTCTCTTTTGACTTTTTCTTTCGCATAGTTGCTGAACAAGAATGATTTTGGTACCATTATGCTCTCCGCAATTCACAGGACAGTTGCATGCAAATTACCCATCTATGTAAAAATGAATTTTTCTCACAACCCACATGGTATCTATCAAACAATGTCCTGAATCCATGTTTTCTTATAGTAAGACAAAACAACAGAAAAGAATCCAGGAAGGAAAAAAGAAAAAATGGAAAACGGAAGGGGAAGGAGAATAGCTACCAGATTTGTGGGCGAACCAATGAAGTCACAGCAAGTTCCCAAAGCTCCCTTACCCTTCCGCCTCATGGGTTGGACATATACCTGCAAAATGAAGCAGAGAGAATAATACATAAACAAGTAATTACAATTACATTGGAAATACTCAAAACAAAGGGGAAAATGGGTACTGACCAAGTTCTGAACAGGGGCTGCTGAGAATTTGGGTCTAAGACCACTGAATTGGGGGAGAGTCGTCATCACGGTGGTTGCCATTTGTTAAAACTCGAAAGGAATAAAAATTTTAGTGTTACGATGGCTCTCTTCTTCTCCCTTTCTAAGCCTTTCTTTTTTATGGGTTTTCTGGGTTCTTAGTTGCATAAAGAGCTACAAATATAATAAGCGCTTCTCAACACAGCCACATGAGCAATTTGTGGCTTCAGAGTGAGTGCCAGTATTTGGATAGACATAGATACATGACTCTGACGTGGCACTGTTTTATTGGACTTCTCAAATGGATAAGATCTTGGGCTGGCTTTTGATTGCTAGATTAAGAGTTGGAACTTGATGTTAAGTAGACATGTCTGCACTATCCTGTCTTCCTCGTATGCGTATTTCAAATCCTACGGTGTCTTTTCTATTTTCGTATTCTTATTCCTCTTCAGCCTTCACTTTATCAGAATCTCCCTTCCCATTCAGAGATTAAAAATCCTTTACTTCGATTTGAAAATCACATCGCCATTCCTAGTAGTTTGTTTGATTACCAATACAAATAAAATTAGAAATGTATGAATTTTTATCCTATGTTTTTAAATTTTTTTATCAATTACGCAAATTTTCTTTTACAATCGAAACGTTGTAATATCTAAACCTAGTTACGATAATTGAAATTTTTAAATAAAATCAGATAATTTTATATGCAGTTATTTGTCAAAATTGTGAATATCCTTAAATGGTAACATAAATTGTTATATGGCCCCAAAAAAAACATAAATTGTCAAGCTTTACACCTAAAATTCATGGGGAAAAATTATATTTCTGAATTTTTTTTAGTAATGCCCAAATAAGCGAGTAACATAATAATATCAAGCATTATATTCAAATAATGTAAAAAAATTATATTCAAATAAATGTTTTAAGTAATTAATTTGATATCTCAATTTTAAGTATTCAATTATAATCATTTTTATATATTAGACTCATTAATCATGTGACAACTAATCCTCAAAAGAATTTTTATTTTATTTCAAGAAGCTTTTGAAAAGTTTTTTAAATACGAAGTTGCCACCAATTTTTTTTTTAGATGAAAATTTTTGAAAAATTCTTTTCATTTGGAAAAAAGATGGTCCGTCTATCATAGCGGTTCAAGAGTTGAAGTTATTATTATTTATTATAAAACTTAATCACAAATTTAACCTCTTTAATTTTTTTTACATTTTTTAATAGTTAGATAGCTTATATTATTTATCATTTCTTAATCTTCTTATCATTTCAAGAAGCTTTTGAATACGAAGTTGCCACCAATTTTTTTTTTAGATGAAAATTTTTGAAAAATTCTTTTCATTTGGAAAAAAGATGGTTCGTCTATCATAGCGGTTCAAGAGTTGAAGTTATTATTATTTATTATAAAACTTAATCACAAATTTAACCTCTTTAATTTTTTTTATATTTTTTAATAGTTAGATAGCTTATATTATTTATCATTTCTTAATCTTCTTACCATTTCAAGAAGCTTTTGAAAAGTTTTTTAAATACGAAGTTGCCACCAATTTTTTTTGAGATGAAAATTTTTGAAAAATTCTTTTCATTTGGAAAAAAGATGGTTCGTCTATCATAGCGGTTCAAGAGTTGAAGTTATTATTATTTATTATAAAACTTAATCACAAATTTAACCTCTTTAAATTTTTTTACATTTTTTAATAGTTAGATAGCTTATATTATTTATCATTTCTTAATCTTCTTACCATTTCAAGAAGCTTTTGAAAAGTTTTTTAAATACGATGTTGCCACCAATTTTTTTTTAGATGAAAATTTTTGAAAAATTCTTTTCATTTGGAAAAAAGATGGTTCGTCTATCATAGCGGTTCAAGAGTTGAAGTTATTATTATTTATTATAAAACTTAATCACAAATTTAACCTCTTTAAATTTTTTTACATTTTTTTAATAGTTAGATAGCTTATATTATTTATCATTTCTTAATCTTCTTACCATTTCAAGAAGCTTTTGAAAAGTTTTTTAAATATGAAGTTGCCACCAATTTTTCTTGAGATGAAAATTTTTGAAAAATTCTTTTCATTTGGAAAAAAGATGGTTCGTCTATCATAGCGGTTCAAGAGTTGAAGTTATTATTATTTATTATAAAACTTAATCACAAATTTAACCTCTTTAAATTTTTTTACATTTTTTAACAGTTCGATAACCTGATGTGAGTATGGCTAGCGAATGGAAATGGAATGCAGATCTGCTGGAAGTCCCAAGTGGACCTGTCATAAGAGCTCATGCTAAAAGATTCAAAGAAGAATTTAATGGTCTAATTTTAGAAGCCCAACAAGGAGATACCTGCATCAATTCAAAAGAAGAGTGCAAAACTGGTCCATATCCTTAAAGCTCACTTAAATATGGGTCAAGACAAGCTAATCTGAATATGGGCTTAAAGTGCAAGAAGATTGAAGGCTAAAAATAGAATATAGGCCCAAAATAATGGATTTATTTAATGGCCCAATTTAAGCTACGTTTTTTCTGATTTATTTACTTTTAGTATTTTATTTATTTGATTAGGAAAGTTTCTTATTTGATAGTTTCTAGAACAGTTTCCTATTTCTATTTTTCCTTGTCCTAAAGGAGTTTCCTATATAGTTTTCCTTCTAAGTTTAGGTAATTGGCCTATAAATAGGTTTGTATGCTCATGAACAATTCAGATTATCATATATAATATTGAGAGTGTTTTCTCTTTGGTTCTTTAAAGAACTTTTCTGAACTTATCAAAATTTATCTTGTGGCGTTCAAGCAAGACTTATCACTCGCAATCTTCTTCCTCTTTCTTGAGTGTGGCGTCTACAATATTTCTATACCTTTGGTTCTTATCTCTTTATAGATAACGGGTCAAGGTCATTTTATTTTAATTTATTTTTGTTATAAATGTGATTGGAATACGATCCTTGAATTTGGATCCCATATTGATTCCGGGTCTCACTACTTTTGGTGAGGTTCATATCAGGGGTTCACATCATTTGGTATCAGAGCCTAAGTTCTAAATCAGGTTTGATCTATTCTATTTATTTTCTTATTCTTATTCCATCTTACTATCTCGTATTTTTTTTTTGTGTTCTTCGTTCTTCTTATCTTCTAATTTTTGTTTTATTTCTAGTATTCTTAGTTCAAGTGCATATTCTGAAAAAAAAAGAAATTCAAAAAAAAAAAAGAAAAAAAATCAGAATTGAAAAAAAGAAAAGAAAAAAAAAAGTAGTGCAGAATTTTGAAAAAAAAGAGAGAGGAAATTCGAAAAAAAATAGAACCAATTGTTGTTGAAATTCAAGTTCCACCTAGATTTTGCATTCTGATCTTAAAAAAAAAACAAAGTGATCTAGTAATTTTAATTTCATCAATTTTTTTTTCTTGCTTTGATATTTGGTTTTCTTATTTTGGTTATTTTTGCTATCTCAATTGCTTCCTTTTCTCTAATCATTGATTTCTTTCTATTCTAGTTGCTTCATGGTGTGATTTTTCTTATTCAACTTCTTATCTTGTCCTTAATTTCGTTTTTTTTTCCTAAAATTCTATTGCTTTGTTCCCTTTGTTTCTTAAAATTCTATTCTTTTTCTTCTTCCTTAACTCTTTGTACTCTATTAGTTGAGTTTGGATTGTTGCAAGAAATTTTTTGTGTGAGTTTGTTTGAGTTCAATAAAGAACTGAAAGAGGGGACTAAGAGAGGAAAAAGGCAAGAGCGTGTAAGCTTATAAGAGGGTAAAAGCCAAAATTTGAGTAAACACGATTGTGAGTGCCATTAATCTTAAGAGAAACACGTGAGATAGTGTTGTGAGAATTTATTTTACTCTAACATTGTTTTGCAGAAAAATCATGTAACACAAGGACAAAAATATTTTCGAAGGCGTGTCGAGAATGGTGGATCCAAAGTTGAGGATGGAAACTTTAGTGAGTGAGATGAGACGAGTTTTGAAAGAGGAGATAGAGCAAATTCATGAACATTTAGATCGGGTAGAGAATTCACAAAATACTCCCAATATGCATAGGAGAGAGATAGTTCAACCGAGAAAAGTAAGTTTTGAAAGTAGAGTATTATATAGATGATTTTGATAAAGTTGACAGTGATTTGAGTAGAAGATATGGTGGAAGGTTTAGAGAAGTTAGGAATTGGGAAAATAATAACTTGAGTAGTTTTAAGACGAAGGTTCCGTCGTTTCAAGGTAACAATGACACGGAAGCTTATCTAAATTGGGAGAGAAGGATGGAGTTGTTGTTTGGTTGTCACAACTATTCTGAGTTGAAAATGATAAAGTTGGCTATCATGGGATTTACTGACTATGCTATTATTTGGTGGGATCAATTGATTTTAAGCAGGAGACGAAATGGAGAAAGACCCATTGAGACGTGGGAGGAGATGAAAGCAGTTATGAGAAAGCGATTCATTCTAAGTTACTACCATAGAAACTTAATTAAGAAGTTGCAATGCTCCACTCAAAGGTCCAAAAGTGTTAAAGACTACTATGTTGATCATGTGGGGTTACAAAGGAAAGAGAGTGAAGAAAAGAAAATGAATGAAAGAATTAAGAGAGAAAAAGAGAGAGATGTTGAGAAAATTATGAGAGAAAAAGAGATAGAGGACAAAAAAAGTATGATAGAAAAAGAGAGAGAGGTTGAGAAAATTAAGAGGGAAAAAGAGAGAGAGGTTGAGAAAAATATGAAAGAAAAAGAGATAGAGGCCGAGAAAGATAAGAGAGAAAATAAAAGAGAGGCTGAGAAAATTGATAGAGAAATTACAAGAACTAATTGGGTCATCGAAAGAAGAAACGAGAGAAAACAAATGAATTTTTATACAAGAGAAAGTGTGACAAAAAAATGTTTTGTTTTCAATGTTGCCAATGACTGTATTAATGAGCTTAACTCTTACTTACCCAATATTGAAGTTTCTATTTTGCAGGGTAATGTTCTCAATGGATGTGAGAAAGTGGCATCTGATAAGTTCTTTGGGCATAATAAATTTTTGTTTAAAGAAAATAAATTGTGTATGCCTAAATTTTTATTACAGGATTTGCTTGTTAGGAAAGCTCATGGAGGTGGTTTAATGTGGCATTTTGGAATATCTAAGACTTTAGATATTCTGCAAATGAAATATGATGCAAAACGAATATGTGAACAGTTTTTAACTTGTAGACAAGATAAGTTTAAAATGAAGCCTAATGGATTATATACTTCTTTGCATCTACCTAGTGAACTTTGGATTGACTTATCTACATATTTTGTGTTGAGTTTACCTAGGTCAAAATGGGGTAGAGATTCTATATATGTGGTTGTTGAAAAATTTTCTAAAATGACACATATCATACCATGTCATAAAACCGATGATGTATCACATATTGGTAATTTGTTTTTCAAGAAAATTGTGAGATTGCATGGCATGCCCAGTATTGAGTCTAATTTGTTTTTGAAACATGTCAAGTTTGTATATAATAAGAGCTTTGCAACAAATTTTTCACATTTCGAAATTGTGCATGGTTTAGATCCATTAACTCCTTTGGATTTAATTCCTTTATCGATGGATGATTGTGTTAACTTAGATGAAAAAAAGAAAGTTGATTTTGTTAAGCAGATCTATAAGAAGGCAAGGCAAGACATTGAGAAAAAAAAATTGAACAATATGTCAATAAACCTAAAAAGGGACACAAAAGAATTATATTTGATCCTGGAGATTGGGTTTGGTTGCATATGAGAAAGGAAATAATTGTACCTCAAAGGCATTTGAAACTACTTCGAAGAGGATATGGTTTATTTCAAGTGATTGAAAGAATCAATATCAATGTCTACAAGCTAGATCTTTCAAGTAATGATGATGTTAGTGTGTGTTTCAAAGTTATTGATTTAACTCTTTTTGATGTAGGTGCTAATTTGAGGACAAATCATTTTCAAGAGGAGGGGAATGATGTGAGCATGGCTAGCGAATGGAAATGGAATGCAGATCTGCTGGAAGTCCCAAGTGGACCTGTCATAAGAGCTCGTGCTAGAAGATTCAAAGAAGAATTTAATGGTCTAATTTTAGAAGTCCAACAAGGAGATACCTGCATCAATTCAAAAGAAGAGTGCAAAACTGGTCCATATCCTTAAAACCCACTTAAATATGGGTCAAGACAAGCTAATCTGAATATGGGCTTAAAGTGCAAGAAGATTGAAGGTTAAAAATAGAATATAGGCCCAAAATAATGGATTTATTTAATGGCCCAATTTAAGTTACGTTTTTTCTGATTTATTTACTTTTAGTATTTTATTTATTTGACTAGGAAAGTTTCCTATTTGATAGTTTTTAGAACAGTTTCCTATTTCTATTTTTCCT
Source organism: Gleditsia sinensis (assembly GCA_037074535.1). Taxonomy (NCBI): domain Eukaryota; kingdom Viridiplantae; phylum Streptophyta; class Magnoliopsida; order Fabales; family Fabaceae; genus Gleditsia; species Gleditsia sinensis. Next base: position 3,874,246 of record CM073467.1, read on the forward strand.
TGTCCTAAAGGAGTTTCCTATATAGTTTTCCTTCTAAGTTTAGGTAATTGGCCTATAAATAGGTATGTATGCTCATGAACAATTCAGATTATCATATATATTATTGAGAGTGTTTTCTCTTTGGTTCTTTAAAGAACTTTTCTGAACTTATCAAGATTTATCTTGTGGCGTTCAAGCAAGACTTATCACTCACAATCTTCTTCCTCTTTCTTGAGTGTGGCATCTACAATATTTCTATACCTTTGGTTCTTATCTCTTTATAGATAACGGGTCAAGGTCATTTTATTTTAATTTATTTTTGTTATAAATCTGATTGGAATACGATTCTTGAATTTGGATCCCATATTGATTCCGGGTCTCACTACTCTTGGTGAGGTTCATATCAGGGGTTCACATCATAACCTTCTGTCACAAATCTCCTTGGCCATCCTTGGAAGATGAGGCTAAGTCATACCCGCAGAGAGAAATAGAGTTGTTGATTGGCTTGCTGGTCATGGTGGGGCTAACTATCTTTTCCTAGTTCCTTAAATGTTCCGTTTATGTGTTTATGGACAATCTTGAGGGAGGTTATTGTCATGACTTAGATTCTTGAGCTTGTGACTACCACGAGAGTGAGAGCTGACTCACATTGTAAGCTTAAACCTATGAAATGAATCGTCAATGTTAAAGTTCATGTGATTCAAAATATTAAAATGATCAAAATTCTCTCAAAAAAACTTTTTTCTTAAGAATAACATATTCCGAAAACGTGACCATTTTTTTTTCATTCAATTGAATTCAATATCTGAAATATATATGCTAGCAAAACTTGAGTTCAGTTTAATTGAAAATATCATTATCATTTTATTACAAAATCTTTTATCAGAAAACAAACATAACTATTATGTATAGGAAGCAGAGAATGCATTGTTAAAGTGATGCATTTACTTAAACCAAGAAACAGAGTGTTTGGTAAAAGCAAAGATCGTCTTAAAAATTTAATGGATGTTTTGATCGCCACGAATTGTCTTGATAAGATTTGATTCAGTTTTTTGCTCAAGAATCAAGGGAAACTCTCACTTTAAGAGAAAACTCAATATTTATTAATTATCAAAATCTTTTTCACTTATGGTTGTCTCACAAACTTCACGTGTTTTGATGTGAGCACGGCTAGCGAATGGAAATGGAATGCAAACCTGCTAGAAGTCCAAAGTGGACCTGTCATAAGAGCTCGAGCTAAAAGATTCAAAGAAGAATTTAATGGTCTAATTTTAGAAGCCCAACAAGGAGATACCTGCATCAATTCAAAAGAAGAGCGCAAAACTGGTCCATATCATTAAAGCCCACTTGAATATAGGTCAAGACAAGCCAATCTGAATATGGGCTTAAAGTGCAAGAAGATTGAAGGCTAAAAATTGAATATCGGCCCAAAATAATGGATTTATTTAATGGCCCAATTTAAGCTACGTTTTTTTTTCTGATTTATTTACTTTTAGTATTTTATTTATTTGACTAGGAAAGTTTCCTATTTCATAGTTTCTAGAAGAGTTTCCTATTTGTATTTTTCCTTGCCCTATAGGAGTTTCCTATTTGATAGTTTCTAGAACAGTTTCCTATTTCTATTCTTCCTTGTCCTATAGGAGTTTCCTATATAGTTTTCCTTCTAAGTTTAGGTAATTGGCCTATAAATAGGTATGTATGCTCATTAACAAGGCAGATTATCATTTATATTATTGAGAGTGTTTTCTCTTTGGTTCTTTAAAGAACTTTTCTGAACTTATCAAGATTTATCTTGTGGCGTTCAAGCAAGACTTATCACTCACAATCTTCTTTCTCTTTCTTGAGTGTGGCGTCTGCAATATTTCTATACTGAATTTAAAAAAAATGAGGGATAATAAAATCAGTATATTTTTTTTTCTGCTTCCTTCTTTTTTTTTTTGAACGAATTTTTTTTTTCTGAAATAACTTCTGCTCACTTTTTTTTGAGTAAATTTTTGCTCTTTTTTTTGGAAGAAGAAACCAACTTGAAATAGGACTTGAACTCTATTTTTTTTACGAAATTTTTTTTTTTGAAAGAAGAAACTAAATTGCACTAGGATTAGGACTCTTTTTTGTGTAAAGGAATTAGAATGTAAGTAAAAAAAGGAAGTTGAATAGAACAAGGACTCTCTTCTTTTTTGTTGAAAGAATTAGACTCAAAGTAAGAAAAGAAAATTGACTAGAATTAGGACTCTAATATGACCTAGAAGAAAAAGAATAACTCTAGAACACAAATTAAAGAATAAAAGATAGGACATCAACCAAATTTCAATGAGCCAAAGTTCTGATACCAAATGATGTATTTCCTTAAGCTAAGAAATAGAGTGTTTGGCGGAAGCAATGATCATCTTAAAAATTCAATGGATATTTTGATCGCTACGAGTTGTCTCGATAAGATCATATTCAATTCTTTGTTCAAGAACCATGGGAAGCTCTCACTTTAAGAGAAAACTCTATCTTTATTAATAATCAAAATCTCTGAATTACATGAATATAAAAAATCCTTATATAGTCAAACAATCCTAAAACTAGTAGGAAACATTTAAAACTCCTAATTGGACTTTCAATAAAATATGGCAAATATGATTAAGAATTTTGGATTATAAATCATTAACCCTATGATGAATGATCAACTAAATTAAATAGAATCGATGTGTTTATATTTATTTAACTCTATTAGTTTCTCTTGTTCTTCATGAAATTAATAGGTTAGATTTTACCGATGTGCTAAAGGATATCTTATTAATTAGGGTTTAATTGGTACGATTGTTATCAATTTACTAGGCTTAAGGAGGAACAGGGATAGAATCCCAATGGTAGATATTTGATTTAAAATTGATGATATTGTTAATGATCAATGCAATCCCTTGACAATGGATATCAACCGAAACCAACAAATTTATCATTAATTACTTTCATTAGTGTTTACGTTATTTTATTTGCAATTATCAATTTCCCCTTTCTCAATTACATAAGGTAATTCTAGTCTCTGTGGGATCGACCTTTACTTCCACGATTACAGGTTAGTTGAGAGGTAAGGTATCAATTTGGGTGTACCTGTGACAGTACGTGCCCAATTTTGCGTCGTTGCATATAAATTAAGTGCAACCAAGTAACAATGGAGTATGGAGATCAATCTAGGAAACATTGAAATATCCTACTTATAATAAAGAGTTATATCCATTGATGAGGACTTTGCAAACTTGGCAGCAATATCTATAGCTGAGAAAATTCATTATCCATTCAGATCATGAGAGTTTGAAATTCCTGAAGTCCCAAGGTAAGTTGCATAAGAGGCATGTTAAGTGGTTAGAATTCATTGAGACATTTTCTTATGTGATTAAGTATAAAATTGGAAAGGAAAATGTGTAACATCCCTAATTTTGTTTCTTTTATTAACAAATGTACATCAATATTTAATAAAATTTATTAAAAAATGTTTAGATATCAAAGAAAATATAATCTTTAGAAATTCTTCACCTTACGTGTATGCATAGAAATGTTCTAACATTAATGGAATAGGTAAAGAGAGAAAACCTAAGAGAAAATATTAGAAATAAATATACTAAAGAAAGGTGAAATTCTAGGGTAAGGAAGATAAATTTTTGTGAAGTAAGTAAAGGTATTAAAATTTCAAGAAGATTGAATTAGGGTAATTTTTTCTAATTTAAGAGTTAAAGTTACTAAGTTTAGTATCTCCACCTATAAATTGGGCTTTCACCTATGGACACTTCATATAGAGTCTTTTCACTTCACATAAGTTTCTAGCAAGTTCATTGGATAACCTAAGCAAGAAATAAAACATAGACTTGGACTAGGATATAGAAATTGGACCGGTAGCACAAATATCATGAAAATGTGACCAAGCCCATTATGAAATGTAGAATTTTAATCAAAGTAAAGAAAATGGGCAAGAATGAGCCCAAACCCAAGAGGAAAAATAAAAATAAAAATAAAAGTAAAGTGATGAAATAATGGTGTAATCAAGATTAGGTGACATGGCATTAAGACAAAAATTTAGCAAGTGGTGCGATATCCTACATTCATAATTTTAGCAAGTGGTATGACAATACAAGGCTTTAGGACAAAACATCTATATCCTACACTCATAATTTTAGCAAGTGGTATGATAATACATGGCATTAGGACAAAATATTCCTATCCCACACAAATAATTTCAACCAAATAATGGAGATTCAAGGGTTAGAAATTTGCCATCTAAAAAGGAAAACCTATCATACTTGATTAAGACAAAAGAAAAATGAAATGAATCTCCAAATCAAAGGGACCTTGTCCCTTATCTTAAGAACATATTATCATAATTTTAAAAATACAAATCTCCTTTTGCTATGCATATCTTGACTAAGGAAGAGGAAGACAAGAACATAAGTTGTTTGTTTTCCAAAAATTCAACCAAGTGTATCCTAATTGTGATAAGGTAGACCCATGATAATGAAATGTGAATTATTTGATGGTATATTTAAGCAAAACCCACCCTAACAACATTAGAATTTATTTCAAGTGAGGGAGAGAAAAAATAGAAGCAAGGTAGAGTGAGGAAAGGAGAGGAAGAAAGGAAGAAAGATGAAGGAGAAGTCTAGAGCACTAAGTACTCCAGGTGAGTTAAACAATATTTCTTTTTGAAGAAAAGTTTTGAAACTTGTAATATTTATATGAGATTTTAATCTTAGAACTTTAACGATTGGTCATGGATGTTGCTATATCATGTTACATATTATGTATGTTTGAATACTTAGATTGGTGTAAATAGTTCTGCATAGGTATGGCTATGGGTGGCAAACTTTTAAGTTTCTGTGTTTTAATTTCTGGGAACATTTTGTAGGGAATTAAAATAAATGGTTAACATAAGAATTATAGCTATATGTGTCATGGATTTTTAGACACTGGAATCAGTCAATTTAGAGTCCATATAAGGTAGATATGGTCTGATTTGTAAGTAATTGTCAGAAAATGGTTAATCAGGAAAGAATATGTTATGATAGCTTTTGTGTTTTAATTTCTGAGAATATTCTGTAGCAAATTAAAATAGTTAACATAAGAATTATAGTTATATGTGTCACGGATTTTTAGCCACCGGAATCACTCAATTTAGAGTCCATATGAGGTAGATATGGTCCGATTAGTAAGTAATGGTCAGAAAATGGTTAATCAGGAAAGAATATGTTAGGATAGCTTCTGTTTTTTAATTTCTGGGAACATTCTGTAGGGAATTAAAATAAATGGTTAACAAAAGAATTATATCTATATGTGTCACGGATTTTGAGCCACTGGAATCACTCAATTTGGAGTCCATATGAGGTAGATATGGTCCAATTAGTAAGCAATGGTCAGAAAATGGTTAATCAAGGAAGAATATGTTAGGGTAGCTTCTGTGTTTTAATTTCTGGGAACATTCTATAGAAAATTAAAATAAATGGTTAACATAAGAATTATAGCTATATGTGTCACGGATTTTGTGCCACTGGAATCACTCAATTTGGAATCCATATGAGGTAGATATGGTCCGATTAGATAGAAATGGTCAGAAAATGGTTAATCAGGGAAGAATATGTTAGGATAGCTTTCGTGTTTTAATTTCTGGGAACATTTTGTAGGGAATTAAAATAAATGACTAACATAAGAATTATAGATATATGTGTCACAGATTTTTTGCCACTAGAATCATTTAATTTGGAATTATTATAAGAGAGATATGGACAGATTAGTAGGTAGAGATCAGAACTTACCCGAGAAGAAATAACATGTTCTTTAAGGGAGTAATATCACCATGATTTCTTAATATTTCATTCAATAGTTCAACATAAGAGTTTTAGATAATTGTTTTATCTTTAAATTGATATCACGATCACCTAAATCAGAATTAAATTAAGGGAGTTATGCTCTGATTAGAAAGAGAAGGTCAGATAGGATGAAAACCTACATCAAGAAAATAAAGAAATAAAATTAATATTTAAAAAAGAAGAAGAATCTTATAAATGAAAATAATAAATGACTAGTATATGCCATAGCCATTGCCATTGCATGAACTTCTTACCATCTTAATTGTGAAATTTTGACATGGAAATATTTTATCAAGTAATATTTGAAATGGTTATGTTTATGGCATGGTTACCAATGATTTTTAGTAATAATTATACTTTAATGAACATTCTTGTTATTGAAAGCATTTTTTTTTGCTATTATTGTGAAAAGAAAAGAAATGAACATGGTCACATGACAAATCCGTGTGGTGCACCAGTAGGGGACGCCCTACCAACAGTTATGATTATATTAATAAGAAAAGAAAGAGAAAGTATGCCATGTTGGACGGAGCGAGAAAAGCCCGTACCGGAGAGTAGAAATTACTCACCCTGACCGGGGTAGCTTGATATGAGAATAAATTGATAGTCATTATATGATATTCTAAAAATAGTTAATCCTGTCATACATGTAATATCCCTAATTTCGTTTCTTTTATTGATAAAAGTACAAAAATATTTAATTAAGGAAATAAAATTTATTAGACAATATTTTAGATATCTAAGGAAATATAATCCTTAGATATTCTTCACCTTATGTATATGCATAGAAAATGTTTCTAACATTAAGAGAACAAATAAAGAGGGAAAACCTAATAGGAAAGAAATTAAAAATAACATACTAAAGAGATGCAAAATTCTTGGATAAGGAAGATAAATTTTTAGAAACAAGTAAAGGTCTTAAAATTTCAAGAACATTGAATTAGGGTAATTTTTCCTAATTCAAGAACTAGAGTTACTAGGTTTAAAATCTTTACCCATACATTGGGCTTTTACCTATGGACACTTCATATAGAGTTTTTCCACTTCACATAAGTTTCTAGCAAGCCCATTGGATAGCCTAAGTAAGAAATAAAACATAGACTTGGACTAGGATATAGTAATTGGATCAATAGCCCAAAAATTATGAAAATGTGACCAAGCCGTCCAAGAAAGGTAGAATTTTATCCAAAGCAAAGAAAATGGGTAGGAATAAGTCCATAATGGGTAGGAATAAGCCCAAATCCAAGAGGAAAAATAAAATAAAATAAATTAGGTGATGATATAATAATGTAATAATAATAAAGATTAGGTTACATGGCATTAAGATAAAAATTTAGCAAGTGGTGTGATTCTACATTCATAATTTTGGCAAGTGGCATGATAATACAAGGCTTTAGGACAAAAACATATATATCCTACACTCATAATTTTAGCAAGTGGTATGATAATACATGGAATTAGGACAAAGCATTCCTATCCCGCACAAATAATATCAACCAAACAATGGAGATTCAAGGGCTAGAAATTTGTCACCTAAAAAGGTAAACCTATCATACTTGTTTAAGACAAAAGAAAATGGAAATGAATCCCTAAATCAAAGGGACCTTGTCCCATATCTTAAGAACATATTATCATAATTTTCAAAATACAAATCTCCATTTCCTATGCATATCTTGACTAAGGAAGAGGAAGACAAGAACATAAGTTGTTTGTTTTCCAAAAAATTCAACCAAGTGTAATCTAATTGTGATAAGGTAGACCCATGATCATGAAAGGTGAATTATTTGGTGGTCTATATAAGAAAACCCACCCTTACAACATTATAATTTCTTCCAAGTGAGGGAGAGGAAAAATAGAAGCAAGGTAGAGTGAGGAAAGGAGAGGAAGAAAAGAAGAAAGAGGAAGGAGAAGTCAAGGGGACTAAGTGCTTCAAGTAAGTTTAACAATATTTCTTTTTGAAGAAAACTTTTGAAACTTACAATATTTATATAAGATTTTGATCTTAGAACTTTGATGATTGGTCATGATGTTGCTATATCATGTTACATATTGATCTTGTATGTGATGTATGTTTGAATACTTAGACTGGTATAGAAAGTTTTGCATAGGTTTGGCTGTGGGTAGCAAAATGTTTAGCTTCTGTGTTTTAATTTCTGTGAATTATCTATAGTGAATTAAAATAAATGGTTAACATAAGAATTAAAGATATATGTGTCATGGATTTTTAGCCACTAGAACCATTCAATTTGGAGTTCATATGAGGTAGATATGGTCCGATTAGTAAGCAAAGGTCAGAAAATGGTTCATCAGGAAAGAATATGTTAGGATAGCTTCTGTGTTTTAATTTCTGGGAATAATCTGTAGGGAATTAAAATAAATGGTTAACATACAAATTAAAGATATAGGTGTCATAGATTGTTAGCCACTGGAACCATTCAATTTGGAGTCCATATGAGGTAGATATGGTCCGATTAGTAAGCAAAGATCAGAAAATGGTTCATCAGGGAAGAATATGTTGGGATAGCTTCTGTGTTTTAATTTCTGGGAATTATCTATAGGTAATTAAAATAAATGGTTAACATAATAATTAAAGATATATGTGTCGTGGATTTTTAACCACTGGAATCATTCAATTTGGAGTCCATATGAGGTAGATATGGTCCGTTTAGTAGTCAAAGGTCAGAAAATGGTTCATCAGGGAAGAATATGTTAGGATAGCTTCTGTATTTTAATTTATGGGAATTATCTGTATAGAATTAAAATAAATGGTTAACATACGCATTATAGATATTTGTGGCACGGATTTGTAGCCACTGAAATCACTCAAGTTGGAGTCCATATGAGGTAGATATGGTCTGATTAGTAAGCAATGGTCAGAAAATGGTTAATCTAGGAAGAATATGTTAGGATAGCTTCGGTGTTTTAATTTTTGGGGACATTTCATAAGGATTTAAAATAAATCGTTAACATATGAATTATAGATATATGTGTCACGGATTTTTAGCCACTGGAATCACTTAATTTGGAATTCGTATGAGGGAGATATGGACAGATTAGTAGGTATAGGTCAGAACCTATCTGAGAAGAAATAACCTATACATTTAGGGAGTTATATCACCTTGATTTCTTAATATTTCGCTACAATGTTCAACATAATAGTTTTAGATAATTTTTTTGTCTTGAAATTGACACCAAGATCACCTACATCTGAGTTAAATTGAGGGAGTTATGCTCTGATTAGTAAGAGAAGGTTAGATAGGATGAAAACCTACATCAAGAAAATAAAGAAATAAATTTAGTATTGAAAAAAGAAGATGAATCTTAATAAATGACTAGTATAGCCATAGTCATTGCCATTGTATGAACTTCTTACCATCTTAAGTGTGAAATTTTGACATGGAAATATATTTGAAATGGTTATGTTCATGGCATGATTACCAATGATTTTTGGTAATAGTTATATTTTGATGAACATACTTGTTATTGAAAGCATATTTTTGGCTATCATTGTGAAAAGAAAAGAAATGAGCACAGTCACATGGCAATCTGTGTAGTGCACCAGTAGGGGACGCCCTACCAACGGTTATGATCATGTTAATGAGAAAAGAAAGAGAAAGTGGGCCATGTCGGACGGAGCGAGAAAAGCCCGTACCGGAGAGTAGAAAATACTCACCTTGACCCGGGTAGCTTGATATGAGAATAAATTGATAGTCATCATATGATATTCTGAAAATAGTTAATCCTGTCATACATATCATTACTGTATGATTCTTATGTGCATAGATATAATGCATTTATGTGACCAATGATATTTTCTATAGTTTATACAGCTAACCATGACGTGATGAGCTATATTGATGATGATTTATTGTTGAACTTACTGAGATTTAATTCTCACTATATTTCCATATCATGTTCAAAAAATTAGTTATGCAGATTTTTCTATAGCTTTGGCTTTTAGTGCACGTTGGATCGAGTACTTTATGTTGGGCAGATCCCAGAAGCAAATAAAATGTTTGTGGTCGAGTTGGCTTAGATCCCGATGAAGGTGCAACCACTCGCACCTGTATCTCCGGAATTGGTCAACCAGAATAAATAAGATGTAGATTTTTATGTGTTTGATATGTTGTACATATGTTTTGATTAATGATATGTATGTGAACTCTGTTTTGTATAAATTAAATAAATGTTATATTGAGTTAAGTTGTAACAAGGTAATAACTTCATGGTATTTTAAAAAAAAAATTTGATACTTAAATGGAGTTGTTACATAATTGGTATCAGAGCAGGTCGATCCTAGATGACCAGTGGGTGGATGGTTATCTGAATCGATCTTATAGTGTCTTGAGTATGTTGTGGTTGTACTGTGTAGGGGATCTGTGATTCATATAGGTAAGAAATTACTAGTGTTTCCTATCTATATGCCAAGGTGGTGTTATGACTTCTATTAAATATTTTTGAACTAACTATTGGGCTTGATCACCTCAATAGCAGCATAACTTTGTTTTGCCACAATAGGAAATGGCACCACCAAGGAGGAATCCAGCAACCAATGCAGAAGAAACCCTGCACAATCTGGCCACGGCAATTCGAGACCAAGTCATGGCCACCAACCAAATTTTCCAATATCTCCATAATGCTAATAACCCAAATGGTGAGAATGGTGCTAACAACCGGATGACTAGAAAAGATAATGGCATATCTGAGTTCTTGAGGACTAGACCACCTTGTTTCCAAGGTGGCTATGACCCAACGGTAGCCGAAAGGTGGATAAGGGAATTAGAGAAAATCTTTGAAGTGATGGGCTGTACTGAAGAGCAGCAAGTTATTTTTGCTGCATATATGTTAAAGGATGAAGCAGAATACTGGTGGCGTGGAGCTAGAGAACTTTTAGCTCATCAGGGAAGACAGATCACCTGACAAGTGTTCAAGGACATTTTTTTTGAAAAGTACTTTCCAAGTACTGTACGAGCAGAGAAAGAGATCGAATTCCTCCAACTCAGGCAAGGCAGCATGACCGTGGACCAGTATATCACAAGATTCGAGGAGCTGTCTAAGTTCTCCTCTTATCTGCGATATAACCCAGATGAAGCATGGAAGGCAGTTAAGTTTGAAGCGGGACTAAACCCAGAGATAAAGAATGCTGTTATAACTATGGAGATCAGGGAGTTTGTACCTCTGATAAATAAATGCAGACTCCTGGAAAAGAGTTTAAGGGCAGTAGAGGATGAGAAGTAAAGGCAAAACCTATGGAAGAGGAAGAAAAATTTTCCCAACCCTGGAAAGAACATGAGAAGAAGTGGATATAGAGCTGGAAAGAGGCCATTGATTGCAGGTCCTAGATCTTTTCAAGAAGACCTCACCCTAGTCAAGTGCGCTAAGTGCGGATGCATGCATGGTAACCGGCCATGCTACATGGGACAAGATGTCAGCTTCAATTGCAGACAGAAGGGACATTTTGCGAGAAACTGCCCACAGAATGTGGGGAAGCAGCCAGAACAGAGGCCTCAGGTGAAAGGAAGGGTTTTCACCCTGAGCGGCCAAGAGGCTGTTCAATCTTCTGAAATGATTCAAGGTACATGCTATATCTATGGATTTGCTCTTATGGTGTTATTTGACTCTGGTGCTAGTCATTCATTTATATCAGAAGAATGTATTAGGAAGTTTCAGTTTCCTATTTCTGAAACTCCCTATGAGCTATCCGTAGTAACCCCTACAGGAGAAAGGGTATTAACTTCCTCTGTATGTAAAGACTGTCAAGTCACCATCCAGGAGAAAACTTTTTCTGTAGACCTCATCTGTTTACCTTTAAGAGGTATTGAGGTCATTCTAGGGTTAGACTGGATGTCTAGAAATCGAGTCTTGTTGAATTGTTCTAATAAGACCGTTGAATTTCTACCTCCTACTCCGAAAGAGGAGATCTAGTTATTGATGCTAAATGCCAATCAAGTTAATAGGGAGTTGAAGAATGGAGTACTTGGATACATTCTCTTGTATTTATCAAACCTAGAAGTCGAATCGAAACTTGATGAAATCCCAATAGCCAACGAGTTTCCTAAAGTATTTCCATCAGATATTCCAGGCTTACCTCCCAAGAGAGAGATAGAGTTCTCTATTGATCTCCTACCTGGGACAGGGCCTATCTCTATTGCACCATATTAAATGGCCTCGAAGGAACTACAAGAACTCAAGAAGCAGTTGGAAGAACTATTAGACAAGCAATTCATTAGACCGAGTGTATCACCTTGGGGAGCTCCTGTATTGTTTGTTAAGAAGAAAGACGGGAGCTTGAGACTATGCATAGATTACAGACAGCTGAATAAGGTGACTATCAAAAACAAGTACCCCCTCCCTAGGATATATGACTTATTGGATCAATTAAAGGGAGCCTCCATCTTTTCTAAAATTGACTCAAGGTCAGGATATCATCAGATTAGGATCAAGGAGGAGGACGTACCAAAAACTGCCTTCAGGACTAGGTATGGACACTATGAGTTTCTCGTAATGCCCTTCATGTTGACGAATGCACCTGTAATTTTCATGGATTACATGAATCGTATTTTTCGACCCTACTAAGATCAATTTGTTGTAGTGTTCATTGATGACATCTTGATATACTCTAAGAGTGAGAAAGAACATGAACAACATCTCCGAATCGTGCTGCAAGTGCTGAAAGAGAAAAAGTTATATGCCAAATTGGAGAAGTGTGAATTTTGGCTGTTAGAGTTGAAGTTTCTCGGACATGTCATCTCTAATAGAGGGCCGTTGTAACAACCTCTTTTTTTTTCCTTTATTATTATACAATATTGAGTTCACATACATGTCATTAATCAAAACAGACGTATAACATATCAAACACATAGATATTTACATCTTGTTTATTTTGTTTGACCAATTCCGGAGATACAGGTGCGGGTGGTTGCACCTTCACCGGGATCTAAGCCAACTCGACCACAAACATCTTATTTGATTCTGAAAATCTGCCCAACATAAAGTAACTCGATCCAATGTGCACTAAAAGCCAGAGCCTTAGAAACAAAAGCTGCATAAATAATTTCTGAACATGATATGGAAATATAGTGAGAATTAAATCCCAGTAAGCTCAACAATAAATTATCATCAGTAAAGCTCATCACGTCATGTTCAGCTTTATAAACTACAGAAAATATCTTTGGTCACATGAATGTATTATATCTATGCACATAAGAATCATACTGTAATGATATGTATGACAGGATTAACTATTTTCAAAATATCATATGATGGCTATCAACTTATTCTCATTTCAAACTACCCCGGTCATGGTGAGTATCCTCTACTCTCCGGTACGGGCTTTTCTCGCTCCGTCCGACATGGCCCACTTTCTCTTTCTTTTCTCATTATCATGATCATAACCGTTGGTAGGGCGTCCCCTACTGGTGCACCACACGGATTGCCATGTGACTGTGCTCATTTCTTTTCTTTTCACAATGTTAGCCAAAAATATGCTTTCAATAACAAGTATGTTCATCAAAATATAACTATTACCATAAATCAATGGTAATCATGCCATGAACATAACCATTTCAAATATCACTTTATAAAATATTTCCATGTCAAAATTTCACACTTAAGATGGTAAGAAGTTCATACAATGGCAATGGCTATGGCTATACTAGTCATTTATTAAGATTCATCTTCTTTTTTAAATACTAATTTTATTTTCTTTATTTTCTTGATGCAGGTTTTCATCCTATATAACCTTCTCTTACTAATCAGAGCATAACTCCCTCAATTTAACTCTGATGTAGGTGATCTTGGTGTCCATTTCAAGATAAAACAATTATCTAAAACTATTATATTGAACATTGTAGCGAACAATTAAGAAACGAATGTGATATTACTCCCTCAAAGTACAGGATAGTTCCTCTCGGATAGGTTCTGACCTTTACTGACTAATTAGACCATATCTCCCAAATTGGAACTCCAAATTGAGTTATTCAAGTTGGTAAAAATCTATGAGCCATATATCTATAATTGTTATGTTGGCGCGCTATTTTAATTCCCTATAGAATATTCCCAGAAATTCAAAAACTAAAACATTAATAACATACTCTTCCCTGAATAAACATTTTCTGACCTCTGCTTACTAATCGGATCATATCTACCTCATATGAACTCCAAATTGCATAATTCCAGTGGGTATATTTCCATGAGACATAGATATATAACGTGCATGTTAACCATTTATTTTAATTCCATACAGATAATTCCCAAAAATTAAAATACAAAAGCTGTCCTAACATAATCTTCCCTGATGAACCATTTTCTGACCTTGGCTTACTAATTGGACCATATCTACCACATGTGGACTCCAAATTGAATGATTCCAGTGGCTAAAAATCCATGAGACACATATCTTTAATTCTTATGTTAACCATGTATTTTAATTCCCTACCAATAATTCCCAGAAATTAAATTACCGAAGCTATCCTAACATATTCTTCCCTGATGATTCATTTTCTGACCTTTGACTACTAATCAGACCATAGCTACCTCATATGGACTCCAAATGGCATGATTCCAGTGGGTGAAAATCCGTGACATATATATATTTAATTCTTATCTTAACCATTTATTTTAATTCCTTATAGATTGTTCCCAGAAATTAAAATACCGAAGCTTAAAATTCTGTCAACCATAGCCATACCCATGCAGAACTATCTACACCAACCTAAGTATTCAAACATACATCACATGCAAGATCAATATGTAACATGATATAGCAACATCCATGACCAATCATCAAAGTTCTAAGATCAAAATCTCATATAAATATTATGAGTTTCAAAGGTTTTCTTCAAAAAGAAATATTGTTAAACTTACCTGGAGCACTTAGTCCCCTAGACTTCTCCTTCCTCTTTCTTCCTTTCTTCCTCTCCTTTCCTCACATTACCTTGCTTCTATTTTTGCTCTCCCTCACTTGGACGAAATTCTAATGTTGTAAGGGTGGATTTTCTTATATAGATCACCAAATAATTCACCTTTCATGATCATGGGTCTACCTTATCACAATTAGGATACACTTTGTTAAATTTTTGGAAAACAAACAACTTATGTTCTTGTCTTCCTCTTCCTTAGTCAAGATATGCATAGAAAAAGGAGATTTGTATTTTGAAAATTATGATGATATGTTCTTAAGATATGGGGCAAGATCCCTTTGATTTAGGGATTCATTTCCTTTTTCTTTTGTCTTAATCAAGTATGATAGATTTTCCTTTTTAAGTGGCAAATTTCTAGCCCTTGAATTTTCCTTACTTAACTAAAATTATTTGTGTAGGATAATGATGTTTTGTCATAATGCTATGTATTATTACCCACTTGCTAAAGTTATGAATGTAGGATATAGATGTTTTTGTCCTAAAGCCTTGTATTATTATGCCACTTGCCAAAATGATGAATGTAGAATCACACCACTTGCTAAATTTTTTTTGTCTTAATGCCATGTCACCTAATCTTGATTACACCATTATTTCATCACTTTAATTTTATTTTAATTTTTATTTTCCTCTTGGGTTTGGGCTCATTCTTGCCCATTTTCTTTACTTTGGTTAAAATTCTACCTTTCATAATGGGTTTGGTCACATTGTGATGATTTTTGGGCTACCGGTCCAATTTCTATATCCTAGTCCAAGTCTATGTTTTATTTCTTCCTTGGGCTATCCTATTGGCTTGCTAAAAATTCATGTGAAGTAGAAAAACTCTATATGAAGTGTCCATAGGTTAAAGCCCAATTACGGGTGGAGATACTAAACTTAGTAACTTTTGCTCTTAAATTAAGAAAAATTATCCTAATCCGATCTTCTTGAAATTTTAAGACCTTTACTTACTTCACAAAAATTTATCTTTCTTTACCTAAGAATTTCACCTTTCTTTAGCATGTTTATTTCTAATATTTTCTCTTTGGTTTTCTTTCTTTACCTATTCCATTAATATTAGAACATTTCTATGCATATATGTAAGGTGAAGAATTTCTAAGGAAAATATCTAAAAATTACGGGATGTTACAGCCGTAGATCCTAGCAAGACGGAAGCAGTGATTTAGTGGGAGAGACAAAAAACGGTTACGGAAGTCAGAAGTTTCCTGGGTTTGGCAGGATACTACAGGAGGTTTATACAAAACTTCTCTCGTATAGCCTTGCCATTGACTAAATTGACCAGGGAAGTCCTTTCAAATGGACTGATCAATGTGAAGCTAGTTTTCAGGAGTTTAAGACAAGACTGACCACTCCTCCAGTTTTAATTATTCCAGACCCCACAGGACATTTTGAAGTGTATAGTGATGCTTCAAAGAAAGGACTAGGGTGTGTGCTAATGCAAGACAAGAGAGTAGTTGCTTACACCTCTAAACAACTAAGACTCCACGAAGGAAACTATCCAACCCATGATCTTGAATTGGTGGCGGCGGTGTTTGCTTTAAAGATTTGGCGACATTACTTATACGGAGCAACCTTTGAAGTATATTGTGATCACAAGAGTCTTAAATATCTCTTTGATCAAAAGGAGTTAAATATGAGGCAACGAAGATGGGTGAAATTTCTCAATGAATACAAGTTTGAGATAAAGTATCATCCAGGAAAGGCGAATGTTGTAGCTGATACCTTAAGTCGAAAATCTCTACACGTGGGCCAGATGATGTTGTATGAGATGCAAATGATAGAGGAGTTTCGAAATTTGAAGCTGGACACTACTTTTTCCTCAAAGAAGCTAACCATTAATGGTTTAAGTATAGGGTGTGACCTTAGAGCCTAGATCAAAGAGGCTCAAGTTCACAACCAATACTTACAGGATTATAAAGATCAAGAAAATTTTTCTGTCATGGAAGATGGAGCAATCATGTATCAAGGAAGGATTTGTGTCCTTCAAGAACGAGAGTTGATGACTAAAATCCTACAGGAAGCACATCAGAGTAAATATACTGTCCATCCTGGATGCACTAAAATGTACCAGGACTTAAAGATAATATATTGGTGGCCAGGGATGAAAAAGGATATTACGGAGTTCGTGGCGAAATGTCTAATTTGTCAAAAGGTGAAGGTGGAGCATCAAAAGCCAGCGAGATTTCTACAACCTCTTGAGATCCCTAAATGGAAATGGGACAGTATATCGATGGACTTTGTTGTGGGTTTACCTAAGACTTCAGTGGGGCATGACTCTATCTGGGTAATAGTTGACAAATTAACCAAATCTGCTCACTTTCTGCCCATAAAAATTAACTTTTCACTGGATAAATTGGCCCAATTGTATGTCTAGGAAATAGTTAGACTGCATGGGATTCCCTTAACTATTGTTTCTGATAGAGATCCGAGGTTCACGTCGAGGTTTTGGAAAGCGTTGCAGGAAGCTTTTGGTACTCAGTTGCAGTTCAGTACTGCCTACCATCCTTAGACTGACGGGCAGACAGAACGGACCATTCAAACTCTAGAAGACATGTTAAGGGCCTGTGTGATAGAGCAAGGTAAAGGATGTGAGAAGTACCTACCTTTAATAGAGTTTGCTTATAATAATAGTTATCACTCCAGTATTAAGATGGCCCCCTACGAAACTTTATATGGTAGGAAGTGCCGATCTCCACTATGTTGGTTTGAGGTAGGAGAAAAGAACTTGTTGGGTCTTAATCTAGTTCAACAAACCACTGAACAAATCAGGATGATACGAGACAAAATACTTACAGCTCAGAGTCGACAAAAGAGTTACTACGATAAGAGACATAGACCTCTAGAGTTTGAGGAAGGAGACCATGTATTTCTAAAACATTCCCCGACTATTGGAGTTGGTAGATCTCTCAAAACAAGAAAGTTAAATCCGTGATTTTTGGGACCCTAACAAATTCTGAAGAAAGTAGGGACATCAGCATATCAAGTTGCTCTCCCACCTAATTTTTCCAACCTGCATAATGTTTTCCACGTATCACAGCTGCGGAAGTATCTTCCAGATTCATCACATGTAATACAGGATGAACCAATTCAAATAAAGGAGAACATGACATACCAGCTAGTACCTGCATCCATATTGGACACTGACGTGAAGCAACTGAGAAATAAAACCATTCTCCTTGTTAAGGTGTTATGGGAAGGTTTGACTCCGGAAAAAGCAACTTGGGAGCTGGAAGAAGTCACGAGGAAGAAATATCCGAAATTGTTCTTATTAGGTAATTTTTGAAATTTTGAGGACAAAATTTCTTTTAGGGGGAGAGAAATGTAACATCCCTAATTTCGTTTCTTTTATTGATAAAAGTACAAAAATATTTAATTAAGGAAATAAAATTTATTAGAAAATATTTTAGATATCTAAGGAAATATAATCCTTGGATATTCTTCACCTTATGTATATGCATAGAAAATGTTTCTAACATTAAGAGAACAAATAAAGAGGGAAAACCTAATAGGAAAGAAATTAGAAATAACATACTAAAGAGATGCAAAATTCTTGGATAAGGAAGATAAATTTTTAGAAATAAGTAAATGTCTTAAAATTTCAAGAACATTAGATTAGGGTAATTTTTCCTAATTCAAGAACTAGAGTTACTAGGTTTAAAATCTTTACCCATACATTGAGCTTTTACCTATGGACACTTCATATAGAGTTTTTCCACTTCACATAAGTTTCTAGGAAGCCTATTAGATAACCTAAGCAAGAAATAAAACATATACTTGGACTAGGATATAGTAATTGGATCAATAGCCCAAAAATTATGAAAATGTGACCAAGCCGTCCAAGAAAGGTAGAATTTTATCCAAAGCAAAGAAAATGGGTAGGAATAAGCCCATAATGGGTAGGAATAAGCCCAAATCCAAGAGAAAAAATAAAATAAAATAAATTATGTGATGATATAATAATGTAATAATAATAAAGATTATGTTACATGGCATTAAGAAAAAAATTTAGCAAGTGGTGTGATTCTAAATTCATAATTTTGGCAAGTGGCATGATAATACAAGGCTTTAGGACAAAAACATCTATATCCTACACTCATAATTTTAACAAGTGGTATGATAATACATGGCATTAAGACAAAACATTCCTATCCCACACAAATAATATCAACCAAACAATGGAGATTCAAGGGCTAGAAACTTGCCACCTAAAAAGGCAAACCTATCATACTTGTTTAAGACAAAAAAAAATGGAAATGAATCCCTAAATCAAAGGGACCTTGCCTATATCTTAAGAACATATTATCATAATTTTCAAAATACAAATCTCCTTTTCCTATGCATATCTTGACTAAGGAAGACGAAGACAAGAACATAAGTTGTTTATTTTCCAAAAAATTGAACCAAGTGTAATCTAATTGTGATAAGGTAGACCCATGATCATGAAAGGTGAATTATTTGGTGGTCTATATAAGAAAACCCACCCTTACAAAATTATAATTTCGTCCAAGTGAGGGAGAGGAAAAATAGAAGCAAGGTAGAGTGAGGAAAGGAGAGGAAGAAAGGAAGAAAGAGGAAGGAGAAGTCTAGGGGACTAAGTGCTCCAGGTAAGTTTAACAATATTTCTTTTTGAAGAAAACTTTTGAAACTTATAATATTTATATGAGATTTTGATCTTAGAACTTTGATGATTGGTCATGATGTTGCTATATCATGTTACATATTGATCTTGCATGTGATGTATGTTTGAATACTTAGACTGGTATAGAAAGTTCTGCATAGGTATGGCTATGGGTGGCAAAATTTTTAGCTTCTGTGTTTTAATTTTTGGGAATTATCTATAGTGAAATAAAATAAATGGTTAACATAAGAATTAAAGATATATGTGTCAAGGATTTTTAGACACTGGAATCATTTAATTTGGAGTCCATATGAGGTAGATATGGTCCGATTAGTAAGCAAAGGTCAGAAAATGGTTTATCAGGAAAGAATATGTTAGGATAGCTTTTGTGATTTAATTTCTGGGAATAATATGTAGGAAATTAAAATAAATGGTCAACATAAGAATTAAAGATATAGGGGTCATGGATATTTAGCCACTGGAATCATTCAATTTGGAGTCCATATGAGGTAGATAGGGTCCGATTAGTAAGCAAAGGTCAGAAAATGGTTCATCAGGGAAGAATATGTTAGGATAGCTTCTGTGTTTTAATTTCTGAGAATTATCTGTTGGGAATTAAAATAAATGGTTAACATAATAATTAAAGATATATATGCCGTGGATTTTTAGCCACTGGAATCATTCAATTTGGAGTCCATATGAGGTAGATATGATCTGATTAGTAGTCAAAGGTCAGAAAATGGTTCATCAGGGAAGAATATGTTAGGATAGCTTCTGTATTTTAATTTATGGGAATTATCTGTATGGAATTAAAATAAATGGTTAACATACGCATTATAACTATGTGTGTCACGGATTTGTATCCACTGGAATAACTCAAGTTGGAGTCCATATGAGGTAGATATGGTCTGATTAGTAAGTAATGATCAGAAAATGGTTAATCCAGGCAGAATATGTAAGATAGTTTCGGTGTTTTAATTTATGGGGACATTCTATAAGGAATTAAAATAAATAGTTAACATATGAATTATAGATATATGTGTCATGGATGTTTATCCACTGGAATCACTTGATTTAGAATTCGTATGAGGGAGATATTGACAGATTAGTAGGTAGAGGTCAGAACCTATCCGAGAAGAAATAACCTGTACATTTAGGGAGTTATATCACCTTGATTTCTTAATATTTCGTTACAATGTTCAACATAATATTTTAGATAATTGTTTTATCTTGAAATTGACACCAAGATCACCTACATCAGAGTTAAATTGAGGGAGTTATGCTCTGATTAGTAAGAGACGGTTAGATAGGATGAAAACCTGCATCAAGAAAATAAAGAAATAAAATTAGTATTTAAAAAAGAAGATGAATCTTAATAAATGACTAGTATAGCCATAGCCATTGCCATTGTATGAACTTCTTACCATCTTAAGTGTGAAATTTTAACATGGAAATATATTTGAAATGGTTATGTTCATGGCATGATTACCAATGATTTTTGGTAATAGTTATATTTTGATGAACATACTTGTTATTGAAAGCATATTTTTGGCTATCATTGTGAAAAGAAAAGAAATGAGCACGGTGGTGCGCACTGTCGCAGGCACGCCCAAATTAAAACCTTACCTCAATACTAACCTGTAGTAGTGGGAGTAAGGGTCGATCCCACAGAGACTGGAATTACCTTATGTGATTGACAAATGGGGGGTTGAGAGTCGCAATTAAAATTAAGTAAACAATAGCAAAAATAATTGAGAGAAAGTGATTAATGAGAAAAGCGTTGGTTTCGGTCGATATTCACCATCAAGGGATTGCATTGATCATTGACAAAATTATCAATCTTAAACCAAATATCTATCATTGGGATTCTATCCCAGTTCCTCCTTAAGCCTAGTAAATTAATGATAATCGCACTAATTATACTCTAATTAACGAGCAATCCTTTAGCACATCGGTAAAGCATAACTTATTAACCGCATGAAGAACAAGAGAAACTAATAGAGCTAAACGAATACAAGCACATCGGTTATATTCAATTTAGTTGATATTCATCATAGGGTTAATGATTTATAATCCAAAATCCTTAATCCTATTTGCTTCACGAATCAAGTAATAAAAGCTTTGTTCAAAACCTAATTCAGCAGCTACACATACAATATACTAGTAGGCCTCCTAGCAATCACATGCATAATATTAAGAAAATAAGAACAGATGAATAAACAATACCCGGTTAAGATTGAATGCAATGAAATCAAATCCGTATCTCACAATGACATCAAATCCCTTGAGGTTTCAATCTCCCTCAACCAACTAAAGAAAATTAGCCGCGCAGGGCCATAGAAAACTAAACAAGAAGTAAAGAAAAGAGTTGAGAACTTGAATGAATTCTTTGCTGAATGAATCGATCCCTTCTCTGCTTACTTTCCTTCCTTTTTATCGATTAAACCCTCCTAGTCGAAGTAGGAAAGTTTTTAGGTCAAATCTCCATCAATTGGGCTTCAAATCAGGCGAAAAAACCCTAAAATCGCGACTTCCGGAGCGGCGGCGCCGCGGCGCATAAGTTCAGCGTCGCGGCGCCGCGGCGCATAAGTTCAGCGTCGCGGCGCTGCGAAACTTCATCCACGGGGTGCCGCTGCGCACCCATGCAGCGCCGCGGCACTCGTGGTTCTGGGGCAAGGGCGCCACGGCGCCAATAACCAGCGCCGCGGCTCTACGAGACATCCATGACGGGCCGCCGCGGCACTGTATTGTGAGCGCCGCGGCGCCTAGAAAACGCCGGATTTTGCCAAAGTGCCGAACACAAAAGTTGTAGCTCTATGTTTCTTCTTTCCATAGCCCTTCTTTCCATAGCCGCTGGAATCAGCTCAATCGGAGCTCAAATGAGTGAGATATGCTTCCATTAGTGACGAAAGGTCAGAAATCAGCATTTTTCATGATTTTCTTCTGTTTTTCTCTTCTTTTCTTCTTTATTATTCCTAAAAACATAAAACACACAATTTAATTAAAACCTATCTATTTATCATTTAAATAAAATAAAAAGAAACATAAAATATGCTAAATACATGCTTAATTTAAAGCATGTCAAATACCCCCACACTTGCTCTTTTGCTTGTCCTCAAGCAAATTAAACCATGTGAACAATATTCAATAAATAAGGTAAGTGAAAGTCTTTCCAATATATTGCCTTATAGTGAAAATTGAATGCTCTTAAAGAAATTTCAGAAAATTTAATGACTATGTGCAATATTCAATTTAAATGCAATTCAGAATTCATTTTTCTAGAGCCCTGAGTGTGTGTGTGTTTTGAGCTGTTCAATCATCTTTCATTCAAATGAGTTTATATATCTCAAGAAATCAAGTATGGATCTCCTCGTAGGATTTCCATAAGCTTATTTTTCCTGTTGCTCTCCACTAATGTAGGTCAAAACTACTTTTAGGATCAAAAGGACTTTATTTAGCTTGTAATGTGGCCAAGGTGAAGGGTGGGACAAAGGATATCAATGTAGGATCAGTCACCCAGCACCACATGATTAAAATTGATCTCTTGAGCTCTTTGCTTTCCTCCAATAATTTTGGGAAGATTTTCTCCCCACACTACTTTTCCTGCTTCAATCCATCATTGTCCTCTTTTTCTTTCACCCACAACATTTGTTCTTATATATATATATATAATTTTTTTCTTTTTCTTTTTCTTTTGAAAATTTCTTTTCTTTTCCTTGCTCCACCCTTCCACCCTTTTTGTAAATAAAGCAATACAATACAAATATTCATCAAAATAATCATGGAGTGAGTGAATAGGGTAAAGAAAAAAAATAAGGATATACAAACTTTGGCTTATGGCTCAGTTATGGTTTTCAGAAGGAAAAGTTCATTAAGCTCAAAATAAAGGAACTAGTGTTATTTTATTACTTAGGTTAGGCTTGAAAGGCTCAATCTATCAAATAATGCCTAAATCATCTCCTAATTAATAGTATCAACCTAGGATTTCGCCTCAAGCATCATTCAAATAAGTTCTAGAATCCTTTCTGAGATCATAAAAAATTTCTTTAAGTTGTATAAACTTTCTTTAAATAAAAGATAAATTAAATACTCAAAGTTGTTGTGCAAAATAGATTCAGGATTTTTAGAAAATAGGTAATCATAAATTGAAAAGAAATTAAAATTGCACATAATTATGACTTTCCTACGTCTCCCAAGGGCTATAACCAATTTAAACAGTTATATCATTGGCTATTGGTTCAGCTATCACAAACTCATAAATTGAAATTTTGTTCACATGCTCACCTCATGACAAGATTAAAAGTGCACAAGTGTATGAAATATTATACAGTCATCCAGTTGAATCATAAAGTGACCCCCCACACTTAAAAACATACATTGTCCCCAATGTAAGAATATAAAAGAGAATATAATAGGGACAAGTAATAACATAAAGAGGGGTTCAGTGAAACTTCCCTGAATTTGTTTGGGGTGGCATGAGCGTGTTGCATTATTAGTCCTTGAATTTCTCCAAATTTTTTTTTATATGTTAGGTTGCCTCCCAATAAGCGCCTTTGTTTAATGTCGTTGGCTCGACTCAAGGCTCCTTATGTCATTCAAGGAGGATCCTTGATGTCAACTTTGAATTGGCTTGCCTTTGAATGTGCAGAATTCTGAGGTTCAGCTGCATTATGAAGAGGGAAATTAGCATTATTCAAAGATTTAATTAAATGAGAACTCAACTTACCTGGAAATAACCGATGTCTTGAGTAGCTTTTGGCATCCAATTTAATTTCATCTTTTTGAGATTCTACCAAAGCATGCAGTAACTTTCCTCTATCTTTGAGTAGGGAATATTTATTTGAGGTTATAACTGCAGGTGGTTCTCCACTGTATATGCCCTTTAAATGGCTAGGGAGGATCTTTAAGCTTAGGTCAAAATACTGCACAATAGAAGGTACAAGCATCTTATTAGAAATTGGTAACAACATAGAAAGATCCTTACCTGTTTGCTGCACTTCTGGTGCTTCCTCTCCTGCTGAAATATTCTCTTCAAATTTGGCGTTTAGGGTACATTCCTTACCCTCTTTTTTAGTAGGCTTACTAGTGTCAACTTCCAAGTCATCTTTTCCATTCAGTACAGAATTTTCTTCCTTTTGCATTAACGATGCTGGGGTTAGATTTTCAATTTCTGAATTTTGAGCCTCTAGCCTGCTGACAGTTGTTGCTAGTTGCCCAATTTGATTTGTTAAGCTTTGAATGCTGGCTCTTACCTCTTGTTGAAATTGATGAGTATTATGTTCAATAGATTTAACAATTTCTTCTAAAGAACTACTTACCTGGAAATCTTGATATGCAGACTGTCTAGGATAATAGGTCTGTTGGGTATGCTGAAAATTCACAAAATTTTGTTCTACAGGACTATTTTGTGCATTCCCATACCTGAAGTTAAGATGATCCTTCCATCCAGAATTGTACATGTTTGAATAGGAATCATACCTCACTTGTTGTGGTTCATGGAAACCATTAACCATATTTACCTGCTCAAATGAATCATCATAGAAAGTTGGGTACCCAAAAGAAGGATGCCCTATGGCTGAATAATTTCCATAGCACTTCTCTCTTTGCATATTTTCTACATGTTGACGAACAAGAGAAGTTAAATTTGCAAGTTGCTCTTCAAGGGAAGAACTACATACCTCACCAGCATATCTTAATGGAGAGCCCAGCCTAGTGCCAAATTGTTGAAAATTGGCTGCCATATTCAAAGTTATGAACAAAAAGAAAAGAAAAGAAAAAAAAAAATCACAAAAGGTAAATAGACACAGTCCCTGGCAACGGCGCCAAAATTTGGTGCGCACTGTCGCAGGCACGCCCAAATTAAAACCTTACCTCAATACTAACCTGTAGTAGTGGGAGTAAGGGTCGATCCCACAGAGACTGGAATTACCTTATGTGATTGACAAATGGGGGGTTGAGAGTCGCAATTAAAATTAAGTAAACAATAGCAAAAATAATTGAGAGAAAGTGATTAATGAGAAAAGCGTTGGTTTCGGTCGATATTCACCATCAAGGGATTGCATTGATCATTGACAAAATTATCAATCTTAAACCAAATATCTATCATTGGGATTCTATCCCAGTTCCTCCTTAAGCCTAGTAAATTAATGACAATCGCACTAATTATACTCTAATTAACGAGCAATCCTTTAGCACATCGGTAAAGCATAACTTATTAACCGCATGAAAAACAAGAGAAACTAATAGAGCTAAACGAATACAAGCACATCGGTTATATTCAATTTAGTTGATATTCATCATAGGGTTAACGATTTATAATCCAAAATCCTTAATCCTATTTGCTTCACGAATCAAGTAATAAAAGCTTTGTTCAAAACCTAATTCAGCAGCTACACATACAATATACTAGTAGGCCTCCTAGCAATCACATGCATAATATTAAGAAAATAAGAACAGATGAATAAACAATACCCGGTTAAGATTGAATGCAATGAAATCAAATCCGTATCTCACAATGACATCAAATCCCTTGAGGTTTCAATCTCCCTCAACCAACTAAAGAAAATTAGCCGCGCAGGGCCATAGAAAACTAAACAAGAAGTAAAGAAAAGAGTTGAGAACTTGAATGAATTCTTTGCTGAATGAATCGATCCCTTCTCTGCTTACTTTCCTTCCTTTTTATCGATTAAACCCTCCTAGTCGAAGTAGGAAAGTTTTTAGGTCAAATCTCCATCAATTGGGCTTCAAATCAGGCGAAAAAACCCTAAAATTGCGACTTCCGGAGCGGCGGCGCCGCGGCGCATAAGTTCAGCGTCGCGGCGCTGCGAAAATTCATCCACGGGGTGCTGCGGCGCACCCATGCAGCGCCGCGGCGCTCGTGGTTCTGGGGCGAGGGCGCCGCGGCGCCAATAACCAGAGTCGCGGCTCTACGAGACATCCATGACGGGCCGCCGCGGCGCTGTATTGTGAGCGCCGCGGCGCCTAGAAAACGCCAGATTTTGCCAAAGTGCCGAACATGAAAGTTGTAGCTCTATGTTTCTTCTTTCCATAGCCCTTCTTTCCATAGCCGCTGGAATCAGCTCAATCGGAGCTCAAATGAGTGAGATATGCTTCCATTAGTGACGAAAGGTCAGAAATCAGCATTTTTCATGATTTTCTTCTGTTTTTCTCTTCTTTTCTTCTTTATTATTCCTAAAAACATAAAACACACAATTTAATTAAAACCTATCTATTTATCATTTAAATAAAATAAAAAGAAACATAAAATATGCTAAATACATGCTTAATTTAAAGCATGTCACACGGTCACATGGAAATTCGTGTGGTGCACCAGTAGGGGACGCCCTACCAACGGTTATGATCATGTTAATGAGAAAAGAAAGAGAAATTGGGACATGTCGGACGGAGCGAGAAAAGCTCGTACCGGAGAGTAGAAAATACTCACCCTGACCGGGGTAGTTTGATATGAGAATAAATTTATATTCATCATATGATATTCTAAAAATAGTTAATCTTGTCATAAATATCATTACTGTATGATTCTTATGTGCATAGATATAATGGATTCATGTGACCAAAGATATTTTCTGTAGTTTATATAGCTGAACATGACGTGATGAGCTATATTGATGATGATTTATTGTTGAACTTACTGGGATTTAATTCTCACTATATTTCCATATCATGTTCAGAAAATTAGTTATGCAGATTTTTCTATAGCTCTGTCTTTTAGTGCACGTTGGATCGAGTACTTTATGTTGGGCAGATCCCAAAAGCAAATAAAATGTTTGTGGTCGAGTTGGCTTAGATCCCGGTGAAGGTGCAACCACCCGCACCTGTATCTCCGAAATTGGTCAACCAGAATAAATAAGATGTAGATTTTTATGTGTTTGATATGTTGTACGTAAGTTTTGATTAATGACATGTATGTGAACTCTGTTTTGTATAAATTAAATAAATGTTATTTTGAGTTAAGTTGTAACGAGGTAATAACTTTATGGTTTTTTTTAAAAAAATTTGATACTTAAATGGAGTTGTTACAATACATGTCATTACTGTTCGATTCTCATGTGCATAGATATATTGTATTCATGTGACCAAATATATTTGCTGTAGTTTATACAGATGAACATGTCGTGATGAACTATATTAATGATGATTTATTGTTGAACTTATTGGGATTTAATTCTCACTATATTTCCTTATCTTGTTCAGAAAATTAGTTCTGCAGATTTTTCTATGGCTCTGGCTTTAAGTGCTCGTTGGATCGAGTTACTTTATGTTGGGCAGATCCCAGAATCAAATAAAATATTTGTGGTCGAGTTGGCTCAGATCCCGGTGAAGGTGCAACCACCCGCACCTGTATCTCCGGAATTAGTCAATCAGAATAAATAAGATGTAGATATTTATGTGTTTGATATGTTGTACGTACGTTTTGATTAATGACGTGTATGTGAACTCTATATTGTATAATAAATAATTAAATAAAAGTTGTTACAAAATGTGGTAGCTGATGCATTGTCTAGGAGATACGCGTTATTGACATCCTTGCATGTTAAGTTACTTGGTTTTGAATATATTAAAGACTTGTATGCTAATGATGTTGATTTTGGATCTGCTTGAAATTTGTGTGATAAGCGTGCTATTGATGGCTTCTATAGTCATGAAGGTTATTTGTTTAAAAAGAATAAACTTTGTGTGCCTAAGTGTTCTATGCGTAACTTGTTAATTAAGGAGAGTCATGGTGGAGGTTTAATAGGATATTTTGGAGTGACTAAAACCTTAGAAATTTTGCATGAACATTTTTATTGGCTTCACATGAAACATGATGTCATTTTATTTTGTGCTAAGTACGTGGCATGTAAATAAACTAAGTCTAAGGTTATGTTACATGGTCTTTATACTCTACTACCTATACCTACACAGCCTTGGCATGATATTTCTATGGATTTTGTGATAGGGTTACCGAGGTCTCAAAGTGGTCAAGATAGTGTTTTTGTGGTTGTTGATAGGTTTAGCAAAATAGCTCATTTCATTGCATGTGCTAAAACCAATGATGAAACACACATAACTAATTTTTTCTTTAAAGAAGTAGTGCGTTTGCATGGGTTTCCTAGAACAATAGTAAGTGATAAAGATATTAAGTTCTTAAGTCATTTTTGGCGTACTTTATGGGATATATTAGGGACTAAACTTCTAATTTCTACTGTTGCACACCCTCAAACAAATGGGCAAATAGAGGTAGTTAATAGGATATTTACTATACTTTTATGTGCTATTATGTCTAAAAAACTTGAAACAGGGGGAAAGAGCTTTATCACATGGTGAGTCTGCTTAGAATAGATATGTGCATTCTACTACTGCTTATAGTCCATTTGAGATTGTCTATGGCTTTAACACCTTTAGATATTTTACCTTTGTCTACTAATGAGTTTGTTAACTTGGATGGTAAGAAAAAGATTGAATGTATAAAGGATTTTCATGCTAAGGTTCAAGCTAACATTGAGAGGAAGAATGAATAGTATACAAAGTAAGCCAACAAAAGCCGAACTATAGTTGTGTTTGAACCTGGTGATTGGGTTTGGGTATATATGCAGAAAGAGAGATTCTCGGCATAGAGAAAGTCTAAGTTGCATCCTAGGGGAGATGGACATTTTCAAGTCTTGGAGCGAATCAATGACAATGCCTATAAGATTGATTTACTTAGTGAGTATGGAAATGTTAGTGCTACATTCAATGTTGCTGACTTATATTTATTTAATGTAAGTGATGTGTTTGATTCAAGGACGAATCCTTTCGAAGAGGGAGGGAATGATGGAGATCAAGGTGTTGTCTGTAATATCCTGTAATTTTTATTTTTAAATAATATTTTACTATAAACAAGTATTATTTTTTATAAAAAAATGATTATGCATATTTTGCTAAAAGCAAATATACTTTTAATTAAAATAATTTTTGTTTTGCTTAAAATAATTATATTGGCCTTTAATAATTTTTTTATTTTTAGAAATATTCTTTCTTTTATTATACATAAAGATATTTATTTTATTAAAATTTTATCAAGAAAAGTCATGATTTGATATTGCAACTAAAGTTTTGCAATAATATAAATTTTTAAAAAAATTTGGGATGCTTTAATATGAAAAACAATATTTATATGAATATATATAAAATAAAATAAAATAAATAAATAAATAAATAATATAAAAGAGAAAACAGACAGGGCTAGATAGAAACCGAGAGGAAGGAAAACTTTGATGAATAGTATGAATAGTAACCTCCATGTTTTCTCTCTAGATCTGGAGTGTCTACAAGCCTCCGATCTCAAAAATGAGGGTACCACTAGATTCATGATGGAGAATACAATGATTTTGATCGAACAATTTTTCAAATCAATTATAGAATCGCCGTAGATCAGAAGTAGAAAATCTCAGAAAAAGGTAAATTATGAAACTCTTACTTAGAGACCTCAAATTGAAAATTTGACATCGTAGATAGATCCAGGAGCTAGATAAACCATAGAATAAGAATTTTTTGGGCCATCTGACAACTTTGTGTGGCGGTGAATAGTAATTTTTGACCGTGAATAGTACCCCAACATATGACCAGTGTTGACCAAACTCCCGGAGGTCAAATTGTGCAATATTAGAGTCATTTCCTAGGTTTTTGGACCCTATGAACTCATTTTTGAGGTCTATTTAGTCAAATGTGGATTGAAAAAGTACATTTTAGGTTGTCCAACTTGGAGTCTTACCTTGTGAGTGGATAATTCTTTCTATGATTTGCCATATAATCTTCTTAATATTTAAATGTGTAATTGATTATGTTTATAAGTTATTTACACTTTTATATGTTTTTGAAATGAATTAAATTATCTGAATTGTTTACAATCAGAAATTTAGTTCAAGAAGAGTATAGTTTAGAAAATGAATTTCTGAACTTATGGTATATCTTATTTCACATGTATTTCTCATTAAATGATAAAGTGAATATTTATGAACGTGGCATTGATTTATAAAGCTATATGATTGTCTCGAGAAAGGGCATGTATATGTGATAAACCCTGAATGGGTAATTTGTGACAGATGATCTGTATTGAGACTGAGATTTTGTATTATACTGAAATGGAAGGTCTGTTTGAAATGATATGGAATATGTGCATATAATTTTGTGGAGGAATCCTATTAGAAACATTGTCTGTTAACAACAGGTGATGTTAGCCCTGGTGCACCTTAATACCTCAGTTAGTAGGGGTGGCACTAGCCTCGTGTGAGGGTCAACACACGAGATATGATATGTGAAGGAGAGTGGGTTGCCTCTTATATGGACGAGATATCAACTATATAATTTGTGACTTACCTCCCTTGCTGTGTACTTGGGAAATAGCTATATTAGAGTCCCTTCGCGTATCCTCTTGAATGGTGGTAGGGCAAACCTCAGCGGGATCCTGAGTTTAGGCAAATCCTACACCAACAAAGTACGGAAGGGATTAAACTCTGATATAGTAGTTCTGATATGGGATTGTCCTAATATTTTTATAAGAAATATTTTTAATGCATATCAATGTTTGATTAATGATCATATTGTATCATATATGGTTACAGATATCTGAATGTGTGATTTGAACTGAGAATATTTAAAATGCGGGTCCCATATGGATGTACTTCCGAATTGTATTTCATATGTGACAAATTTTAAAATATGAGTGCATTCATATGTTAACTGTAACAACTCCATTTATGTAAATTTTTTTTTTTAAATACCATGAAGTTATTACCTCGTTACAACTTAACTCAATATAACATTTATTTAATTTATACAATACTGAGTTTCCATACACACTATTATTTTACAAACTACACACCATTATTTTACAAACATTTGTACAAAGATACATATTAGTTCTAATCATCTATATCGACTACTTCCAGGGACATTGGTTCGGGTGGCACGTCCACCGGAATCTCAGTTACATCTAAAATAACTGGAAGTTGCCCAAGGTAGGGCACCTCGATCCAACGTACAGAGATAATAAGTGTCATAGAGAATATCTGCATATTTATTCTTCTGAACATGATATGGAAATATAGTGAGAATTAAATCCCAGTAAGTTCAACAATAAATCATAATTTACCATCAATATAGTTCATCACGTCATGTTCAGCTGTATAAACTACAGAAAATATCTTTAGGTCACATGAATGCACTTTATCATGCACATGAAAATTATATAGTTATGATATGTATGGCATGAATAACTATTTTTCGAATTTCATATGATGGCTATCCACTTATTCTTACTTCAAGCTACT
Organism: Gleditsia sinensis; assembly: GCA_037074535.1. Taxonomy (NCBI): domain Eukaryota; kingdom Viridiplantae; phylum Streptophyta; class Magnoliopsida; order Fabales; family Fabaceae; genus Gleditsia; species Gleditsia sinensis. Next base: position 3,905,912 of record CM073467.1, read on the forward strand.
CCGGTCAGGGTGAGTATTCTCTACTTTTCGGTACGGGCTTATCTCGCTCCGTCCGACATGGCACACTTTCTCTTTCTTTTCTTATTAACATGATCATAACCGTTGGTAGGGCGTCCCCTACTGGTGCACCACACGGATTGCCATGTGACCGTGCTCATTTCTTTTCTTTTCACAATGATAGCCAAAAATATGCTTTCAATAACAAGTATGTTCATCAAAATATAACTATTACCATAAATCATTGGTAATCATGCCATGAACATAACCATTTAAAATATCACTTTATAAAACATTTCCATGTCAAAATTCTATACTAATACCTTGGTAACTGGATAGTAATTGTAATCTGTAAACAGCGCAACAGAAAAGTTTCCAGGAAAGAGAGGTGGGTCAGTAATGGACACGCTTAAGTACCATGTCTTTCCTTGCCAGAGCTTTCCTTAGACATGCACTTTTCACAAATCACAATTTTGTTTTCCAGTAACTAGAATAATTCTTTTCTGATGTGAAAATACTGCAACCACGGAGCATACTAAGATTTTTCAAATAAAACCGACACTTTCAAAACTTCTTGTAAATTTATATGAGTACTAGGGTAAATTCCATGTTAAAAATTACACACTTAAAATGGTAGTAAGTTCATGCAATGGCAATGGCTATGGCTATACTAGTCATTTGTTAAGATTCATCTTCTTTTTAAAATACTAATTTTATTTCTTTATTTTCTTGATGCAGGTTTTCATCCTATCTAACCTTCTCTTACTAATCAGAGCATAACTCCCTCAATTTAACTCTGATGTAGGTGATCTTAGTGTCAATTTCAAGATAAAACAATTATCTAAAACTATTATGTTGAACATTGTAGCAAAATATTAAGAAATCAAGGTGATATTACTCCCTAAATGTACAGATTATTTCTTCTCGTGTAGGTTCTGACCTTTACTGACTAATTAGACCATATCTCCCAAATTTGAACTCCAAATTGAGTTATTCCAGTTGGTAAAAATCCATGAGCCCTATATCTATAATTTTTATCTTGGCGTACGATTTTAACTCCCTACAGAATATTTCCCAGAAATTCAAAAACTAAAACTTTAATAACATACTCTGAATAAACATTTTCTGACCTCTGCTTACTAATCAGCTTATATCTACCTCAAATGGACTTCAAATTGAATGATTCCAGTGCCTAAAAATCCATGACACATTTATCTTTAATTCTTATGTTAATAATTGTTTTTAATTCCTTACAGATACTTCTCAGAAATTAAAATACCGAAGCTATCCTAACATATTTTTCCCTGATGACCCATTTTCTGACCTTTGTCTACTAATCGGCTCATATCTCCCTCATATGGACTCCAAATTGAATGATTCCAGTGGCTAAAAATCCATGACATACATATCTTTAATTATTATGTTAACCATTTATTTTAATTCCCTACCAATAATTCCCAGAAATTAAATTACCGAAGCTATCCTAACATATTCTTCCCTGATGATTCATTTTCTGACCTTTGACTACTAATTAGACCAGAGCTACCTCATATGGACTCCAAATGGAATGATTCCAGTGGCTAAAAATCCGGGACACATATATCTTTAATTCTTATGTTAACCATTTATTTTAATTCCTTATAGATTGTTCCCAGAAATTAAAATACCGAAGCTTAAAATTCTGCCACCCATAGCCATAACCATGCAGAACTATCTACACCAACCTAAGTATTCAAACATACATCACATGCAAGATCAATATGTAACATGATATAGCAACATCATGACCAATCATAAAAGTTCTAAGATCAAAATCTCATACAAATATTATAAGTTTCAAAAGTTTTCTTCAAAAAGAAATATTGTTAAACTTACTTGGAGCACTTAGTCTTCTAGACTTCTCCTTCCTCTTTCTTCCTTTCTTCCTCTCCTTTCCTCACTCTACCTTGCTTCTATTTTTTTCTCTCCCTCACTTGGACGAAATTCTAATGTTGTAAGGGTGGGTTTTCTTATATAGACCACCAAATAATTCACCTTTCATGATCATGGGTCTACCTTATCACAATTAGGATACACTTTGTTGAATTTTTGGAAAACAAACAACTTATGTTCTTGTCTTCCTCTTCCTTAGTCAAGATATGCATAGGAAAAGGAGATTTGTATTTTGAAAATTATGATAATATGTTCTTAAGATATGGGACAAGGTCCCTTTGATTTAGGGATTCATTTCCATTTTCTTTTGTCTTAAACAAGTATGATAGGTTTGCCTTTTTAGGTGGCAAATTTCTAGCCCTTGAATCTTCATTATTTGGTTGATATTATTTGTGTGGGCTATGAATGTTTTGTCCTAATACCATGTATTATCATACCACTTGCTAAAATTATGAGTGTAGGATATAGATGTTTTTGTCCTAAAGCCTTGTATTATCATGCCACTTGCTTAAGTGATGAATGTAGAATCACACCACTTGCTAAATTTTTTGTCTTAATGCCATGTAACCTAATCTTTATTCTTATTATTATATCATCATCTAATTTATTTTATTTTAGTTTTCCTCTTGGATTTGGGCTTATTCCTACCCATTATGGGCTTGTCCTACCCATTTTCTTTGCTTTGGATAAAATTCTTCCTTTCTTGGTGGGCTTGGTCACATTTTCATAATTTTTGGGCTATTTGTGAAATTACTATATCCTAGTCCAAGTCTATGTTTAATTTCTTGTTTAGGTTATCCAATGGGCTTGCTAGAAACTTATGTGAAGTGGAAAAACTCTATATGAAGTGTCTATAGGTAAAAGCCCAATGTATGGGTAAATATTTTAAACTTAGTAACCATAGTTCTTGAATTAGGAAAAATTACCCTAATTCAATGTTCTTTGAAAGTTTAAGACCTTTACTTGTTTCTAAAAATTTATCTTCCTTATCCAAGAATTTTGCATCTCTTTAGTATGTTATTTCTAATTTCTTTCTTATTAGATTTTCCTTCTTTATTTGTTCTCTTAATGTTAGATACATTTTCTATGCATATACCTAAGGTGAAGAATTTCTAAGGATTATATTTCCTTAGATATCTAAAATATTGTCTAATAAATTTTATTTCCTTAATTAAATTTTTTATGTACCTTTATCAATAAAAGAAACGAAATTAAGGATGTTACATTTCTCTCCCCCTAAAAGAAATTTTGTCCTCAAAATTTCAGAAATTACCTTATAAGAACAATTGCGGATATTTCTTCCTCATGACTTCTTCCAGCTCCCAAGTTGCTTCTTCCGGAGTCAAACCTTCCCATAACACCTTAACTAGGGGAATGGTTTTATTTCTCAGTTGCTTCACGTCAGTGTCCAATATGGATGCAGGTACTAGCTGTTATGTCATGTTCTCCTTTATTTGGATTGGTTCATCCAGTATTATATGTGATGAATCTGAAAGATACTTCCGCAGCTGTGATACGTGGAAAACATTATGCAGGTTGGAAAAATTAGGTGGGAGAGCAACTTGATATGCTGATGTCCCAACTTTCTTTAGAATTTGGTAGGGTCCTAAAAATCGCAGACTTAGCTTTCTTGTTTTAAGAGACTTACCAATTCCAGTAGTCGGGGAAAGTTTCAAAAATACATGGTCTCCTTCCTCAAACTCTAGAGGTCTATGTCTCTTATCGTAGTAACTTTTTTGCCGACTCTGAGCTGTAAGTATTTTGTTTCGTATCATCCTGATTTGTTCAGTGGTTTGTTGAACTAGATCAGGACCCAACAAGTTCTTTTCTCCTACCTCAAACCAACATAGTGGAGATCGGCACTTTCTACCGTATAAAGCTTCATAGGGGGCCATCTTAATGTTAGAGTGATAGCTATTATTATAAGAAAACTCTACTAAAGGTAGGTACTTATCCCATCCTTTACCTTGCTCTATCACATAGGCCCTCAACATATCTTCTAGGGTTTGAATGGTTCGTTCTGTCTGCCCGTCAGTTTGAGGATGGTAGGCAGTACTGAACCGCAACTGAGTACCAAAAGCTTCTTGCAACGCCTTCCAAAACCTCGACGTGAACCTCGGATCTCTATCAGAAACAATATTTAAGGGAATCCCATGGAGTCTAACTATTTCCTGAACGTACAATTGGGCCAATTTATCTAGTGAAAAGTTAATTTTTATAGGCAAAAAGTGAGCAGATTTGGTTAATCTGTCAACTATTACCCAGATAGAGTCATGTCCCACTGAGGTCTTAGGTAAACCTACAACAAAGTCCATCGAAATACTATCCCATTTCCATTTAGGGATCTCAAGAGGTTGTAGAAATCCCGCTGACTTTTGATGCTCCACCTTCACCTTTTGACAAATGAGACATTTCGCCACAAACTCAGCAATGTCATTTTTCATCCCTGGCCACCAATACATCCTTTTTAAATCCTGGTACATTTTAGTGCATCTAGGATGGATTGTGTATTTACTTTGATGCGCTTCCTGCAGTATCTTAGTCCTCAACTCTTGTTCTTGAGGGACACAAATCCTTCCCTGATACATGATTGCTCCATCTTCCATTACAAAAAAATTACCTTGGTCTTTATGATCTTGTATGTATTGATCGTGAGCTTGAGCTTCTTTGATCTGGGCTCTAAGGTCAGACCCTATACTTAAACCATTAATGACTAGTTTCTTTGGAGTAAGAGTAGGGGCTAGCTTCAAATTTCGAAACTCCTCTAGCATCTGCATCTCATACACCATCATCTGACCCATATGCAGAGATTTTCGACTCAAGGCATCTGCTACAACATTCGCCTTTCCGGGATGATACTTTATCTCAAACTTGTAGTCATTGAGGAATTCTACCCATCTTCGTTGCCTCATATTTAACTCCTTCTGATCAAAGAGGTATTTAAGACTCTTATGACACAATATACTTCAAAGGTTGCCCCGTACAAATAGTGTCGCCAAATCTTTAAGGCAAAAACTACTGCCGCTAATTCAAGATCATGGGTTGGATAGTTTCCTTCGTGAGGTCTCAGTTGCCTAGAGGCGTAAGCAACTACTCTCTTATCTTGCATCAGCACACATCCTAGCCCTTTCTTTGAAGTGTCACTATACACTTCAAAATATCTTGTGGGGTCTGGAATAATTAAAACAGGAGGAGTGGTCAGTCTTGTCTTCAGCTCCTGAAAACTAGCATCACATTGATCAGTCCATTTGAAAGGACTTCCCTTCCTGGTCAATTTAGTTAATGGCAAGGCTATACGAGAGAAGTTTTGTATAAATCTCCTATAGTATCCTGCCAAACCAAGGAAACTTCTGATTTTCGTAACCGTCTTTGGTGTCTCCCACTTAATCACTGCTTCCGTCTTGCTAGGATCTACGGCTACCCCTCTATTAGAGATGACATGTCCGAGAAACTTCACCTCTGACAGCTAAAATTCACACTTCTCCAATTTAGCATATAACTTTTTCTCTTTCAGCACTTGCAGCACGATTCGAAGATGTTGTTCATGTTCTTTCTCACTCTTAGAATATATCAAGATGTCATCAATGAACACTACAACAAATTGATCTAGGTAGGGTCGAAAAATGCGATTCATGTAATCCATGAAAATTGCAGGTGCATTAGTCAACTCGAAGGGCATTACGAGAAACTCATAGTGCCCATACCTAGTCCTGAAGGCAGTTTTTGGTACGTCCTCCTCCTTAATCCTAATCTGATGATATCCTGACCGCAAGTCAATTTTAGAAAAGATGGAGGCACCCTTTAATTGATCCAATAAGTCATCTATCCTAGGGAGAGGGTACTTATTTTTGATAGTCACCTTATTCAGCTGTCTGTAATCTATGCATAGTCTCAAACTCCCGTCTTTCTTCTTAACAAACAATACAGGAGCTCCCCAAGGTGATACACTCGGTCTAATGAATTGCTTGTCTAATAGTTCCTCTAACTGCTTCTTTAGTTCTTGTAGTTCCTTCGAGGCCATTCGATATGGTGCAATAGAGATAGGCCCTATCCCAGGTAGGAGATCAATAGAGAACTCTATCTCTCTCTTGGGAGGTAAGCCTGGAATATCTGATGGAAACACCTCAGGAAACTCGTTGGCTATTGGAATTTCATCAAGCTTCGATTCGACTTCTAGGTTTGATAAATACAAGAGAATGTATCCAAGTACTCCATTCTTCAACTCCCTATTAACTTGATTGGCATTTAACATCAATAACTGGACCTCCTCTTTCGGAGTAGAAGGTAGAAATTCAACGGTCTTGTTACAACAATTCAACAAGACTCGATTCCTAGACATCCAGTCTAACCCTAGAATGACCTCAATACCTCTTAAAGGTAAAATGACAAGGTCTATAGAAAAAGTTTTCTCCTGGATGGTGACTTGACAGTCCTTACATACAGAGGAAGTTAATACCCGTTCCCCTGTAGGGGTTACTACAGATAGCTCATAGGGAGTTTCAGAAATAGGGAACTGAAACTTCCTAATACATTCTTCTGATATAAATGAATGACTAGCACCAGAGTCAAATAACACCATAAGAGCAAATCCATAAATATAGCATGTACCTTGAATCATTTCAGAAGATTGAGCTGCCTCTTGGCCGCTCAGGGTGAAAACCCTTCCTTTCACCTGAGGCCTCTGTTCTGGCTGCTTTCTTACATTCTGTGGGCAGTTTTTCGCAAAATGTCCCTTCTGTCCGCAATTGAAGCAGACATCTTGTCCCATGTAGCATGGCCGGTTACCATGCATGCGTCCGCATTTAGCGCACTTGACTGAGGCGAGGTCTTGTTGAAAAGGCCTAGGACCCGCAATCAATGGCCTCTTACCAGCTCCATATCCACTTCTTCTCACGTTTTTTCTAAGGTTGGGAAAATTTTTCTTCCTTTTCCATAGGTTTCGCCTTTGCTTCTCGTCCTCCACTGCCCTTAAACTCTTTTCCAGGAGTCTGCATTTATTTATCAGAGGTACAAACTCCCTGATCTCCATAGCTATAACAGCATTCTTTAACTCCGGGTTTAGTCCCGCTTCAAACTTAACCGCCTTCCATGCTTCATCTGGGTTATATCGTAGATAAGAGGAGAACTTAGACAGCTCCTCGAACCTTGCAATATACTGGTCCACGATCATGCTTCCTTGCCTGAGTTGGAGAAATTCGATCTCTTTCTCTGCCCGTACAGTACTTGGAAAGTACTTTTCAAAAAAAATGTCCTTGAACACTTGCCAGGTGATCTGTCTTCCCTGATGAGCTAAAAGTTCTCTAACTCCACGCCACCAGTATTCTGCTTCATCCTTTAACATATATGCAGCAAAAATGATTTGCTGCTCTTCAGTACAGCCCATCACTTCAAAGATTTTCTCTAATTCCCTAATCCACCTTTCGGCTATCGTTGGGTCATAACCACCTTGGAAACAAGGTGGTCTAGTCCTCAGGAACTCGGATATGCCATTATCTTTTCCAGCCGTCCGGTTGTTAGGACCAATCTCAACATTTGTGTTATTAGCATTCTGGAGATGTTGTAAAATTTGGTTGGTGGTCATAACTTGGTCTCGAATTGCCGAGGCCAGGTTGTGCAAGGTTTCCTCTGCATTGGTTGCTGGATTCCTCCTTGGTGGTGCCATTTCCTACTATGGTACAAAACAAAGTTATGCTGCTATTGAGGTGATCAAGCCCAATAGTTAGTTCAAAAATATTTAATAGCAGTCATAACACCACCTCGGCATATAGATAGGAAACACTAGTAATTTCTTACCTATATGAATCACTGATCCCCTACACAGCACAACCACAACATACTCAAGACACTATAAGATCGATTCAGATAACCATCCAACCACTGGCCATCTAGGATCGACCTGCTCTGATACCAATTATGTAACAACTCCATTTATGTAAATTTTTTTTTTAAATACCATGAAGTTATTACCTCGTTACAACTTAACTCAATATAACATTTATTTAATTTATACAATACTGAGTTTCCATACACACTATTATTTTACAAACTACACACCATTATTTTACAAACATTTATACAAAGATACATATTAGTTCTAATCATCTATATCGACTACTTCCGGGGACACTGGTTCGGGTGGCACGTCCACCGGAATCTCAGTTACATCTGAAATAACTGGAAGTTGCCCAAGGTAGGGCACCTCGATCCAACGTACAGAGATAATAAGTGTCATAGAGAATATCTGCATATTTATTTTTCTGAACATGATATGGAAATATAGTGAGAATTAAATCCCAGTAAGTTCAACAATAAATCATAATTTACCATCAATATAGTTCATCACGTCATGTTCAGCTGTATAAACTACAGAAAATATCTTTAGGTCACATGAATGCACTTTATCATGCACATGAAAATTATACAGTTATGACATGTATGGCATGAATAACTATTTTTCGAATTTCATATGATGGCTATCCACTTATTCTTACTTCAAGCTACTCCGGTCAGGGTGAGTATTCTCTACTTTTCTGTACGGGCTTATCTCGCTCCGTCCGACATGGCACACTTTCTCTTTCTTTTCTTATTAACATGATCATAACCGTTGGTAGGGCGTCCCCTACTGGTGCACCACACGGATTGCCATGTGACCGTGCTCATTTCTTTTCTTTTCACAATGATAGCCAAAAATATGCTTTCAATAACAAGTATGTTCATCAAAATATAACTATTACCATAAATCATTGGTAATCATGCCATGAACATAACCATTTAAAATATCACTTTATAAAACATTTCCATGTCAAAATTCTATACTAATACCTTGGTAACTGGATAGTAATTGTAGTCTGTAAACAGCGCACCAGAAAAGTTTCCAGGAAAGAGAGGTGGGTCACTAATGGACACGCTTAAGTACCATGTCTTTCCTTGCCAGAGCTTTCCTTAGACATGCACTTTTCACAAATCACAATTTTGTTTTCCAGTAACTAGAATAATTCTTTTCTGATGTGAACATATTGCAACCACGGAGCATACTAAGATTTTTCAAATAAAACCGGCACTTTCAAAACTTCTTGTAAATTTATATGAGTACTAGGGTAAATTCCATGTTAAAAATTACACACTTAAAATGGTAGTAAGTTCATGCAATGGCAATGGCTATGGCTATACTAGTCATTTGTTAAGATTCATCTTCTTTTTAAAATACTAATTTTATTTCTTTATTTTCTTGATGCAGGTTTTCATCCTATCTAACCTTCTCTTACTAATCAGAGCATAACTCCCTCAATTTAACTCTGATGTAGGTGATCTTAGTGTCAATTTCAAGATAAAACAATTATCTAAAACTATTATATTGAACATTGTAGCGAAATATTAAGAAATCAAGGTGATATTACTCCCTAAATGTACAGATTATTTCTTCTCGTGTAGGTTCTGACCTTTACTGACTAATTAGACCATATCTCCCAAATTTGAACTCCAAATTGAGTTATTCCAGTTGGTAAAAATCCATGAGCCCTATATCTATAATTTTTATCTTGGCGTACGATTTTAACTCCCTACAGAATATTTCCCAGAAATTCAAAAACTAAAGCTTTAATAACATACTCTGAATAAACATTTTCTGACCTCTGCTTACTAATCAGCTTATATCTACCTCAAATGGACTTCAAATTGAATGATTCCAGTGCCTAAAAATCCATGACACATTTATCTTTAATTCTTATGTTAATATTTTATTTTAATTCCTTACAGATACTTCTCAGAAATTAAAATACCGAAGCTATCCTAACATATTTTTCCCTGATGACCCATTTTTTGACCTTTGTCTACTAATCGGCTCATATCTCCCTCATATGGACTCCAAATTGAATGATTCCAGTGGCTAAAAATCCATGACATACATATCTTTAATTCTTATGGTAACCATTTATTTTAATTCCCTACCAATAATTCCCAGAAATTAAATTACCAAAGCTATCCTAACATATTCTTCCCTGATGATTCATTTTCTGACCTTTGACTACTAATTAGACCATAGCTACCTCATATGGACTCTAAATGGAATGATTCCAGTGGCTAAAAATCCGGGACACATTTATCTTTAATTCTTATGTTAACTATTTATTTTAATTCCTTATAGATTGTTCCCAGAAATTAAAATACCGAAACTTAAAATTCTGCCACCCATAGCCATAACCATGCAGAACTATCTACACCAACCTAAGTATTCAAACATACATCACATGCAAGATCAATATGTAACTTGATATAGCAACATCATGACCAATCATAAAAGTTCTAAGATCAAAATCTCATACAAATATTATAAGTTTCAAAAGTTTTCTTCAAAAAGAAATATTGTTAAACTTACTTGGAGCACTTAGTCTTCTAGACTTCTCCTTCCTCTTTCTTCCTTTCTTCCTCTCCTTTCCTCACTCTACCTTGCTTCTATTTTTTTCTCTCCCTCACTTGGACGAAATTCTAATGTTGTAAGGGTGGGTTTTCTTATATAGACCACCAAATAATTCACCTTTCATGATCATGGGTCTACCTTATCACAATTAGGATACACTTTGTTGAATTTATGGAAAACAAACAACTTATGTTCTTGTCTTCCTCTTCCTTAGTCAAGATATGCATAGGAAAAGGAGATTTGTATTTTGAAAATTATGATAATATGTTCTTAAGATATGGGACAAGGTCCCTTTGATTTAGGGATTCATTTCCATTTTCTTTTGTCTTAAACAAGTATGATATGTTTGCCTTTTTAGGTGGCAAATTTCTAGCCCTTGAATCTTCATTATTTGGTTGATATTATTTGTGTGGGCTATGAATGTTTTGTCCTAATACCATATATTATCATACCACTTGCTAAAATTATGAGTGTAGGATATAGATGTTTTTGTCCTAAAGCCTTGTATTATCATGCCACTTGCTTAAGTGATGAATGTAGAATCACACCACTTGCTAAATTTTTTGTCTTAATGCCATGTAACCTAATCTTTATTCTTATTATTATATCATCATCTAATTTATTTTATTTTAGTTTTCCTCTTGGATTTGGGCTTATTCCTACCCATTATGGGCTTGTCCTACCCATTTTCTTTGCTTTGGATAAAATTCTTCCTTTCTTGGTGGGCTTGGTCACATTTTCATAATTTTTGGGCTATTTGTGAAATTACTATATCCTAGTCCAAGTCTATGTTTAATTTCTTGTTTAGGTTATCCAATGGGCTTGCTAGAAACTTATGTGAAGTGGAAAAACTCTATATGAAGTGTCCATAGGTAAAAGCCCAATGTATGGGTAAATATTTTAAACTTAGTAACTATAATTCTTGAATTAGGAAAAATTACCCTAATTCAATGTTCTTTGAAAGTTTAAGACCTTTACTTGTTTCTAAAAATTTATCTTCCTTATCCAAGAATTTTGCATCTCTTTAGTATGTTATTTCTAATTTCTTTCTTATTAGATTTTCCTTCTTTATTTGTTCTCTTAATGTTAGAAACATTTTCTATGCATATACCTAAGGTGAAGAATTTCTAAGGATTATATTTCCTTAGATATCTAAAATGTTGTCTAATAAATTTTATTTCCTTAATTAAATTTTTTATGTACCTTTATCAATAAAAGAAACGAAATTAAGGATGTTACATTAACCTAAGTGGTCATAGGAGGTATTATCTGCTCACTTAGTTGTCAAACTCACTACACGTTATTTATATGTTTTTCAGATAAGGATATAGAGTTTCGTCCTTCTCCTTTAGATAGTTGACCAGTTAGACGACATAATCTCTAGGTGAGCCTACTTTGTTTCCAAGGCTTGTAGATTTTGATTTATATTGTACTTGTACTCTAGAGTATGCTCTATATGCCACAGGCAGGATCCCTATTTCTGCTTTTACACTAATGTTTATAGACTTTGTCTGTATATGGTATATGTATGGGAGAACCTATATGTATCTGTTTTCATAATAAATGATTAGAATATTCATGTTTATGAAAAATATATGTTCATGGTATACGTGTTTCACATGCCCTAAATTAGGGGCGTGACAAGTTGGTATCAGAGCATGAGGTTTCTCTGTGGCTATTAAAGCAAAGGATTTTTTAGTAGGACTTTTAGTATGGATATGAGCCAGACATATTTATACTTTAGGTGCTGCTGTGGGATTTTATAGGGTTTTAATTTCCTTTATATTCAAAGTTGTTAAATTTTCTAGTATAAGATTGATTGAATTTTGTGGCATCTTAAAAAGGTATCTATGAGTCAATTTCTGCCTGAAAGTGGTAGGGATAGACGTGCTAAAGAATTTAAAGAATTGAAAGAGATGCCTAATATAACCATTTTTGAATGTGACATCCATTTTACCCGGTTGTCTAGATATGATAGATTTTGATGTGATACTGAGAATGAATTGATTGGTATCATGTTATGTCATTTTGGAATTTCACTTTAAGGTGATTAAATTTAATATTCTTAGAGAATTTTCTTTCTTGATACAAGGAGACCGTATAGAGGTATTTAAAAACCTAATCTCTTCTTTAGCAGCCTATAGGTTATTACAAAAAGATGCCAAAGATATTTGGCAGTGGTGGGAGATGTTGATATAAAATATACCAGTGTAAATCAAATTCCAGTGGAGAGAAAGTTTTCTGATGTAATTCCTGAGGAATTGCCAAGATTACCCCGAAACGATAAATAGAATTTGATATTGATTTATTTCCTGAAACCTAATCATTGTCTATAATCTCATATAGAATGGCACCCACTGAACTTAGGGAACTAAAAAAAAGAGTTAGTTACAAGACATGTTAGACAAGGGATTTAAATGCCCTAATAATTTTTCTTAGAGTGCTCCAGTTCTATCTATGAAAAAGAAAGATGGATCACTGCGATTATGTATAGATTATAGACAGTTAAATAAGACGACAATGTGAAATAAAAACTCATTACCTCATATAGATGATCTGTTGACCAATTAAAAGGTGCTCAATATTTTTCAAAAATTGATTTGAGATATGAGTATCATTAATTAAGGATAAGGGAAGAGAATATTTGAAAAATTTCTTTTAGGACTCATTATGGGCATTATGAGTTCTTGGTGATGTCATTTAGTTTGACAAATGTCCCAACTACATTCATGGACTTAATGAATAGAGTATTTAAACTATTTTTGGATAAATTTATTATTGTATTTATTAACAAAATACTAATATGTTCCGAGGGTACAGAACATCATAAACAACATTTAAAGGTAGTTTTATAAATTCTAAGGGTGTATATTTAGCAAGGATGGTGTCCAAATTGACCATAAGAAAGTAAAAGTGATATAGCAATGGTTACGTTCTACTACAGTTAAAGATGAAGATCTAAGTCCAATTTGCGCTTTTTGCGGTTGTCTATTGTCCATTCTATTTGAGCTATAATTGGATCAAGTACATGAACATATGCTTGTAAAGAATCAATCAACTCCTCAGCATTTGAAGCTGAGATGAGAATTCATCGTGCTGAGTGTGAGATGAACCTTTGTTTCACAGCTTGATCAAGAAAAGACAATAGACCATCAAAGAAGTGATTAACATTTAACAAACCTATCAGTTTGTGATGTATATTCAGTTGTGTCCAAGAGACTATTTATAAAATCTCCTCTAAAGTACCAAAACCCCCTGGTAAGGCAATGAAGGCATCAGCATTGGTCATCATTCTAACTATGTGCTCATGTATGGAAGCTACCCTAAATTATTTCCCAATTGTCTTTCCTACGATGTTGGATGCAGCTAGAGCTGTGGGAATAATACCTAGAACTTGGCATCCTCCTATATGTGCAGTTGTAGACACACAACCTATTAACCCACTATTACCTCTGATAACTGCATTTCACTATAGTTTCTATGTGCTGCCCATGATTGTTTACTGAATTTTTCTAGTGTTTTAAGCACTCTTACCCTCGGATTTAATTAAATGGGATGACTTGTCAGGATATAACGTTAGCTACCTCATTGCTGCAGTATTTTAGTAAGCATGTATATCAATGATAGCAAAACCCCGGGTGATAGTGGGTAAGCTGCTTCCTCTCTCTCCTGTAATACGATGATACTGTTTGATTTGGTGCAGGTGGCAGAGCTGCGCAGCAGGAGCAGCCACCAGTGAGCAGGAGACAGCAGCAGGGACACTGCAGGCTGTTGGTACAGGACTGCCTCCACTACTAAAGGTGGAGAGGAAAAAGCTGCACAACAAGGGCGCCGGCTGCAGAGCAGAAGGAATGTCAGCAACCCCGGGGAACTTTACTGGGACCACAAAGGGATGTCTATAAAAGGCCATAAAGCAGCTGTTGCAAGAAGGCCAGAGAGGAAGAAGAGAGAATTAAGGAGAAAAGAACAACATAGCTTAGAGTGCTGCTAACACCGGGAGGTGCAGCATGAGGGGATAGTGCGCTAGTGTAGAAGGGAACTTTGATTTCTATTGTTGTTTTACTGTTTTATCAAAAAGAAAGAACTGCATTTTGTAATTTAGTTTTTAACTCTTAGAATGCATACCCGTGTTTTTGGGATTTTTGTAACCGGTGCACCCATGAGGCTTGGCTAGTTACCAGCTGGGGTTGCACAAGGGTTGTAATGAACTGAGCACATTTTTATTGTTAATTCATTTTGTTACAATTGCTGTTCGCCATTCACTTGCGTTTCCTGTTAGTTTTTTTTCCTTAATAATGGAAGTTTGGAGGAAGAAAACCAAGGCCACCATTCACCTGGGAGGGTAATGGAGGCTGGGAAAAAGCTGAATGTAAAGGGGTTACCACATGTAGGGATATACGGGTACCCCATTAGTCCCATAATGGACTTCATGGACAATTTAGAGGTGAGGACTGATGCAGGAATGCGTGTCTGAACCTTAGAATTGTAAGGTATGGCAGTCTGGGAAGACTCCATCCAGGACTGAATTTGGCACTCAGAACAATTGCTGCAGCAAAGCCTAGAGCAAATATGAGTACTATAGTCCATGACAACCCTGAGCAACCCTAGTTCTCCCCATATAGTTTCCTTTCTATTTCCTATTACTTTTTATTTTAGTTATAGTTAAAAGTCAGTCAACCCACTTCTATTCCAATTTTGTGAAACATCTTAACGTTGCTACAACATTCATACAGCAAGAGTCTCTAAACAGTTTTAGTTCACTCATCGTAGGACGATACTTACTCATCACTCTATTACTTGGTCACGACACGTGCACTTGCGTTCTGACATTGTATTCATCTTGTATGAATCACATTCCCAACAAGTTTTTGGCGTCGTTGCCGGGGAGTGTCAACTTAAAAAATTATTTTTAGATACCTTACTATGTGAAGGATTGTTTTGCTTTTACTCTGGTGTCTTGTTGAGCAGGTAACACAGTGCATGAGCAGGGCTGACAGAGAGCTTCTGCCCCTTGATCCAGAGATAGAAAGAACAATTTTGAGAAGAAAAAGAGGACACTTAACACACCAGCAGCAGGCAGAGATGGCTAATTAGAATGGAGCAGACAACATGGACGATAAAGATAGGGTCTTAAATGCTTATGTTCAACCAAATCTGAATGGGTTGAACCCGAGCATTGTTAGACCAGAGATCGAGGCTCAACACTTTGAGCTCAAACCAGTAATGTTCCAGATGCTGCAAACTGCTGGGCAGTTCAGTGGCATGCCCACTGAGGACCCTCACCTTCATTTAAGAGTGTTCATGGAAGTCACGGATGCTTTCAAAATGAATAGGGTAACAGAAGAAGTGCTCAGGCTAAAGCTGTTCCCTTATTCATTAAGAGACCGAGCAAGAGCATGGTTGAACTCTCTGCCACCTGACTCTATCGCTAACTGGAGTGATTTGGCAGAAAAATTTCTGCTGAAATACTTCTCGCCCACCAAGAATGCCAGATTGAGAAATGACATCACCTCTTTCCAGCAATTAGAAGGTGAATCTTTGTATGAGACCTGGGAGAGGTATAAAGAGCTATTACGAAGATGCCCCCATCATGGAATTCCTTACTGCATTCAGATGGAGACCTTTTACAATGGCCTCAATGCCCAAACTCGGACCATAGTGGATGCAGCAGCTAATGGGGCACTCTTGTCCAAAACATACAATGAAGCATATGAGTTGCTCGAAAGAATGGCCAGTAACAACTACCAATGGCCAATGGACAGGGTTTCAAACGGAAAGAAAGCAGCAGGCATGCATGAAGTAAGTGAAGTGACTTCTCTCACAGCCCAGCTAGCCTCGCTAGTCAACGTTTTGAAAAGCCAGCAGTCTCACCGCCCTCAAGGAACCAATGCAGTCCAGGAAACTGGACCATCTTGCGTACTATGCAATGGATCTCATTTATTTGAAGCTTGTCCCTCAAACCCTGAATCAGTGTGTTTTGTGGGCAATATGAATCGCAATAACAAACCTTACTCCAACACATATAACCCAGGATGGAGGCAACACCCCAATTTCTCCTAGAGCAATTATGGTGCAGGACAAGGGAGCAACTCTGCCCCACAAAGACCACAGGGTCCACCAGGCTTTCAGCAACAGAGACAACAGCCTCAGGAAGCCCACACTTCACTGGAATCCCTGTTGAAGGAGTATATGGCAAAGAATGACGCTTTAATCCAGAGTCAAGCAGCCTCACTGAGGAATCTGGAGACTTAAGTGGGACAGCTTGCCAATGAACTGAAAAGCAGACCCCCAGGGACACTTCCTAGCAATACTGAAGTCCCTAGGAGAGAGGGGAAAGAACACTGTAAAGCCATAGCCCTGAGGAGTGGAAAGATGGTGGAAACACCAAAAGCAAGAGAGCAAGACCAGACAGACTCCACTGCACCCCTGGAGAACGAAAACGCCAAGAAAAAGCAAAAAGAGGAGATAAGCAAGGACGAAAACATCTCTGGAGAGAATGCTGCAGCTATGCCGCAGCAAAAGTCTTCAACTTTGCTGCAGCAGGATATGCAGCAATCCAAGCTACCTCCCCCTTTCCCTCAAAGATTTCAGAAGCAGCAGAATGACCAGTAATTTAGAAGGTTCTTGGAGGTCCTGAAACAGCTACACATCAACATTCCGCTAGTGGAAGCACTGGAGCAGATGCCCAATTATGTGAAGTTCATGAAGGACATTCTGACAAAGAAAAGGAGGTTTGGCGAGTTTGAAACCGTTGCCCTCACAAGAGAATGCAGTGCTGTACTGCAAAATAAGTTGCCACCCAAACTTAAAGATCCAGGCAGTTTCACCATACCTTGTTCGATTGGAAACCAGTATTTCGGCAAGGCACTTTGTGATTTGGGAGCAAGTATCAACCTTATGCCAATGGCCATCTTTAAAAAGCTAGGAATTGGAGAAGCTCGGCCTACCACAGTTACACTGCAATTGGCAGATAGATCCATTGCACACCCAGAGGGAAAAATAGAGGATGTCTTAGTTAAGGTGGACAAGTTCATCTTCCCAGTAGATTTCATAATTCTGGATTATGAAGCTGACGCAGAAGTACCTATTATATTAGGCAGACCATTCCTAGCAACTGGCCGGACACTCATTGATGTTCAGAAGGGTGAATTAACTATGAGAGTACAGGATGAGCATGTTACATTTAATGTGCTCCAGACCATGAGGTTTGCCAGTGAAGAAGAGGAATGTGCTGTAGTGTCAATGATAGATACATTAGCATCAGAACAACTGGAAAGATGCTGCAAGGAGCCATCACCAGCAGAGTGGACAGATCACTCAGAGTCCGAAGGAGAAGATGAGAAGGAATGGGCTTGGATTGATTTCAGACAAGGCTTCAGTAAGAAGGAGCCATTGTTCGAAACCACGATAGATTGAAGACTGCTAAAAGCACTAATGGAAGAACCACCAGCTCTGGAGATGAAGCCTCTGCCAGCTCACCTTAAGTATGCATATCTAGGAGAAACAGCCACTCTTCCTGTCGTTATCTCAGCATTTCTAACAGAGGAGCAAGAGGAGAAATTGGTCCTGACACTGAAGAAATTCAGAAAGGCAATTGGCTGGACACTTGCTGACATTAAGGGAATCAGTCCCTCATTTTGCATGCATAAGATCCTTCTGGAAACCAATGAAAAAGGGTCCATTGAACCTCAGCGTAGGCTTAACCCAATAATGAAGGAAGTAGTGAAGAAGGAGATCATCAAATGGCTGGATGCTGGAATCATTTACCCTATATCAGATAGCTCTTGGTTGAGTCCAGTCCAGTGTGTGCCCAAGAAAGGAGGCATGACTGTGGTGGAAACTGATAGCAACGAGCTCATTCCCACTAAGGTGGTAACCGGTTGGAGGATTTACATGGACTACCGAAAGCTGAACAAAAGCACTAGGAATGATCACTTCCCTCTGCCATTCATCAATCAAATGCTAGATAGACTTGCTGGGAGGGAATATTATTGCTTCCTGGATGGGTACTCAGGGTATAACCAGATCGCCATAGTGTAACATCCCGTAATTTTTAGATATTTTCCTTAGAAATTCTTCACCTTACATATATGCATAGAAATGTTCTAATATTAATGGAATAGGTAAAGAAAGAAAACCTAAGAGGAAATATTAGAAATAAACATGTTAAAGAGAGGTGAAATTCTTAGGTAAAGAAAGATAAATTTTTGTGAAGTAAGTAAAGGTCTTAAAATTTCAAGAAGATCGGATTAGGGTAATCTTTCTTAATTTAAGAGCAAAAGTTACTGAGTTTAGTATCTCCACCCGTAATTGGGCTTTAACCTATAGACATTTCATATAGAGTTTTTCTACTTCACATGAATTTTTAGCAAGCCAATAGGATAGGCCAAGGAAGAAATAAAACATAGACTTGGACTAGGATATAGAAATTGGACCGATAGCCCAAAAATCATGAAAATGTGACCAAGCCCATTATGAAAGGAAGAATTTTAACCAAAGTAAGGAAAATGGGCAAGAATGAGCCCAAACCCAAGAGGAAAAATAAAAATAAAAATAAAATTAAAGTGATGAAATATTAGTGTAATCAAGATTAAGTGACATGGCATTAAGACAAAAATTTGACAAGTGGTGTGATTCTACATTCATCATTTTGGCAAGTGGCATAATAATACAAGGCTTTAGGACAAAAACATCTATATCCTACATTCATAACTTTATCAAGTGGGTAATAATACATAGCATTATGACAAAACATCATTATCCTACACAAATAATTTTAGTTAAGTAAGGAAAATTCAAGGGCTAGAAATTTGCCACTTAAAAAGGCAAATCTATCATACTTGATTAAGACAAAAGAAAAAGAAAAAGAATCCCTAAATCAAAGGGATCTTGCCCCATATCTTAAGAACATATCATCATAATTTTCAAAATACAAATCTCCTTTTTCTATGCATATCTTGACTAAGGAAGAGGAAGACAAGAACATAAGTTGTTTGTTTTCCAAAAATTCAACAAAGTGTATCCTAATTGTGATAAGGTAGACCCATGATCATGAAAGGTGAATTATTTGGTGGTCTATATAAGAAAACCCACACTTACAACATTAGAATTTCGTCCAAGTGAGGGAGAGCAAAAATAGAAGCAAGGTAGTGTGAGGAAAGGAGAGGAAGAAAGGAAGAAAGAGGAAGGAGAAGTCTAGGAGACTAAGTGCTCCAGGTAAGTTTAACAATATTTCTTTTTGAAGAAAACCTTTGAAACTCATAATATTTATATGAGATTTTGATCTTAGAACTTTGATGATTGGTCATGGATGTTGCTATATCATGTTGCATATTGATCTTGCATGTGATGTATGTTTGAATACTTAGGTTGGTGTAGATAGTTCTGCATGGATATGGCTATGGTTGACAGAATTTTAAGTTTCGGTATTGTAATTTCTGGGAACAATCTATAAGGAATTAAAATAAATGGTTAACATAAGAATTAAAGATATATGTGTCACGGATTTTCACCCACTGGAATCATTCCATTTGGAGTCCATATGAGGTAGATATGGTCTGATTAGTAGTCAAAGGTCAGAAAATGAATCATCAGGGAAGAATATGTTAGGATAGCTTCGGTAATTTAATTTCTGGGAATTATTGGTAGGGAATTAAAATAAATGGTTAACATAAGAATTAAAGATATGTGTGTCATGGATTTTTAGCCACTGGAATCATTCAATTTGGAGTCCACATGTGGTAGATATGATCCGATTAGTAAGCCAAGGTCAGAAAATGGTTCATCAGGGAAGATTATGTTAGGACAGCTTTTGTATTTTAATTTCTGGGAATTATCTGTATGGAATTAAAATAAATGTTTAACATTAAAGTTATATATCTATGTCTCATGGAAATATACCCACTGGAATTATGCAATTTGGAGTTCATATGAGGTAGATATGATCCGATTAGTAAGCAGAGGTCAGAAAATGTTTATTCAGGGAAGAGTATGTTATTAATGCTTTAGTTTTTGAATTTCTGGGAATGTTCTGTAGGGAATTAAAATAGCGCGCCAACATAACAATTATAGATATATGGCTCATGGATTTTTACCAACTGGAATCACTCAATTTGGAGTTCCAATTTGGGAGATATGGTCTAATTAGTTAGTAAAGGTCAGAACCTATCCGAGAGGAACTATCCTGTACTTTGAGGGAGTAATATCACCTTTGTTTCTTAATTTTTCGTTACAATGTTCAACATAATAGTTTTAGATAATTGTTTTATCTTGAAATAGACACCAAGATCACCTATACCAGAGTTAAATTGTGGGAGTTATGCTCTGATTAGTAAGAGAAGGTTAGATAGGATGAAAACTTGCATTAAGAAAATAATGAAATAAAATTAGTATTTAAAAAAGAAGCTGAATCTTAATAAATGACTTGTATAGCCATAGCCATTGCCATTGTATGAACTTCTTACCATCTTAAGTGTGAAATTTTGACATGGAAATATTTTATAAAGTGATATTTGAAATGGTTATGTTCATGGCATGATTACCAATGATTTATGGTAATAGTTATATTTTGATGAACATACTTGTTATTGAAAGCATATTTTTGGCTAACATTGTGAAAAGAAAAGAAATGAGCACGGTCACATGGCAATTCGTGTGGTGCACCAGTAGGGGACGCCCTACCAACGGTTATGATCATGATAATGAGAAAAGAAAGAGAAAGTGGGCCATGTCGGACGGAGCGAGAAAAGCCCGTACCGGAGAGTAGAGGATACTCACCCTGACCGGGGTAGCTTGAAATGAGAATAAGTTGATGGCCATCATATGATATTTTGAAAATACTTAATCATTTCATACATATCATTATAGTATGATTCTTATGTGCATAGATATAATGCATTCATGTGACCAAAGATATTTTCTGTAGTTTATACAGCTGAACATGACGTGATGAGCTTTACTGATGATAATTTATTGTTGAACTTACTGGGATTTAATTCTCACTATATTTCCATATCATGTTCAGAAAATTATTTATGCAGCTTTTGTTTCTAAGGCTCTGGCTTTTAGTGCACATTGGATCGAGTTACTTTATGTTGGGCAGATTTCAGAATCAAATAAGATGTTTGTGGTCGAGTTGGCTAAGATCCCGGTGAAGGTGAAACCACCCGCACCTGTATCTCCGGAATTGGTCAACCAAAATAAACAAGATGTAAATATCTATGTGTTTGATATGTTATACGTCTGTTTTGATTAATGACATGTATGTGAACTCAATATTGTATAATAATAAAGGAAAAAAAAAGAGGTTGTTACATAATTGGTATCAGAGCAGGTCGATCCTAGATGGCCAGTGGGTGGATGGTTATCTGAATCGATCTTATAGTGTCTTGAGTATGTTGTGGTTGTGCTGTGTAGGGGATCAGTGACTCATATAGGTAAGAAATTACTAGTGTTTCTTATCTATATGCCGAGGTGGTGTTATGACTGCTGTTAAATATTGTTTTGAAACTAACTATTGGGCTTGATCACCTCAATAGTAGCATAAATTTATTTTTCCCACAGTAGGAAATGGCACCACCAAGGCAGAATCCGGCAAACAATGCGGAGAAAATCTTGCACAACCTTGCCACAGCAATTCGAGAATTTGGTATTGATTTACTCCTTAGAACCCAACTAGTATCTATATCCCTATATAGAATGATATCGATTGAATTTAAAAAAAAAATTGTGATTTGTGAAAAGTGCATGTCTAAGGAAAGCTCTGGCAAGGAAAGACTTGGTACTTAAGCGTGTCCATTAGTGACCCACCTCTCTTTCCTGGGAACTTTTCTGGTGCGCTGTTTACAGACTACAATTACTATCCAGTTACCGAGATATTAGTGTGGAATTTTAACATGGAATTTACCCTAGTACTCATATAAAATTTTCAAGAAGTTTTGAAAGTGCCAATTTTATTTGAAAAATTTTAGTATGCTCCGTGGTTGCAGTATTTCCACATCAGAAAAGAATTATTCTAGTTACTGGAAAAAAAAAAAATTTACAAGACTTGTTAGACAAGGGATTTAAATGCCCTAGTACTTTTATTTGGAGTGCTCTAGTTCTATTTGTGAAAAAGAAAGATGGATTACTATGACTATGCATAGATTGTAGACAGTTGAATAAGGTAACAATGTAGAATAGAAACTCATTAGCTCGTATAGATTACCTGTTTGACCAGTTATAAGGTGTTCAATATTTTTCCACAAATAGATTTGGGATATGAGTAACATTAATTAAGGATAAGAGAAGAGGATGTAGGACTTATTATGGGCATTATGAGTTCTTGGTGATGCATTTAAATTGACAAACCTTTAGCTGCATTCATAAATTTAATGAATAGTAATTAGGTCATCCTTGGAACAATTTGTTATTATATATATGGATGATATACTAGAATATTTCAAAAGTTCAGAGGATCATAAGCAACATTCAAAGATAGTTTTACTAACTCTAAAGGAGTATGGTTGGTAAATATGGTATACAAGTAGAGTCTAAGAAAGTAAAAGTAGTACAATAATAGCTACGTTTTACTACATTTAAAGATGAAGATCCAAATCCAATTTACGCTTCCTGCGGTTATCTGCCGTCCATTCTACTGGAGTAATAGTTAGATCAGGTACATGAACATAGGCTTGTAAAGCATCAATCAACTCCTCAACATTTGAAGCTGAGATGAGAATTTGTCGTGCTGAGTGTGAGATAAACCTCTGTTCCACAGCTTGATCTAGAAAAGATAACAAACCATCAAAGAAGTGATTAACATTTAACAAACCTATCGGTTTGTGATGCATATTTAGTTGTGCCCAAGAGACTATTTGGAAAATCTCCTCTAAAGTACCAAAACCACCTGGTAAGGCAATGAAGGCTTCAGCATTGCTCATCATTCTAGCCATGCGTTCATGCATGGAAACTACCCTATATTCTTCCCCAATTGTCTTCCCTATATTGCTGGATGTAGCTAGAGCTGTAGGAATAATACCTAGAACTTGGCATCCCCCTGCATGTGCAGCTGTAGCCACACACCCCATTAACCCACAGTTACCTCCACCATACACTAAATGAATTTTTCTCCTAGCCAGCACCATACCCAGATTTTGTGCTGCTTTAACATACTCCTCATCTTTTCCAGGACTGGAACCACAAAAGACACAGATATTTCGAAACTGACGGAATGCTGTTCCCTCCATAATTTCTATCACCTTAACTTTGAGAATAGACAAAGATACTAATGTAAGTATTTATAGAAATCAGAGAAAGGCATATTTATAATAGCTATGCGAATAGGCTGGGTATTATTAGAACAACTATGAATATCAACTAAATTAAAGGTAAAAAAAAAAAATTCAAAAATGACGGCAAGCATGTATATGTACAGTAGTATGACTGTGACCCATATTAAGCACATAAAGAGTATAAGATAAGATATCACCAGAAATCTGTCTTTATCTTGTTGTCTTTGATGAAGCATTGATGTTTTGATTCTTATAGAAAAGTTCTAGGTGATAGCCGTCATTGAAAAAAAAAATTAAAAAAAAATGCAATCAAATGATTTATTTTGTATTCTCAATGTTTTCGCCAGTCGACTATCAGTATTATTAAGTCGACTAGCTATTTTGAGAAATTTTAATTTGGACTGGTTAATTTACAGTTGATTAATTACATCTATTTTGAAGCAATCAACTGCATCCTACCAGTTAACTACATATTCTTTGATTTTCACAGACTTTTATAAGCTCAGAAATGTTTCTTTTTCCATGTGATATCTTTCCACCGAATACCAATGGATTTAAAGTTGATTTTGACACATATATTCAAAATTTGCGGCCACCGATTTTTGTTGAAATCATAGATAGATTTTGTTTACAGATTTTCAAGAATTGCGGCCACCAATTTTAATATTTTTCAATGCTTTGTCAAAACTTTTGACTTTCGCTTTTGGAACCATTCTCTATTATGCTTTTCGTCTGTTTCACTCATTAACGGTTGGCATTAAATGCAAGGTTATTTTCCCTCATTACAATTAAAGATAATTTCTTCCTTTGAAACTTGGTTGTTATGGTATCTAAGTTGTTAATAGGTTAAAATAATGAAAGGTTTGAAAAGAATGGACGGATGATGGTCTTATGGTGTTTTGACGAATGTAATCAAGAGAATTAGTGGTGTTGAAGTTCTCGAGGAATAAAATATAGGAAGTAGGATTTAAGTTAGTCTTTGAACTCTTAATTTGGAAATATAGAGAATATTCTGAGAACCATGTCCGGAAATAATGTAGGTTATCAAGATATTTGTGTTAAAGGATTATATCATGCTAAATTGAGTCTAGTATCTAGGATGTGAATTATGTTGGAATTGAGAATTCATGTATGAGTAATTGTTAGGAAAAAAAAAACACAAATCTTCTTCAAATGATTGGGTGAATTAAATGGGATTGGCATAAGCTAGAATGAGGTGCTTTTGGATATGATAGAAGAAATAATTGAAATTTTTGACAATGAGTTTAATGGTGTTAATAAACTTGTATAGAATTACTGTGATGAGGTAAGTTGGAATTATTAGACATGCGTCAATGGTACATAAACGTTATTAAAGGTTTGAAGGATTTATTGCTACGTATGTTTAACCTATTGATTAAAGGATTTGAGGATAAAAATAGATAATAGAGTAAGATGATGATATTCAGGGGATGATGTTGATATATGAAAAAAAAAATTGACTTGATAGAAGTTTGGAATAAGAAAAGATAGTTACACAATATGAAGGTGTATATGTTCCTTTATATGTGTGTTTTCTAATATCGACCCATAGATATATCCATACGGGCTAGAGGATATCAATTGAAGAACTTATGATTGAAAGAAATCCTTATGGTTAAGTTATAAGGCAAAATCACTCAAGTGAATAGACATATTAAAAAGTAAAGATGTCATACAGAAAAGATATCTCTAATTATTTAGGTAATAAGCTTGGTAACTCTGAATAATGCCTTAATTTCATTCCCTACATGTGGTAGGATGGATTGAAATTCGGGGACCGAATTTCTTAAAGGGGGGAAGAATGTAACATCCCGTAATTTTTAGATATTTTCCTTAGAAATTCTTCACCTTACATATATGCATAGAAATGTTCTAATATTAATGGAATAGGTAAAGAAAGAAAACCTAAGAGGAAATATTAGAAATAAACATGTTAAAGAGAGGTGAAATTCTTAGGTAAAGAAAGATAAATTTTTGTGAAGTAAGTAAAGGTCTTAAAATTTCAAGAAGATCGGATTAGG
This sequence comes from Gleditsia sinensis, assembly GCA_037074535.1. NCBI lineage: Eukaryota > Viridiplantae > Streptophyta > Magnoliopsida > Fabales > Fabaceae > Gleditsia > Gleditsia sinensis. Next base: position 3,931,570 of record CM073467.1, read on the forward strand.
GTAATCTTTCTTAATTTAAGAGCAAAAGTTACTGAGTTTAGTATCTCCACCCGTAATTGGGCTTTAACCTATAGACATTTCATATAGAGTTTTTCTACTTCACATGAATTTTTAGCAAGCCAATAGGATAGGCCAAGGAAGAAATAAAACATAGACTTGGACTAGGATATAGAAATTGGACCGATAGCCCAAAAATCATGAAAATGTGACCAAGCCCATTATGAAAGGAAGAATTTTAACCAAAGTAAGGAAAATGGGCAAGAATGAGCCCAAACCCAAGAGGAAAAATAAAAATAAAAATAAAATTAAAGTGATGAAATATTAGTGTAATCAAGATTAAGTGACATGGCATTAAGACAAAAATTTGACAAGTGGTGTGATTCTACATTCATCATTTTGGCAAGTGGCATAATAATACAAGGCTTTAGGACAAAAACATCTATATCCTACATTCATAACTTTATCAAGTGGGTAATAATACATAGCATTATGACAAAACATCATTATCCTACACAAATAATTTTAGTTAAGTAAGGAAAATTCAAGGGCTAGAAATTTGCCACTTAAAAAGGCAAATCTATCATACTTGATTAAGACAAAAGAAAAAGAAAAAGAATCCCTAAATCAAAGGGATCTTGCCCCATATCTTAAGAACATATCATCATAATTTTCAAAATACAAATCTCCTTTTTCTATGCATATCTTGACTAAGGAAGAGGAAGACAAGAACATAAGTTGTTTGTTTTCCAAAAATTCAACAAAGTGTATCCTAATTGTGATAAGGTAGACCCATGATCATGAAAGGTGAATTATTTGGTGGTCTATATAAGAAAACCCACACTTACAACATTAGAATTTCGTCCAAGTGAGGGAGAGCAAAAATAGAAGCAAGGTAGTGTGAGGAAAGGAGAGGAAGAAAGGAAGAAAGAGGAAGGAGAAGTCTAGGAGACTAAGTGCTCCAGGTAAGTTTAACAATATTTCTTTTTGAAGAAAACCTTTGAAACTCATAATATTTATATGAGATTTTGATCTTAGAACTTTGATGATTGGTCATGGATGTTGCTATATCATGTTGCATATTGATCTTGCATGTGATGTATGTTTGAATACTTAGGTTGGTGTAGATAGTTCTGCATGGATATGGCTATGGTTGACAGAATTTTAAGTTTCGGTATTGTAATTTCTGGGAACAATCTATAAGGAATTAAAATAAATGGTTAACATAAGAATTAAAGATATATGTGTCACGGATTTTCACCCACTGGAATCATTCCATTTGGAGTCCATATGAGGTAGATATGGTCTGATTAGTAGTCAAAGGTCAGAAAATGAATCATCAGGGAAGAATATGTTAGGATAGCTTCGGTAATTTAATTTCTGGGAATTATTGGTAGGGAATTAAAATAAATGGTTAACATAAGAATTAAAGATATGTGTGTCATGGATTTTTAGCCACTGGAATCATTCAATTTGGAGTCCACATGTGGTAGATATGATCCGATTAGTAAGCCAAGGTCAGAAAATGGTTCATCAGGGAAGATTATGTTAGGACAGCTTTTGTATTTTAATTTCTGGGAATTATCTGTATGGAATTAAAATAAATGTTTAACATTAAAGTTATATATCTATGTCTCATGGAAATATACCCACTGGAATTATGCAATTTGGAGTTCATATGAGGTAGATATGATCCGATTAGTAAGCAGAGGTCAGAAAATGTTTATTCAGGGAAGAGTATGTTATTAATGCTTTAGTTTTTGAATTTCTGGGAATGTTCTGTAGGGAATTAAAATAGCGCGCCAACATAACAATTATAGATATATGGCTCATGGATTTTTACCAACTGGAATCACTCAATTTGGAGTTCCAATTTGGGAGATATGGTCTAATTAGTTAGTAAAGGTCAGAACCTATCCGAGAGGAACTATCCTGTACTTTGAGGGAGTAATATCACCTTTGTTTCTTAATTTTTCGTTACAATGTTCAACATAATAGTTTTAGATAATTGTTTTATCTTGAAATAGACACCAAGATCACCTATACCAGAGTTAAATTGTGGGAGTTATGCTCTGATTAGTAAGAGAAGGTTAGATAGGATGAAAACTTGCATTAAGAAAATAATGAAATAAAATTAGTATTTAAAAAAGAAGCTGAATCTTAATAAATGACTTGTATAGCCATAGCCATTGCCATTGTATGAACTTCTTACCATCTTAAGTGTGAAATTTTGACATGGAAATATTTTATAAAGTGATATTTGAAATGGTTATGTTCATGGCATGATTACCAATGATTTATGGTAATAGTTATATTTTGATGAACATACTTGTTATTGAAAGCATATTTTTGGCTAACATTGTGAAAAGAAAAGAAATGAGCACGGTCACATGGCAATTCGTGTGGTGCACCAGTAGGGGACGCCCTACCAACGGTTATGATCATGATAATGAGAAAAGAAAGAGAAAGTGGGCCATGTCGGACGGAGCGAGAAAAGCCCGTACCGGAGAGTAGAGGATACTCACCCTGACCGGGGTAGCTTGAAATGAGAATAAGTTGATGGCCATCATATGATATTTTGAAAATACTTAATCATTTCATACATATCATTATAGTATGATTCTTATGTGCATAGATATAATGCATTCATGTGACCAAAGATATTTTCTGTAGTTTATACAGCTGAACATGACGTGATGAGCTTTACTGATGATAATTTATTGTTGAACTTACTGGGATTTAATTCTCACTATATTTCCATATCATGTTCAGAAAATTATTTATGCAGCTTTTGTTTCTAAGGCTCTGGCTTTTAGTGCACATTGGATCGAGTTACTTTATGTTGGGCAGATTTCAGAATCAAATAAGATGTTTGTGGTCGAGTTGGCTAAGATCCCGGTGAAGGTGAAACCACCCGCACCTGTATCTCCGGAATTGGTCAACCAAAATAAACAAGATGTAAATATCTATGTGTTTGATATGTTATACGTCTGTTTTGATTAATGACATGTATGTGAACTCAATATTGTATAATAATAAAGGAAAAAAAAAGAGGTTGTTACACATAGCACCAGAAGATCAGCATAAGACCACATTCACATGTCCTTATGGTACCTTTGCATTTCGAAGGATGCCATTCGGGCTGTGCAATGCTTCAGCAACGTTCCAGTGATGTATGATGGCAATATTCACAGAAATGGCTGAACAGTTTGTGGAAATCTTTATGGATGATTTCTCAGTTTTTGGAGACTCCTTCGACCAATGCTTGGGAAACCTTGCTAAAGTATTGCAGAGGTGTGAGGAGACAAACTTGGTGCTAAACTGGGAAAAGTGCCAGTTTATGGTAAAGGAGGGAATTGTGCTGGGGCATAAGGTATCGCAGAGAGGACTAGAGGTGGACAAGGCCAAAGTAGAAGTTATTGAGAAATTGCCTCCTCCCACCTCGGTAAAGGGCATTCGGAGTTTTTTGGGACATGCATGATTTTATAGAAGGTTCATCAAGGACTTTTCTAAGGTGGCCAAACCACTATGCAGTTTGCTAGAGAAGGATAGAACCTTTTGTTTTGATAAAGGCTGCATGACAGCATTCTGCGATCTCAAGCAGAAATTGAGCACAGCCCCGATCATCGTAGCACCAGACTGGACCTCCCCATTTGAGCTAATGTGTGATGCTAGCGAAACAGCATTAGGAGCTGTCCTGGGACAGCGCAAAAATAAGCTGTTTCACTCTATTTACTATGCTAGCAAAATGCTGCAAGGTGCCCAGCTGAACTACACTGTGACAGAGAAGGAATTGCTTGCTGTAGTGTTTGCCTTTGAGAAATTCAGAGCATATCTGGTAGGAGCAAAGGTGATAGTGCACACAGACCACTCTGCCATCAAACACTTGGTCAGAAAGAAGGATTCCAAACCGAGGCTCATTCGGTGGGTGCTTTTGCTTCAAGAGTTTGATCTAGAGATCAGAGATAGAAAGGGGACTGAGAACCAAGTGGCAGACCATCTTTCCAGGTTAGAGGAGCACAGCTCTGGAGCAGAGGTTATCAATGAAAGATTCCCGGATGAGCAACTCTATCTCATGTCTCAAATGGATGTGCCATGGTATGTGGACTATGTGAATTACCTCGTGAGTGGAATGCTCTCACCAGACCTGACATGGCAGCAGAAGAAAAAATTCCTGCATGAAGTCAACTCCTACTACTGGGATGAGCCCTATCTTTACAAACAATGTGCTGACTAGATGATAAGGAGGTGTATACCCAGTGAAGAAACGGAGCAAATCTTGCAGCAATGCCACGCTTCTCCTTATGGAGGTCATTTTGGAGGAATTAGGACAGCAAACAAAGTGTTGCAGGCGGGTTTCTATTGGCCCTCATTATTCAAGGACTCCCACGTGTACGCAAGGAAATGTGACCGGTGCCAGAGAACAGGAAATATATCTCGCAGGCATGAAATGCCACTGAACAACATCCTGGAGGTGGAATTATTTGATGTCTGGGGCATAGATTTCATGGGACCATTCCCCTCAAGCTTTGGAAACCAATACATCCTTGTAGCTGTAGATTATGTCTCAAAGTGGGTGGAAGCCAGTGCATCTCAGACTAATGAAGCCAGGGTTGTGACCAGATTCTTGAAGAGGAATATCTTTACAAGGTTTGGAACCCCCAGAGCTATCATCAGCGATGGAGGAACCCATTTCTGCAATAGGCAGTTCAAGGCACTACTGGCCAAATACGGAGTAAGACACAAGGTAGCAACCCCCTATCATCCACAAACAAGTGGGCAGGCTGAGGTCTCTAACAGAGAGATCAAGAGAATTTTGGAAAAAACAGTAAGTCCAACAAGGAAGGATTGGTCCTCAAGGTTGGATGATGCACTTTGGGCATATAGAACAGCCTATAAGACACCTCTGGGCATGTCACCTTACAGGTTGGTATTCGGGAAGGCTTTTCATCTCCCAGTAGAGCTGGAACATCGAGCATATTGGGCAGTGAAGAAACTGAACTGGAGCCTGGATGCTGCAGGGGAGAGAAGGATGCTGCAGCTAAATGAGTTGGACGAATTTCGGGGGCAGGCCTATGAGAATGCCAAGCTATACAAGGAGAAAGCCAAGCAATGGCATGACAGGAAGATACAGCCCAGAAACTTCGAAGTAGGACAGAAAGTACTACTGTACAACTCCAGGCTAACCTTGTTTCCTGGAAAGTTGAAATCACGATGGTCTGGACCCTTTCGTATAAGCCAGGTCTTTCCATTTGGGACAATTGAATTGGAAGAAGAGAAGGAAGGAAGGACATTCAAGGTTAATGGGCAAAGAGTCAAGCATTATCTGGGGGGTGACGTGGAGAGACAGCACACTTCCATTCAGCTGCAAGAGGATTGAACAGAAGGGAAGTCAGGCTGAAGACTCTAAACCAAGCGCTCATGGGAGGCAACCCATATTTAAATTTGTTATTATTTAGGATAATAGTTTTAAGACAAGCTTAGATCAAGAACCTAATAGCTTTTGTGGTTAATACGCAGGTTAGGAAGAAAGGAGTTGCTGAACCAGCCTTTGTTTTGCTGCAGCAGCATAACACTAAAGGCAGTCCCTGGTTGCTATAGCAGAACTGGTAGCAAGCACTCTATGCTGCAGCAGGAAATTTTTGGGCTCCTAGCTTGCTGAAGCATTACTCCAGTATTGCTGCAGCAACACAGTCAGCTTCAAGCCAAGGGTTCCCCTCTGCCATGCTGTAAAAAAAAAAAAAAAAGGTGGGCGGGAAACTGGCAGAAGGCCATAAGACACCTACGATCTTTAAACCTCTGCAGCTTCCAACCCACTTCTTTTGAGAGTTAACGCACCCACACTGCCACCTCTTCAACCTCCCCTCACCTCACCTCTCCCGAGTTCCAAACACTGCAACCCTCTCATCACCTTCGTCCTAGAAAACCCCAACCTTCAACTCTTCGAAGCAAGCATGCCGAGAATCAAGACTGTGGCGAGGAAGGCCAGCAAGATGAGGAAATTCATTTCTGAAGAAAACAGAAAGAGGCATGACGACGAAATCATGCACAGGAACTTCTGTGCCGAGAAGGGGTTCACATTCACTCCCACTGGCGATTTGGGAGTGCCGATGTACGTTGGAACGGTGGTAAAACAGAGGAATTGGGAAAATTTTGCAAGCCATCCACCAACGGCCCTCATCCCATTGGTTAGGGAGTTTTATGCGAACTTCGCCCCAGAAACGGACAAATGGGTGAAAGTTCGGGAAACAAAGGTCCATTTTGACCAAGCTGCTATCAACAAGGCCTACAACTTGCCCGACGAGGAGGACAACTACAAAGGCTATCTGCAGAGTCTGCGGGATGAAGATTGGGAAGCAATACTCACCAGGATGTGCCTTCCTGGCACCACCTGGGACAAATCTCCCCAGGGCTCCACCACTGTAAATCGCATCTCCTTGGTGCCGGCAGCAAAGGTCTGGTACCATTTTCTCAAGACCCGTCTCCTGCCTTCCACCCACGGGCAGACTGTGAGCAGAGAAAGAGTAGCAATGGTGGATGCGCTCATACTCGGCCGGCCACTCAACGTTGGCCGCATTATAAGTGATCAAATCCGAGCCTGTGCCAGCCGAAATAAGGGAAGCCTTCTCTTTCCTTCCCTCATCACCACCCTGTGCAACAATCATGGAGTGCCAGTCTCCATCGACGAAGAGGTCTTAAAGGACACTCCCCCCATCACCCCTACCACCATTTCTCGCATTGTTCTCGAGAAAGCCGCCCAGCATCCACCAACTGCCTCTCGTAATCCCCCACCAACTACTGGACCATCTGCGTCCTCCTCTACCGCTCCACCAGCTGACAAGGTCATTCAGCACCTGCTGCAGCAACAATCCACACTCCTCAAACAGCAAGCACAGTTGCTGCAGCACCAGCAAACATTCTGGCAATATGCGCAGAAAAGGGACTTTGCCCTCCACACCACTCTGGAACAAAATTTCAAGCAATTTTTCCCATTCCCAGAGTTCCCAACTGCCCTGCTCCACGCCACCTTCGAGGAGTCAGCTGCAATACTAGAAACTCAAGCAGAGCACCCTAAGGCCTCTGAAGGATCCTCCTCCAGCAAGGAGCCCTGCCCTGAGCCCCACCAGACATCGGAGGAACGTGTGTCCTCTGATGATGATGAGCCCATTGCAAAAAGGGCAGCAGTACTGCGCAAAGGAAAGGCACCACATCAATCAACGCAGAGGAGGAGTGGACTCAGAAGCTCCTCGAAATCTTCTGGGGGTCAATCACCCTAGGGTGCTGCAGCATACCTGCCAGCACCCTCAGGAAAGTTCCCTCAACCCTTTGTCCTTCTCTGCAGTATTTAGAATTTCTTTGTTTCTGTTTCTGTTTGTGAGCATATTTTATTTTCTGACTATTGCATCAGCAGTGAGGACACTGCTCACCTTAAGTTTGGGGGGGTGCGATATAATTGTCTGTTAGGAATGAAGTTGCTAGAGCATATCACTTTTGTGTATGGATTCATTGCTGTAGCATCACTTGTGTCTTTTGATTCATTGCTGGAGCATATTTTATTTTGATTCATTGCTGAAGCATTCTGCATGATTAGTTCTGCTAGGTGTTTGTTTATAGTACTGTCTGCCTGTGTCTTCATCCACCCGTGTTGAATGAATCTTTCCCAGTAATCACTAAGTTTGTTTAATGTTTAAAAAAAAGGAGAAAAGAGGGGGGAACATATGCTTATCCTGCTGAAAGTTTTGGGATACTCCATGAGGAGGATTGGGTATTCTGTTAAAAATCAGAATAGGGAACCTTCAGTCTCACCCCATCACACAGCACCTTCCTCTTATAAGCACTGGATCATGGGCAGCTTGCCCATAAGAGAATTTGGTGAACTTCCAGAAAGAGGCCCTTAGTCTTAGAGCTAGTATTGAGAGCTTCCAGTAAAATTAAAAAAAAAAAAGAGGCAGAATCATAGGGGCATAACAGCTTAAGTTTGGGGGAGGGGAGTAGAAAATAAAGAAAAATATGGACGCTCAAATGCTCTGTAATTCCTTAGTAACCAGGGGCATGCATGAGTCCCATGTGTGCCTTTGCGTAAAACGGGGATGAAGAGTGGACACTCCAATGCTTTGTAATCCCTTAGTAACCAGGGGTATGCATGAGCCCCATGTGTGCCTTTGCGTAAAACAGGGATGTAGAGTATGAGTGGAGAGTAGTTGAAAGGTGATAAGGTTGAGTAACCGGGTGCCGGCATTAAACATGTTGGCACTCGCATCAAAAGGCCGTAATGACCTCTGCTGTAATAAGATCCATATCAAAAACAACAGTAAAAGGAGAAAAGTCAGTAAGCTGCCCCTTTTTCCCCCATATCTGCTGCCCTTATTATGATGAATGCTAGCTTGACCTAGGAAAGGAAGCTCAAAATATTAGCATAAAAGTCTTAAGAACTCTGGCTGTTTGTGACCCAAGTAACTCCTAGACAAATTGTCCATACCACACACACACAAATTCAAATAAGGTATTACTGTGATTGGGAGAAAGAGTTATGGTATCCTTTGTATGAAGGCAATCCTGAGAGTTGAGAGCTTTCAGCAGAACCAAAGCCTAAAACTGCCAGGTGTTTAGTTTGTAGTGGGCAATGTAGGATGCTTGGGGACAAGTAATCCTTTAAGTTTGGGGGGATTTGATAACTGCATTGTGTTAACTGCATTTCACTATAGTTTCCATGTATTTCCCATAATTATTTACTGAATTTTCTAGTGTTTTAAGCACTTTTGCCCTCTGATTTAATAAAAAAGGATGACTCGTCTAGATATGACATCAGCTACCCATTGCTGCAGCATTTCACTGAGCATCTGTGGCAATGATAGCAGAACCACAAGTGATAGAGGGTGAGCTGCCCCTTCCTCCCGAAATACCCTGATTCCGTTTGATTTGGTGCAGCAGCAGACAGCAGCAGACAGCAGCAGTGCAGGCAGAAAGCAGCAGGGTCACTACAAGCTGTTGGTACAGGACTGCCTCCACTACTGAAAGTGGAGAGTATAAAATCTGCAAGGGCGCCTGCTGCAGAGCAGAAGGAATGGCAGCATCCAGGGAGCTTTTCTGGGACCACAGAGGCTGCTGATAAAAGACCGATAAATAGAGAATGAAAGGGGGCGTGAGAGAAAGGAAGAAACTAGAATTAGGTAGAAAAATCACTCCACAACAAAGAGTGCTGATAACACCGGAAGGTGCAGCATAAGGAAGGAGAGGAGTAGTGTAGGAAGGAACTTAGTTTTCTGCGGAGGTTTCGTTGTTTATCAAAGGAAAAGAAAGAACCGCATTTTGCAACAAGTTTTTATCTTTTAGAATGCATACTAGAGTTTCAAAACCTTTTGTAACTAGTGCACTCATGAGGCTCGGCTAGTTTCCAACTGGGGTTGCACAAGGGGTTGTAATGGACTGAGGCACATTTTTAACGTGAGTACATTTGCTGCAGTTTTGTTTACATTCAGCTGTTGTTCCAGTAACTTTTCTTTCCTTAATAACGGAAGTTTGAAGGAAGAAATCCAAGGCCACCATTCACCTGGGAGGGTAATGGAGGCTGGAAAAAGAGGCTGATTATAGGGGGTTACCTCATGTAGGGATATACGGGTACCCCATTAGTCCATAACGAAATGCATGCACAACTAAGAGGTGAGGACTAAGGCAGGAATGCGTGTCTGAACCTTGGAGTTGTAAGGAATGGCAGTCTGGGAAGACTCCATTCAGGACTAAGTTTAGCACCAAGGACCTTGCTGCAGCAAAGTCTACAGCATCTCTGAATGTTGAAGTCCATGGCAACCCCGAGCACCCCAGATCCCCTTACATATTTCCTTTTCTATTCCCTAATACTCTTCACTTTAGTCACAGTAAAAATCGGATAAACCAAACGTATTCCAATTTTGTGAAACAACTTGACATTGCTACAGCATTCATACAGCAAAGGTATCTAGACAGTTTCAGTTCACTCCTCGTGGGACGATACTCACTCATCACTTTATTACTTGGTCACGATACGTGCACTTGCGTACCGATATTGTATTCATCTTTGTATGAATAACACACAAATGTATCCCAACACATACCTATGCAGAATTTTCCACACCAACTAAAATGTTCAAAAGATTTGTGATATACAAAATGACATGTAACATGATATAGCAACATCCATGACCAATCATCAAAGTAGCAAATATTGTAAATTTCATCAAAGTTCTAAAATCAAAATGTAACATCCCTAATTTCGTTTCATGTAGTAATAAATGTATAGAAGTATTCAAAGTAACATCCCTAATTTCGTTTCTTTTATTAATAAAGGTACATAAATATTTAATTAGGAAAATAAAATTTATTAGATAATTTTTAGATATCTAAGGAAAAATAATCCTTAGAAATTCTTCACCTTAAGTGTATACATAGGAAATGTTCTAACATTAAGGGAATAGGTAAAGAGAGAAAACCTAAGAGTGAAAATTAGAAATAACATACCAAAGAAAGGCAAAATTTTGGGGCAAGGAAGATAAATTTTTGTGAAGTAAGTAAAGGTCTTAAAATTTCAAATAGATTGGATTAGGGTAATTTTTCCTAATTGAAGAGTTAGAGTTACTAAGTTTAACATCTCCACCCATAAATTGGGCTTTCACCTATGGACATTTCATATAGAGTTTTTCCACTTCATATGAATTTTTTAGCAAACCAATAAGATAGCCCAAGAAAGAAATAAAACATAGACTTGGATTAGGATATAGAAATTGGACCGGTAGCCCAAAATCATGAAAATGTGACCAAGCCCATTATGAAAGGTAGAATTTTAGCCAAAATAAAGCAAATGGGCAAGAATGAGCTCAAATCCAAGAGGAAAAAATAAAAATAAAAATCATGTGATGAAATAATAGTGTAATTAAGATTAGGTGACATGACATTAAGACAAAAAATTCAACAACTGGTGTGATAAATATTTATATTCTACACTCATAATTTTAGCAAGTGGTGTAATAATACATAGCATTAAGAAAAAACATCTATATCCCACACTCATAATTTTAGTATGTGGTATAATAATACATGGCATTTGGACAAAATATCCTTATCCTTCACAAATAATTTCAGCCTAGCAAGGGAGATTCAAGGGCTAGAAACTTGCCAGTTAGAAAGGGAAATCTATCATACTTGTTTGAGACAAAAGAAAAAGGAAATGAATCCTTAAATTAAAGGGATCTTGTCCCTTATCTTAAGAACATTTTATCATGATTTTTAAAATACAAATCTTCTTTTGCTATGCATATTTTGACTAAGGGAGAGGAAGACAAGAACATGAGTTGTCTTTCCCCTAAAAATCAATCAAGTGCAGCCTAATTGTGATAAGGTAGACTTATGATCATGAAAGGTGAATTATTTGATAGTCTATTTAAGCAAAACCCCCTTATAACATTAGAATTTCGTCTAAGTGAGGGAGAGGAAAAACATAAGTAAGGTAGAGTGAGGAAAGGAGAGGAAGAGAGGAAGAAAGAGGAAAGAGAAGTCAAGAGGACTAAGTGCTCAAGATAAGTTAGCTAAATCTCCACTTGAATCCATCTTTTCTCTTTATTCTTAAGGTTCAAAAAACTCACTCTCCTTCTCTTATTTAAGCTACTAGAAAAGCTAAGGGAAGGGAGGAATCTTGCTATTTCTTTCAAGAGAAAACAAGAAAATGAATTCACTAAGTGAGCTAAGGAGATGCTTAGGTAGGTTTAACAATATTTCTTAGAACTTTGATGATTGGTCATAGATTTTGCTATATCATGTTACATATTGATTTTGGATGTGATGTATGTTTGAATACTTAGGCTGATATAAATTGTTCTGCATAGGTATGGCTATGGGTGGCAAAATTTTAAGCTTTTGTTCTTAAAATTCTGAGAAGAATCGATAAGGAATTAAAATAAATGGTTATCATGAATATTGTAGATATATGTTTCACAGATTTTTAGCCACTAGAATCACTCAATTTGAAGTCCATATGAGGTAGATATGGTCCGATTAGTAAGTAGTGGTCAGAAAATGATTAATCAGGGAAGAATATGTTAGGAAAGCTTCTGTGTTTGAATTTCTAGGAACATTCTATAGGGAATTAAAATAACTGGTTAAAATAAAAATTATAGATATATGTGTCACAGAATGTTATCTATTGGAATAACTCAATTTGGAATTCTTATGAGAAAGATATGGACAGATTAGTAAGTCGAGGTCAGAACCTACCCGAGAAGGAATAACTAGTCACTTGAGGGAGTAATATCACCAAGTATATTTAATATTTGGCTAAACTGTTGAACACAATATTTATTTTTGAAAAACTTTGAAATTTGTAACATATATATGGAATTTTGATCTTAGAACTTTGATGATTGGTCATGGATGTTGCTATATCATGTTACATATTGATCTTGCATATGATGTATATTTGAATACTTAGGCTGGTATAGATTGTTCTGCATAGGTATGGCTATGGGTGGCAAAATTTTAAAATTTTGAGAAGAATCTATAAGGAATTAAAATAAATAGTTATCATGAATAATGTAGATCTATGTTTCACGAATTTTTAGCCACTAGAATCACTCATTTTGGAGTCCATATGCGGTAGATATGGTCCGATTAGTAAGTAATGGTCAGAAAATGATTAATCAAGGAAGAATATGTTAGGAAAGCTTCTGTATTTAAATTTCTAGGAACATTCTGTAGGAAATTAAAATAACTGGTTAAAATGAAAATTATAGATATATGTGTCACAGAATGTTAGGGTCTGTTTGGTTTGTCTGTTTCCAGTTTTCATTTTCACTGAAAATTGAAAACAGACATGAAACCGCGTTTATTTACTATTTTCTGTTTTCATTTTCAGGAAATGTTTCTTGAATTTTTGAAAATTTTGAAAACACCAAAAAGACATTTTCAGAATTTTCAATTTTATAGTGCATTGCAATGATGCAATTTTCACAATTATTTTGAATTATATACACACTTTTTTACTATTTATATAATTATAAAGTAGTAAAAATGAAAATACAACAATATAACTAAAAAAATAGTGAAAATGAAAACACAAACCAAATGTATTTTTTAGAAATATGAAAACTAGAAAATGAAAACTGTTTTTTAGGAAATAAAAATAGAAAATGAAAATAGAAAACGTTTTCACAAACCAAACGCACCCTTAGGCATTGGAATCACTCAATTTGAAATTCTTATGAGAAAGATATGGATAGATTAGTAAGTCGAGGTCAGAACCTACCCGGGAAGGAATAACCTGTCACTTGAGGGAGTAATATCACCAAGCATCTTTAATATTTGGCTAAACTATTCAACAAAATAGTTTTATATAATTGTTTTATCTTTAAATTGATACCAAGATCACTTAAATAAGAGTTAAAATGAGAGAGTTATGCTTTGATTAGTAAGAGAAGGTCAGATAGGATGAAAACCTGCATCAAGAAATAAAGAGATAAAAATAATATTTTTTTAAAAAAGAAGAATCTTATAAATGGAATTAATAAATGACTAGTATATGCCATAGTCATTGCTATTGCATGAACTTCTTACCATCTTAAGTGTGTAATTTTGACATGAAAATATTTTATAAAGTGATATTTGAAACTGTTATGTTCATGTCATGATTACCAATGATTTTTGGTAATAATTATATTTTAATATGAGCATACTTGTTATTGAAATCATATTTTTGACTATTATTGTGAAAAGAAAAGAAATGAGCACGGTTATATGGCAATCCGTGTGGTGCACCGGTAGGGGACGCCCTACCAACGGTTATGATTATGTTAATGAGAAAATAAAGAGAAAGTGTATCATGTCGGACGGAGCGAGAAAAGCCTGTACTGGAGAGTAGAAAATACTCACCTTGACCGAAGTAACTTGATATTAGAATAAATTGATAGTCATCATATGATATTATGAAAATAGTTAATCCTGCCATACATGTCATTACTGTACGATTTTCATGGGCATGGATAAAGTGCATTCATGTGACCAAAGGTTTTTGCTGTAGCTTATACAGATGAACATGATGTGATGATCTATATTGATGATGATTATGATTTATTGTTGAACCTATTGGGATTTAATTCTCATTATTTTTCCATATCATGTTTAGAAGATTAACTATGCAGCTATTCTCCATGACACTTATTATTGTTGTACGTTGGATTGAGCTGCCCTACCTTGTGCAACTACCGATTATATCAGATATATCTGTAATAGATATGACTGAGATTCCGGTGGAGGTGTCGCCACCCGCACTAGTGTCCCTGGAGGTAGTCTACGTGGATGATTATGGCTAATATGTATATGTTAGACTTTTGTATAGATCTTTGTAAATTAATGATATGTATGTAAACTCAGTATTGTATAAATTAAAAAAATGTTATTTTGAGTTAAGTTATAACGAGGTAATAACTTCATGGAATTTTACAAATATATAAAAAAAATTTGTTACATAAATGGAGTTGTTACACATAATCCCATATAGATATTATAAATTTCAAAACTTTTCTTCAAAAAGAGATATTGTTAAACTACCCAAAGATCTCCCTAACTCACTTAGTGAATTCTTTTTCTTGTTTTCTCTTGAAGGAAGTAGCAAGATTCCTCCATTCCCTTAGCTTTTCTAGCAGCTTAAATAAGAGAAGGAGGGTGATTTTTGAACCCTAAGCATGAAGAAGAAAGATGGATTCAAGTGGAGATTAAGCTAACTTACCTTGAGTACTTAGTCCTCTAGACTTCTCCTTCTTCTTCATTCCTTTCTTCTCCTTTCCTCACTCTACCTTACTCCTATTTTTCCTTTCCCTCACTTGGACCAAATTATAATTTTATAGAGGTGAGTTTTGGTTAAATAGACTATCAAGTGGTTCACCTTACATGATCATGGGTTTACCTTATCACAATTAGGATGCACTTGGTTGATTTTTTTGGAAGAAAAACAACTCATGTTCTTGTCTTCCTCTTCCTTAGTCAAGATATGCATAGCAAAAGGAGATTTGTATTTTGAAAATTATGATAATATGTTCTTAAGACAAGGGACAAGGTCTCTTTGATTTAGGGATTCATTTCCTTTTTCTTTTGTCTTAATCAAGCATGATAGGTTTGCCTTTCTAAGTGGTAAATTTTCAGCCATTGGATGTCCCTTGCTTGGCTAAAATTATTTGTGTAGGATAATGATGTTTTGTCATAATGCTACGTATTATTATCCACTTGTTGAAATTATGAATGTAGGATATAGATGTTTTGTCCTAATGCCATGTATTATTACCTACTTGTTGAAATTATGAATGTAGGATATAGATGTTTTATCCTAATGCCATGTGACCTAATCTTGATTATTATTGGACTACTATTTCCTCACATGATTATTTTTTTCCTCTTGGATTTGGGCCTATTCTTACCCATTTTCTTTGCTTTGGCTAAAATTCTACCTTTCATGGAGGGCTTGGTCACATTTTCATAATTTTTGGGCTATCGGTCCAACTTCTATATCTTAGTCCATGTCTATGTTTTATTTCTTACTTAGGCTATCCATTGGGCTTGCTAGAAACTTATGTGAAGTGAAAAAAATCTATATGAAGTGTCCATAGGTGAAAGCTCATTTTATTGGTGGAGATGTTAAATTAGAAATTTCTAACTCTTGAATTAGGAAAAATTACCCTAATCTAATCTTCTTGAAATTTTAAGACCTTTACTTACTTCACAAAAATTTATCTTCCTTACCAAAGAATTTCGCCTCTCTTTAGTATGTTATTTCTAATTTTTTCTATTAGATTTTCTCTCTTTACTTGTTCCCTTAATGTTAGAAACATTTTCTATGTATACACATAAGGTGAAGAATTTCTAAGGATTATATTTCTTTAGATATCTAAAAATTGTCTAATAAATTTTATTTCCTTAATTAAATATTTATGTACTTTTAAAGAAATAAAATTAGGGATGTTACATTAAATATTTATCTACCTTCATTAATAAAAGAAACGAAATTAAGGATGTTACAAATAGTATTTTTCCGATCGTGAATAGTATTCAACAATTGACCAGTGTTGACCAAGCTCCTAAAGGCCTAATTTCGTGCTTCTAGAGTCATTTCCTAGGGTTTTGAACCCTCTAGACATGTTTTTGAGGTTTAATTGATCAAATTCGGATTGGAAAGTATATTTTAGGGCTGTCCAACCTGGAGCCTCACCTTGTGAGTAGATAATTTTTTCTATGACGTACCCCAGGCTCTTTTTGAACTTAAAATGTATAATTGGTTTTGTTTACAAATTATTTATGCTATCATAAGTTTATGAAATCTGTTAAAATATTTGTTTTGCTTACGAACTGGCACATAGTTCAAGAAGAGTATGGTTTTGCAAATAGATTTTAAAACTCATTGAATATGTAGTTCTAAATATATTTATCATTATTTGGTAAAGTGAATATTATATGCATGAGGCATTGATTTGTAAAGCTATAAAGTTACTGATTATGATTGAATGGCAAGCGTAAAGCTCATGAAAAGTTGCTTGATAATTATACATTGCATTGGATGAATATGCATTTATGTATACGTATTTATCTGTATGGATGAATACCGATGGATTGTATGGCTTGTGACAGTATGGAGTAAGGGACGCCGTATTAGGTTGAGTGAGCCAAGGGAAGGTCGCTCCAACCGAGTGACAGTGGCAATGTGAGGAGGGAGATGGGCGATGAACTCACATTTTCTGATAACTTATTGTGACTGTAGTCGATCGGTCACTATGCGTATAACAAATGAGTGAATTGAGTGTATTGAAAGCTATAATGTAACATCCCCGATTTTTCCTTATGTTACTAATTGAAATTTATTTCTTTCATAGAGGAGAAAGGATTTTGGATCTCATGGGAGGATTAAATTATTTTACTTAAGTCAAAAAAGATAGTATGAATGGTTAAAATAGCATTTAATTTATGTAATTTATGGAGGATGGAATTTATGTAAATAATGGATGATGGCATTGACATTTTGGAGATAAAGAGGTGGTAGGTAGGGGTAGGTAGGAAAAAAAAGAAGTTAAGAAGAGAAAGAGGGAGTGTCGGTAGGAAGAGAAAGGAAAAAGAAGAGAAGAAAAGGAAGAGGAGAAAAAGAAAGGGGAAGAAAAAAAAAGAGAAGAGAAAGAGGAAGAGGAAGAAGAGAAAAAGGAAGAAGAAGA
The DNA here is from genome assembly GCA_037074535.1 of Gleditsia sinensis. Taxonomy (NCBI): domain Eukaryota; kingdom Viridiplantae; phylum Streptophyta; class Magnoliopsida; order Fabales; family Fabaceae; genus Gleditsia; species Gleditsia sinensis. The sequence goes on from CM073467.1 coordinate 3,948,780, forward strand.
AGAGAAAGAGGAAGAAGATAAAGAAGAAGGAGAAGGAAGAGGAAAAGGGAATCAAGAATTTCTGGGTGGTAGGAATCAAGCACAAGTTTAAGGAGTTGTTTGAGGTAGGTTTAACATCTTCTAATAAATTTTATACAAAATGATATATATGCTTTTAGATTTGTTTAAATGTCATTTTGAATAGCATGTGGTCTGGATATCTATGTGAAATTATATTTTGGATGTTTAGACATGCATATGGGTGCGTGGAATTATATAAAATAAAATTCAAAGAAGAAGATAAATTAAGCTGAATTTCGGAATAATTGGGAAGCTACTGTTTTTGGAATTCTGGGAAACGTCGATAAGGATTTTAAAGAAATGGTCAACATATGAATTGTAGAAATTTGTCTCACGGATCTATAGGATTTCGAATTACTTAATTTGGAGTTCATATGAGGGAGATATGGCTGGATAATTGAGCAGAGGTCAAAATTCAGGATAGTAAAAATAAGTATTTTTGTTTTAATGTTTTGGGAATAATCCGTAAATAATCTGAAGAAATGATAAACAAAAAGTTGTAGATAATTCTCTTAGGTTTCTATAAGATTTGAAATCACCTCAATCGGAGTTCGTATGAGGGAGATATGATTGAATAAGTGAAGAAAAGTCACAAAACACGGCCAGGCCGTGTTCTGGGTTGCTTCAGCACGGGTAGGCCATGTTGAGGGATGTTTTTAAGCATGTTTAAAGTATTTTTCAAGCATGGCTGTGTCTTGAACATGGCCAGGCCGTGTTGGGTGCTGGATTATCATACTTTTCACTGTTTTATGCCTAAAAATAATCTTGTTTATTGTAATATTTTTAGGAAACATATATTCAAGAAAAATACTTTTAAAATTATGATTTTGGTATCACAAATTACTCTTTTTCTTTATTTGATTTAAAATGAATTATATTGAATATTGGTATGTGATGAATGATTATTAATTATTTGGTATAAAAATGATGCATCATATTATAAAAGTAATTAAATGGCAAGCATAAAGCTCATGACGAGTTGCTTTATAGTTATATATTGTATTTGATGAATATGAATTTATATATATACATTTATATGTATGGATGAATATCGACGGGTTGTATGGCTTGAGACGGTACAGAGTAAGGGATGCCCTATTAGCCTGAGTGAGCCAAGGGAGGGCCGCTCCAACTGGGTGTCAGGGGTAATGTGAGGGGGCAGGAGAGTGATGTACTCACATTTCCTAATCACTTATTGTGACTGTAGTTGATCGGTCACTATGCATATAGCAAATGAATAAATTAAAAGCCATCATAGGGCTGAGCATTATAAAAAAAAAAAGGACTTCCAGTGCATGTGTAGTATGATAATTATACATAAACAAAAATTATGATTTTATCTCAAAATTTTGATATTTCTCTGTAGCTTATACAGCTGAACATAACTCCTATTTTCTCATCATATTTTATTTATGTTAAGTCTACTGGAAACCTTTGTTCTCACTATTATTGTGATGTTATGTTTAGATAAAAAGAAATAAGATGCAACACAAAATGGCGTTACTAATGGAGATCTAAATGTCAGCACCACCTCCTCACCCTTTGTATTTCAAGGGTGAAGTGCTGTATAAAGACTCTTATTTATGTACTGAAATGTTGTATTATATAAATATAACATGTGTGATGTTTGTAATATATATGTAAACATGTATATTGTGTTTTGAAATGTTGTATTGTATAATTATAACATGTATGAGGTTTGTAATAAATATGTATATATATATATATTGTGTTTATACATATGGCGTATTTTAACATGCGTAATGTGAAAAAAAAATCGGACGTTACATATAACATGCTTGAGCATTATGTAAAAAGAGTAAATTTTCAGTTTATAAATAATATCTTAATTATGCATCAATAAAAGTTATAACTCTATCTCAAAAGCTTAATATTTTACTGTAGCTTATACAACTGAACATAACATCATCCCTTGCTGTGTGCTTGGGAATATTTGTTGGTTCTAATATAGAATCCACCTAATGTTTTCATGTGAAATATTTTAATGGACAACAACATTTATTTAATGATCATACCATGCTGAATATAATTTTGGATGTCTGAATATTCTTTGATTTGAAAATATTTGAAATACAGGTCCAATATAAATGTACTTTTGAACTGTATTTTCTATGTGACAAATTTTAAAGCATAAGTACATCCATATGCTGACTTAAGAGGTCATAGGAGGTATTATCTGCTCACTGAGTTGTCAAACTCACTACACGATATTTTCACATTATTTAGATAAGAATACAGAGTTTGATCCCTCTCCTTCAGATAGTTGACTAGCTAGATGACATAATCTCTAGGTGAGGCTACTTGTTTCTAGGGCTCGTAGATTTTGATTTATATTGTACTTGTACTCTAGAATATGCTCTGAACGCCACAGGTAGGATCTCTGTTTCTGCTGTTACTTTGATATTTATAATTTGGTCTGTATAATGTGTATACATGAGGGAACCTATATGTAGTTATCTCTATGACAAAGAATAGTGATATGCATGTTCTGATAAATATCTGATTGCGGAAAAAAAAGTATTTGTTTCACGTGCCCTTAAATTGGGGGTGTTACATGGTAAGCCAAAGACTCACTACATATATTGATTTTCGTTTTTGTCATTAGGGATTATTTTGTTTGAGGACTAGAAAAATGTTGAGTGTGGGGGTATTTGATGTGTTTACAATTAAGCATGATTTTAATACCTTTAATCTTACTTTTTGTTATATTTAAGTAGAATATAAATAGAAATTAATTTAGTTTTGTGTTTTGTGTTGTAGGAGCAAAGGAAGAAGAAAAGAAGAGAAAAAGATGAGAAATTCATGGAAAAATGCTGAATTGCAACGATTCCAGACCTTGTAGCACTAATTAGACCATATCTCCCTCATATCGCCTCCAATCGAAGTGATTCTATTTCCTATGAAACTATAAGACAAGTATCTACAATTTTTATGTTGATCATTTTGTCTAATAAAGGATATTTCAGAGTGTTATAGAGCTTTAAATTCAAAATTGCAGTGTAGTAGATGAATCCTAACCTTTGGTCACTCATTTGGGTATATCTCTCACATTTTAGCTCTATTAAGTTTATTCCAGCGGCTATAGAAAGATAAGAGACAGGGCTATGACTTTTATGTTGATGACTTTTCCAGATTCTAAAGAAATCTTACTGCAGCGGTGTCCAAAAATTAGCGTTGTGGCGCTACAAACCTTTCAACAGGGCACCAAGGAGTTGCCAGAGGCTGCCGCAGCGCCTGTAGTTGCTGTAGAAAGTAAAAAAATATGCTATTTTTATGTTATTTTGACTCCAAATAAAGCCCAAAAGCCCATGAACAACCCTAAAATCAATCATATTTTATGTAGGACTCTCCTAACCTATAAATAAGAGAAAAGCAAGCATCAAAGGGGGATCTAATCCATCAAAGTGATTCAAGGAGCAATTTCTCAAGTTTCTTCTTCTTCTTCTTCTCTAGGTTTTCTTATGGCCCTGTGTGGCTAGTTTATTTTTATTGGTTGAGGAAGATTGAAACCTCAAGGATTATTTATGCATTGTGAGATGTGGATTTAAGTTTATTATATCAATTTTAATTGAGTATTGATTATTCATCCATTCTTATTCCCATGATTGTTTCAATTGATATCTAGGTTGCACACTAGTGATTTCATTGTTTCAATCTACTGCTAAATTGTATTTTGAACAAATTTTTCATTATTATGATTCATGAGGCAAATAGGATTAATGATTTTGGATTATGAATTGTTAAACCTATGGTGAATGATTGACTAAGTTAAATATAGCCGATATGTTTATGTTTGTTTAGCTATACTAGTTTCTTTAATTTTTCATGCAATTAATAGGTTATACTTTACCGATGTACTAAATGATTACTTGTTAATTAAGGTTAATTGAGGCGATTGTTATCAATTACTAAACTTAAGGAGGAACAAGAATAGAATCCCAATGGTAGATACTCAATTTAAGATTGATTATGTTATCAATGATCAGTGCGATTCTTTGATGGTGGATATTAACCGAAACCAACACTTTCATTCTTAATCACTCTATTTTATTATTTGAAATAATTCTCTTTTTACTTTATTAAATTACTTTTAGCATTCAATCCCCCTTTTCTTATTCATAAAATGTAATACCAGTCTCTATGGGATCGACCTTTACTCTAACTACTATAAGTTAGTTGAGAGGTAATGTATCAATTTGAGTGTACTTGTGACAGTACACACTAAATTTTGGCACCGTTGCCAGAGACTGTGTTTATTTACCTATTGTGAATTTTTTTTTTCTTTTCTTTTTGTTCATAACTTTGAATATGTCAGCCAATTTTCAACAATTTGGCACTAGGCTAGGCTTTCCATTAAGACATGCTGGTGAGGTATGTAGTTCTTTCCTTGAATAGCAACTTACAAATTTAACTTCTCTTGTTCATCATCATGTAGAAAATATGCAAAGAAAGAAGTGCTATGGAAATCATTCAGCCATGGGGCATCCTTCTAATGGGTACCCAACTTTCTATGAAGAATTATATAAGTAGGTAAATATGGTTAGTGGTTTCCCTGGGCTACCATAAGGGAGGTATGATTCATATTCAAACATGTATAATCTTATATGGAAGGATCATCCCAACTTTAGGTATAGGAATGCATAAAATGGGCATGGAGAACAAGATTTTACAAATTTTCAGCATAAGTAACAAGCCTATTATCCTAGACAAATTGCTTCTCAGGATTCCTAGGTAAGTAGTTCTTTAGAAGAAATCATTAAATCTCTTGATCAATTTCAATAAGAGGTAAGGGCCAGCATTCAAAGCTTAACAAATTAAATGGGTCAACTAGCAACAACAGTCAGATGGCTAGAGGCTCAAAACTTAGAAATTGAAAGTCCTGCCCCTGCATCATTAGTGCAAAAAGAGAAAAATTTTGCACTTAATGAAAAGGATGACTTGGAAGTTGACACTAGTAAGCTCTTTATGAATTGAAGTAAACAGAAATTGGATACTTATAATCAATAGACCTATTATCCTAAACAGAATACATCTCAGGAATCCCAAGTAAGTACTTCTTTAGAAGATATCGTTAAATTTCTTGCACATAACACTCACAATTTCAGTAAAAGACAAGAGCTAGTATTCAAAGTCTGGCAAATCAAATGGACTAATTTACAACCACAGTTAGCATATTAGAGGCTCAAAATTTAGGAAAGTTACCATTTTAAACTGTGGTAAATCCAAGGGAAAATGTAAGTGCCATCATGCTACATGTATGACTGTTTTTTAGGTGATTACGTATTAGACCAGTATTTTATCAAACGATATGCATCTTATATTTATATACATATAAAAGTTGCATACATCAGAATTAACATCATATATACATATGTAACCCGAGGTACTGAGCATACATAAAAGGAAAAGTATTGTGGGATTACATCAAAACAATGGGGTTAGCCCATTTACATCATTTGAATTATATACATAACACTATTTTACTATATTCCCTCCCCTGGCCGTCACTCTTGGGGTACTGCTGATGGAGGAGGCGGGACAGGAGCAGGGATCACCATGTTTATAACTAGGAGGTTCACTATAATAGTGAATTGTCTCAAGTAAGGGACGTCCACGATCTGTAGCTGTAACAGGATGGTCAGTACCACAAACAACATCTCTACTGATTTGAACATAACATTAATAACATAATGAGATATAAAATTCCAGCAAGGTCAACATCTAAAATACAAGCATAATGAAATACTTACATGTTATGTCCAGCTGTATAAGCTGCAGAAAGCATTTTATCTTTCTTACAATAAAAGTACAGTAAAATATATATAGGCCTTTTATAGATCATGCATCAATATCAAGCATGATAAACGAACTATTCATGGCTCATACATCAATCATAGTGGCTCATCATCTGATAATCTCTCTCAATTGCAAACCTCAATGTGGCATGAGCCTTACCTCTACAACTATTTACTCATTATTAAGGGCCTTTGGTCAGAGCAGTCCTTCCCACATTGACCACTCTTGGCTATAGGGCGTCCCCTATCCCGGTACAGTATCCAAGCCATGACCCTTCAATCGCCTTACCTCGTAAGGTGCTGCATGCCGTCGAGTCACCTTAATGGATAAGGCTCATCTTGGACTTGTAGTCTCCTCAATACAGCAAGGGAGGCACTTGTTGCCAGGTCACCCTACTTCAGAGAGGATCATTCTGACCTATCAGTTGCCTCAATACAGCAAGGGAGACACCTGTTGTCAGGCCACCTTGCTTTAGAGAGGGTCCTCTTGACTAAGCTTATGTCTTTTACATGTTTTTCCAGCCACTTAATTCAACAAAAGCATACATATTAATATCCATCATGAATATAAGCCACATTCATTCACATGCAAGCCATAACAATTTCATCATATATTAAACATACAATACTCTTGCATTCTTTCCTACTACTCATGCATCATCCCTTCATGCTTTACACAATTAATTCAATGAGCATACATAATCAATTGGATATTACATATTTCTTTTAACATACATGACTCATAAAACTCTCATTATCATTCTATAAACATTGATGATTAATTAGGAAATAAAAGGGAAACATAAAACACTAAAAAAGGGTGGGACAACATGAAGCACGGTCTGGTCGTGTCACCAAGCACGGCTGTGCTTCACGCCCGTGTTCCCCCCGGTGCTTCCTCACAATGTGGCCGTGTTACACACATACCAGCACCAAGCACGGCCGTGATTCGGGCTGTGTTTTCATTTTTTCCCACTTCCAGCCCAGAGCACGGCCTGGCCATATCTCCAAGCACGGCTGTGCTCTGGGTGCAAAATTTACTAAACTTTCTCTTTTTCTCCCAAACCATCAGAGAAAATCCAACAATAATTATATCAATGTTTTTAAGCATGAAAAATACAATTTTTCTAGAGCATAGGACCACCCAAAACATGGATTTAACTTTAAAACTAACTACACAAAATTTTCCCAAATCATTATCTCATGTATATAAATGAACAACAACCATGAATGCCATAAATTCTTCAACAAAAGCTCTAGCTACCTTCCAACATACTTAAATGCACACATACAGGTCAGCCATTAAGTCATCCAACCAAAATTCATAAAGAAGGATGTTGATCTTACCTTATATATCACAACTCACAAGAGCTTGTTTCTCTTACTAATTTTAGCTCAGTTCTCTTTCTAGAAATCTCCACCAAAACTATAGATTTTTCCTCCCACCATTAGATTTCCATGGAAACTTAGGAGTATACAAGGGATTAGAGAATATCAAGAGCCCAAAGCTTACCTCTTCTTCTTGGATTTCAGCTTTCGCTCTCTACCTTGCTTCTTCTCTCTCTCCTTTTCTTTCTTCTCCTTTTCTCCCTTTGGTCGTGGGTTCTCCTCTGATTTTGGTTAAGAGTGTGGCGACTTGGTCACCAAGTCTTCAAGAAATGATATAAAAGTATTAGCTTCTTCAAGAAGCCACCTTGCCCCTTAACCAAAACCCTTGCTTTCCCTAAGTATTTCCAAAATGCCACTTCATTACAATGAGACTATATGGTTAGTTAAGGCCTTGTTTGGGTGAAGGGAAAGCTTACCAAGTGTTTAATTCCTTCTTGAGACAGATTCCAATGGATTTTTGTACAATTTTCTTTATAGCTCCTCATCTCTATTCTTATTGCCCATTTGTGGTCCTGCAGATAAAGAAATTACTACCTCCTTCTTAAACATCTCTTCCAAAAATGAGAAATCTCTTATTAATTATTCACAATTATTTCATTATGATTACCCCATTTAATCATTTTTAATCCTTTCTTAATATCCTATTTTGTGCATATAATTAACAAATTTCTAGGCGTTACACTACAAGGTGATAAAGAAGTTGAGATCCCAATGGAAGAGGTACATGCACCAACTGAGTGAGAGGAAGAAAAGAATAATGCAACCATGGCAGGTAAGCATCCAAAAGGTAAGTTTGCACCTTTATTTGAATATGAATCTACACTTCCCTTTCCTGAAGCTCTAAAGGAAAATAGAATAAATGAGAGAACTTCTAAATTATATGATACCTTTAGAAAGTGTGAGGTGAATCTTCCTTTTTTAGATGCAATCAGTCAGGAACCTTGCTATGCCAATTTCTTAAGGGAATTACACATCTAACAGAGGAAGCAGAAGTTGAAAGGAGCTAAGAAAGTAAAAGTAGATGAGCATGTTTCTACAATCATTCAAAGAAAACTCCCTACAAATTGCAAGGACCCAGGTATGTTTTCTATTCCTTGCTTTATAGGCACCATTACATTCAAAAAGGACATGGTAGATCTAGGAGCATCTATTAATGTCATGCCATATTCTATTTATGCATCTTTAGCACTAGGACCTTTGAAAGAAACTAGTGTTACATTTCAATTGGTTGACAAATCTAATACCTTTCTCGAGGGTGTGGTTGAGGATGTTTTAGTACAAGTTGGGGATATTATTTCAATTTTATTAGGGAGACCATTCCTAAAAACATTCAAGGCCATAATAGATGTTCATAGTGGCACTCTGACAATGGAATTTGAAGTAAAAATTAGAAAATTCAGTAATTGCAGTGCTATGAAAGATCTTACTACCTATGCTATTAATATGGTAGATTCTATAGCACAAGATGTTAAGTCTTTAGAGATAAAGGTTGAGAAATCAGCCTTGAGTGTTCACTTACAAGAGAATAATGAAGAAACTCTAAAAGTGCAACAAATAGGTAAGGATCCACCGACCTTAATGACAAATTCTAATGCAAGTACACCTTCTGTTTTGCAGGATCTTAGATCAAATCTCTCACATCTTCCTAAACACCTGAAATACTTAAAAGTTGGTGATACACCACCTATCATAGTTGCCAAGAATCTAGGTGCTAAAAAAGACGAGGCATTGATGTATATTCAAAAAAAAAAAGAAATGCCATCACAAAAACAATTGCAAACCTAAAAGGCATAGACCCAAACTGTAGAGTTGCATCAAGCTTTAGAGATCAAAGGGGTTAGACCCCGCAAAGGTATGAAATCACTCCCTTGGTCAGGACCTCTTGTTATTACTAATATGGTTGCTTGTCATGTAGTAGAATTTCAATGTTTGAATTAGTATGAGAAATTTCAAATTAAAGTAGACATCAAGGATCCTCCATGAATGACATAAGTGGTTTTGAGTCGAGCCAACAATATTAAACAAAGGCGCTTATTGGGAGGCAACCCAATATAGTAAAAAAAATATGGATATCAGAAAAATTTAGAGTCCAGTAATGCAACATGCTCATTCCAACCCAAAAAAATTCAGGGATGTCACTTAACTCATATGTTTTCATATATCCTTCCCTATTCTTATCTTTCTTTTACATTAAGGACAATGTAAAGTTTGAGTGTGGGGGTGGAAGTATATTTGTTTAAAAAATTGTGACCCTATTTTGAGCATCAATTTTCTGATATTCACTACTAATGCACTTTTATTGCATTTAGCAAGTTGAGTGATTGTGTGAGCTTTTCAGTTTATGTTTTGGGATGTTAGGCACAACCAATAGCGAATGATATAACTATCCAAATTTTCTTTAGCTCTTGAAAGATGTAAAAATTCATGGTTGTGTATAATTTTAATCCTATTGTGATTTATTATTTTTGACTTTAGAATTCTGAAACATTGTTACATAATAACTTTGGGCATTTAATTTGTCTTTTACTTAGAGAAGGTTTATATAATTTAAAAATATTTTATGATCTCAACAAGATTCTAGAACTTATTTGAATGCTGCTTGAGGCGAAAAGTAACATCTCTAATTTCATTTCATTTATTAATAAAAGTACATAAATATTTAATGTAACATCCTTAATTTCATTTTTTTATTAATAAAGGTATATAAATAATTAATTAAAAAAATAAAATTTATTAGAAAATTTTTAGATATATAAGAAATATAATCCTTAGAAATTCTTCACTTTATGTGTATACATAGAAAATGTTTTCTACAATTAAGGGAATAGGTAAAGAGAGAAAACCTAATAGGAAAAATTAGAAATAACATACTAAAGAGAGGTGAAATTCTTGGGTAAGGAAGATAATTTTTTTTTGTGAAGTAAGTAAAGGTCTTAAAATTTTAAGAAGATTGGCTTAGGGTAATATTTCCTAATTTAAGAGTTAGAGTTACTAAGTTTAACATTTCCACCTATAAATTGGGTTTTCACCTATGCACACTTTATATAGAATTTTTCCACTTCAAATGAATTTCAAGTAAGCCAATAGGATAGCCCAAGCAAGAAATAAAACATAAACTTGGACTAGTATATAGAAGTTGAACCGATAGCCTAAAAATCTTGAAAATGTGACCAAACCCTTCACGAAAGTTAGAATTTCAGCCAAAGCAAAGCAAATAGGTAAGAATGAGCCCAAATCCAAGAAGGAAAAATAAGAATCATGTGAGGAAATAGTAGTGTAATAATAAAAAAGATTAGGTCACATGGCATTAAGACAAAACATCTATATCCTACATTCATAATTTCAACAAGTAGGTAATAACACATGGCTTTAGGACAAAACATCTATATCCTATATTCATAATTTCAACAAGTGAGTAATAATACATAGCATTATGACAAAACATCCTTATCCTACACAAATAATTTTAGCCAAGCAAGGGAGATTCAAGGGCTGAAAATTTGCCATCTAAAAAGGCAAACCTATCTTACTTGATTAAGACAAAAGAAAAAGGAAATGAATCCCTAAATCAAAGGGACCTTAAGAACATTTTAATAGGATTTTCAAAATACAAATCTCTTTTTGCTATGCATATCTTGACTAAGGGAGAGGAAGAAAAGAACATAAGTTGTTTTTCCCCAAAAAGAACCAACTCCAACTTAATTGTGATAAGGTAGACCCATGGTTATGAAAGGTGAACCACATGATAATTTATTTGAGCAAAACCCACCCTTATTACATTAGAATTTCATCCAAGTGAGGGAGAGGAAAAACATAAGCAAGGTAGAGTGAGGAAAGGAGAGAAAGAGATTAGAAGAGAGGAAGAAAGAGGAAGGAGAAGTCTAGAGGACTAAGTACTCAAGGTAAGTTAGCTTGCTCTCCACTTGAATCTATCTTTCTTCTTCATTCTTGGGGTTCAAAAACTCACCCTTTTTCTCTTATTTAAGCTGCTAGAAAAGCTAAGGGAAGGGAAGAATCTTGCTACTTCCTTTAAGAGGAAATAAGAAAAAGAATTCACTAAGTGAGTTAGGGAGATCTTTAGGTAGGTTGAACAATATTTCTTTTTAGAAAAGCTTTGAAATTAGAAACATTTATATGGGATTTTGATCTTAGAACTTTGATGAAATTTATTATATTTGTTACCTGAATGATTGGCCATGGATGTTGCTATATCGTGTTACATGTTGATCTTGCAAGTTATGTATGTTTGAATACTTAGGTTGGTGTGAGAAGTTCTGCATAGGTGTGAGAAGTTCTGCATAGGTATGGCAATGGGTGACAAAATTCTAAGATTTTTATGCTGCTATTTTGTTTATTTAAATGGGGTGAAAAATTGATGAAATATGATGAGATGTAAATTAAAAATAAAATGGAAGAAGACATAATAAAATGATGAACTAAAACCTTAGAAAAGGTTTGGTTAGGAAACTGGATTTCGGAGTAACTAGGGAAGTTTCTATTTTTTAAATTCTGGGAAGAATTGGTTAGTAATTAAAAGAAATGGTTTATATGAAAAATATAGATATATGTCTAACGAATTTTTAGCCATTGGAATCACTCAATTTGGAGTCCATATGAGGTAGATGGTCAGATTAGTAAGCAGTGGTCAAAAAATAGTTAACTAGGGGAGAATGTATTAGGAAAGTTTCTGTGTTTGAATTTCTGAGAAAATTATGTTGGAAATTAAATTAACTGGTTAACATTAAAAATATAGATATATGTCTCACGGAAATGTTACTACTGGAATCACTCAATTTAGAATCCATATGGGTAGATATGGTCAGATTAGTAAGTAGTGGTCAAAAAATGGTTAACTAGGGAAGAATCTATTAGGAAAACTTCTATGTTTGAGTTTTTGGGAACATTATGTAGGGAATTAAAACAACTGATTAACATTAAAAATATAGATATATGTCTCACAGAAATTTATCTGCTGGAATCACTCAATTTGGAGTTCATATGAGAGAGATATGGTCAGATTAGTAAGTAAAGGTCAGAACCTACTCGAGAAGAAATAATGTTTACTTGAGGGAGTAATATCACCAAGATTCCTTAATATTTCACTAAGCTATTCAACTTAAAAGTTTTAGATAATTGTTTTATCTTCATATGGACACCAAGATCATCTCATTTGAATTAAAATGAGGGAGTTATGCTCTGATTAGTGGGAGAAGGTAAGGCAGGATGAAAATCTACATCTGGGAATAACACAACATAGAGCATGGCCGTGTTCCAAGGCACCACCAGGTCATGTTATGTGCTGGTAAGGGCATTTTGAAGCCTAAAGCATGGCTACTTTATAGGAAATGGCCAAGCCGTGTTATAGGATGCGTTTAGGCCGTGTTGGAAGTTGGTAAATCTTATTTTCAACATTTTTCTACCCTAAATGAACCTCATTAATTATAGAATATTAATAGAGACCAAATTGAAGAAGAATACCGTATTAAATTTGTGAGAACATGTGTTGAAAGTGATATAAGTAGGAGGAAAGTGACTAGAGGCCAAGCATAAAGAAAATGAAGAGATAAAAATAACATTTAAAAAAGAAGAAAAATCTTATAAATGAAAATAATAAATGACTAGTGTATGCCATTGCCATTGCCATTGCATGAACTCCTTTCCATCTTAAGTGTGTAATTTTGATATGAAAATATTTTATAAAGTGATATTTGAAATGATTATGTTCATGTTATGATTACCAATGATTTTTGGTAATGATTATATTTTGATAAAAAATTATGGCATGTGAGTATAATGAACATATTTGTTATTGAAATCATATTTTTGGCTATTAATGAGAAAAGAAAAGAAAAGAAAAGAAATAAGCACAGTCACATTGCGGTCCGTGTGGTGCACCAATAGAGGATACCCTACCAACGGCTATGGTTATATTAATGAAAAAAAAAAGAGAAAGTGTGCCATGTCAGACGGAGTGAGGAAAGCCTGTACTGGACAGTAGAAAGTATTCACCCTGACCGGGGTAGCTTGATATGAAAATAAGTTGATAGCCATCATATGGTAAGCGAAAAATAGTTATTCATGTCATACATGTCATTACTGTATGATTTTCATATGCATAGATAAAGTGCATTCTTGTGATGTAAGATATTTGCTGTAGCTTATACAGATGAACATGACATGATGATATATATTAATGATAATTGTGATTTATTTTTGAACCTACTGGGATTTAATTCTCACTATATTTTCATATAATGTTCAGAAAACTAGTTTTGCAGATTTTTTTTTGTCTCTGGCTCTTAGTGTATGTTGGATTGAGTTACTCTATTTTGGACAGATACTAGAAATTAATAAAGTGTTTGTGGTTGAGTTGGCTAAGATCTAAGTAAAGGTACAACCACCCGCACCTCTATCTCCGAAACTGGTCAATATGGATGAATAAGATGTAGACATATATGTGATTGATTTATGTACAGATGTTGTTAATTAATTATGTGTAAACCTTAATTATGCTTGGTTAAATTAATTGAATGTTATTATAAGTTAAATAAAGTAATGACTTCATGGGACTTTAAAACTTTATATATATGTATATATGTAAAAAAAAAAGGAGTTGTAACACAAAATCCTAGGCTAATACTATTATTTAGAAGATGATTTAGGAATTATTTGATAGATTGAGCCTTTCAAGCCTAACCTAAGCAAAGAAATATGCTTAGTTCCTCTATTTTGAGCTTAATAAACTTTTTCTTCTAAAAACCACAAAAGATCCAAAAGCCAAATTTTTTATGAATGTTCTTATTTTTTTTACCTTATTCACTCACTCCATAATTATATTTTTCTAAATATTTGTTTTGTAGAGCTTTATTAACCAAAGGATGAAAAGGTGGAGCAAAGGAAAGAAAAGAAATATGCGAAGGGAAGAAAATAAAAATTCCAAAGAGAATAAAAGCATATGCTATGGGTGAAAGAAAAGTATTAGAGAACCAAGAAAAATGATGAATTAAATGCAATTAAAGCAAGAAAATGAGAGGGGGGAAATCTCCTCCAAAATTGAGAAAAGCTTAAGAGATCAGATTTAGTCATGTGGTACTGGGTGATTAAACCTAAAATTGTATCCTTTATCATACCTTATACCCTGGCCACATTACAAGCTAAATAAAGCCTTATTGATCCTAGAGGTAGTTTAGGCCTACATTAGTGGAGAGTGGCATGAAAAATAAGCCTATGAAAATCTTAAACTAATTAGAGATCTGCACCTAAAATTTTGGGATATATAAACTCATCCGGGTAAAAGAAAATTTATTGACCCAAAAACACACATACACTCGGGATTCAAGAGAATAAAATAATGGGTTGCAGTTGGATTCAAGAGAAAATATGGAAAAATGCTGATTTTATAGCAAAATTTGGTAGGTACTGCCATATCTAAAGTTGGGATAATCCTTTCATCCAGGATTATACATGTTTGAATATGAATTATACCTCCCTTCTGGTGGGCCAGGGAAACCGCTAACCATATTTACCTACTCAAATAATTCTTCATAGAAAGTTGGGTACCCATTAGAAGGATGTCCCATGGCTAAATGATTTTCATAGCACTTCTCTCTTTGCATATTTTCTAAATGTTGACGAACAAGAGAAGTTAAATTTGCAAGTTATTGTTCAAGGGAAGAAGTACATACCTCACTAGCATGTCTTAATGGAGAGCCTAACCTAGTGCTTAATTATTGAAAATTGGGTGCCATATTTAAAGTTATGAACAAAAAAAAAAGAAAATAAATTCACAATAGGTAAATAGACATAGTCCATGGCAATGACGCCAAAATTTGGTGCGTACTGTCGTAGGTACACCCAAATTGATACTTTACCTCTCAACTAACCTGTAGTAATAGGAGTAAGGGTCGATCCCACAGAGACTGGTATTACCTTTTATGAATAAAAAGGGGGGGGTTGAATGCTAAAATTAAATTAATAAAGTAAAAAGAGAATTATTGCAAATAATAAAAGAGAGTAATTAAGAATGAAAGCATTGGTTTCAGCTGATATCCACCATCAAGCAATTGCACTGATCATTGACAACATAATCAATCTTAAATTGAGTATCTACCATTGAGATTCTATCCCTATTCCTCCTTAAGTTTAGTAATTGATGACAATCGCCTTAATTAACCCTAATTAACAAGTAATCCTTTAGCACATCGGTAAAGTATCACTTATTAACTGCATGAAGAATTAGAGAAATTGGTAGAGAAAAACAAACATAGATACTTCGGCTATATTTATCTTAGTCAATCATTCACCATAGGTTTAACAATTCATAATCCAAAATCATTAATCCTATTTTCCTCATGGATCATAATAATAAAAACTTTGTTCAAAATACGATTTAGCAGTAGATTGAAACAATGAAATCACTAGTGTACACGCTAGATATCAATTGAAATAATCATGGGAATAAGAATGGATGAATAATCAATACTCAATTAAAATTGATATAATAAACTCAAATTCACATCTTACAATGCATAAAAATCCTTAAGGTTTCAATCTTCCTCAACCAACAAAAATAAACTAGCCACATAGGGCCATAAGAAAACCTAGAGAAAAAGAAGAAGAAACTTGAGAAATTGCTTCTTAAATCTCTTTGATGGATTGGATCCCCCTTTGATGCTTTCTTTTCCTCTTATTTATAGGTTAGGAGAGTCCTAAATAAATTAGGATTTATTTTAGGGTTGTTCATGGGCTTCAAGGCTTCATTTAGAGTCAAAATAACATAAAAATTGAATTTTTTTTTTACTTTTTGCAGCAGCTACGGGCGGCGCAGTAGCATTTGGAAATGCTGCAGTGCTCAAAATTTTGGGCATCGGGTGCCACAGTACTCTATTGCAGCATTGCGGCGCCCTGTTGCTATAGTTCCATAGCGCTGCGGCACTACCTACTGGGCATGCCAACGCCATTACGCTGATTACTTGGCACTTCAGCGCTAAGATTTATTTAGAATTTGGAAAAGTGTCAACATAAAAGTTATAGCCCTATCTCTTATCTTTCTATAGCCGCTAGAATCACCTTAATTGGGGCTAAAAAGTGGGAGATATACCTAGAGTGACAAAAGGTTAGGATTCATCTATTGCATTACAATTTTAAATTTCAAGGTCTATTACACTTTAAAATATCTCGAATTGAACAAAGTGATAGCATAAAAGTTGTAGATACTTGTCTTATAGTTTCATAGCCACTTGAATTACTTTGATTGGAATTCATATGAGGGAGATATGGTCTACTTAGTGCTGCAAGGTTTAGAATCGCTGTAATTCAGCATTTTTCCATGAATTTCTTATCTTTTTCTCTTCTTTTCTTCTTCTTTTGCTCCTACAACACAAAACACAAAACTCAATTAATTACTATTTATATTCTAATTAAATAAAACAAAAAGTAATTTTAAAGGTATTAAAATTATGCTTAATTATAAACACATCAGGGACTAATCTCACAATATACTAGTAGGCCTCCTAGCAATCATATGAATAAACATTGAGAAAAGAAGAGGAGATGAATAATCAATACCCGGTTAAGATTGAATTAATAAAATCTATTCCAAATCTCATAATGGATAATGATCCCTTGAGGTTTCAATCTTTCTCTACAAACTAAAAATAAATCAGCTGCGCAGGGCCATAAGAAAATCTAAACAAGAATTAAAGAAGGTAATTAAGAACTTGAATGATCATTGATGCTTTCTTTCTTCCCATTTTATAGATTGGCTTTTCCTCCTTGAAGTAGAATTGTTTCTAGGTCAAAATCCAGCCCGTCGGGCTTTAATTGGAGCCAAAAGACCTAAAAATCGCGACTTCAACATTCTGGTGTTGTGCCGAGTGCTGCAGCACGCTACATGAGTGTCGTGGCACTATAGAATTCTACTATCGGGGCACCGCAGCACTTCAAAAACTGACACAGGGGCGCTGCGGTGCATAATCTTCTTTGTGCTCGGGAGCAACGGTGCTTGGTGTAATGTCCGATTTTTTTTTTTTTTACACATCAGATAACATCCATACAAAAGATAAGTATCTTATATATATATATATATATATATATATATATATATATATATATATATATATATATATATATACATGAGTTTGCATACATTAGATATTAGCAGCATATACACACATGTAACCAGAGGTACTAAGCATACATTATAAAAGGCAAAGTACCGTGTGGTTACATCAAAATAATGTGATTAGCCCATTCACATCAGTAGCATATGCACATAACTACTATCTTACTGTACTTTCCCCTAGCCATCACACCTGAGGTACTGCTGGTGGAGGAGGCAGCCCGGGTGCAGGAACCTCTACCATGTTGATAACTAGCAGGTTCACTATTATTGTGAACTATCCCAGATAGGGAATGTCCACTTTTTGAAGCTCAAGTAGAATAGTTAGCACTATGAACGCTATGACACTGATATGAACATAACGCCACAAATATAATGAGATATAAAATCCCAGCAAGATCAACAGCCAGCATAAAATAAAGGCATACTTGAAAACTTATGTGTTATGTTCAACTGTATAAACTACAGAAAATATTTTCCCTTTTGTACAATAAAAGATACAATATACACATGCAGGCTCTTTTCACAGGTTATGCATCAATATCACGCGAATTTAACAAACCATATATTAATAAAGTACTTGTACATTGCTCATAGTGGCTCATTATCTGATAATTTCTCAATTTTTCAAACCTCAATGTGGTGCGAACCTTTATCCCTCCTACTACTCACCCCTCACTGAGTGCCTTGGTCGAGGCGATCCTTTTCACATTGACCATTCTAGGCTATAGGGTGTCCCCTATCCCAGTACCGTATCTAAGCCACAACCCTTCAGTCGCCTTACTACCATAAGGTGC
Organism: Gleditsia sinensis; assembly: GCA_037074535.1. Classification (NCBI taxonomy): domain Eukaryota; kingdom Viridiplantae; phylum Streptophyta; class Magnoliopsida; order Fabales; family Fabaceae; genus Gleditsia; species Gleditsia sinensis. The sequence continues at coordinate 3,966,962 of CM073467.1, forward strand.
TGCATGCCGCTGGGTCACCTTAGTAGGCAAGGTTTATCCTAGACTTGTCAGTCTCCTCAATACATCAAGGGAGACACCTGTTGCCAGGCTACCCTACTTCAGAGAGGGTCATTCTGACCGTTAGTTGCCTCAATACAGCAAGGTGACACCTGTTGCCAGGCCAACCTGCTTTAGAGAGGGTCCTCCTGACCAGCACATGTCTTTTACATGTTTTTCCAGTGACTTGTCTCAACAAAGAGCATACACATCATTAATATCTATCATAAGCATGATTTCACCATTATTCTCGTGTATGCTACAATTTTAGTTGCATACTATAAAATAAAACCATTTCTCATTTACAACATTCGATATTATACACATATCATTTATCAACTTTATTTGCAGGTAACACTGATTTATAACAATTACATGTAGCATTCAAACACCCTTCATTCCTTACCTTTATACATATATAGCTTATTCAAGAAGGAAATGGCACAATCAAGCAAACCACTTAATTTTATTCTCATTTATAGCTAAATAAACTTTATTTAAGGTTCCATAATTATTAACCCTTAGTTAGAGTTCAAAAAGGGAACAAAACATGCAAAAATGAGAAAAATAGCACGAAGCATGGCTTGGATGTGTCATGAAGCACGGTCGTGCTTCGTGCCCGTATTTATACCCATGCTCCTATTTCAGTCACCTATATTTTCCTTCTCCAGCGCCAAGCAAAGCCATGCCTCGGGCGCTGCAACCTCAAAACTCTCGTTTCTTATCCTAAAACTCCCACCAACTAGAAGAATCACCAAACATATATTTCTAGGCATATAAAATCCAAGTTAAAGACCACATTTATCCACTAAAACATGAAACATACCCTTCAAAATCATTCATAAAAGAGTTATAAACATACTTCCCTCACTCCTATTTATGGCAACCAACCGCCATCATCATAGAAACTTCATCAAAGCATTCATCTACTCTACTATGATACTACTATAAATGCATATAAATGCATACACAAGGTCATTTAGTCAAGAGCATTAAAGGTTAGATGTTGATCTTACCTTTTTCACCACCTAAGATGTTTCTCTCACTTGCTTTGGATGATTCCTCTCTCTAAAAACCCACCACCAAGCTGTAGATTTTTTCCCACCATCATGAGACCCAAGATATTTCCATGACTCAAACACAAGTTTTAGGGAGATTACTTACCTCTTTCCTTCTTCTCCTTCACTTTCTCACTCTACTTCTTCTTCTTTCTCCTTTTCTTTCTTTCTTCCCTTTTTCCTTCTCTCTTTTTCTCCTTGCCGTGGGTGTGCTTCTCTTCCTTGGGCTAGATGGTTGGCGACTTGGTCACTAAGTCAAGGAAAAAGAATTAAAAAAATGCTAGCTTCTCCAAGAAGTTTCTCCTCCTTAACAATCCTCCTCCAAAACCTTAAGTATTACAACTTTTCCATCCCATTACTTTAGAACCATGCCATTAGATAAGGCTTTGTTTGGTTGTAGGAAATTCCACCAAATGTTTAATTTCTTCTTGAGACATATTCCAATGGGTTTTGGTGCAACTCTCTTCATAGTTCCTTATCTCTATTATTGTTGCCCATTTTTGGCCTCGTAGGCAGAAAAGTTACTATCTCATCCTTAAATATTTTCTTTAAAAATGAGAATTTCCTTTTAAAAAAATACATGATTATTTCCATATAAATGCTCCGTTTACTCCTTCTTGACCCTCCTCTACATTTTTTCATAAAGATAATTAATATAAAATCCAAGGGGTTACATATTATCTACTCACAAGTCTTGAGCTCGGATCTTGAGCAATACGTACAATGACTTTCGGAGCCAAAACAGGCAAAATGATCTTCGAAAACAATTCTAGAATGCTTGAACACCTAAAAAACAAGTCCAGGTTGTGAGTACTGTTCACAATGGCCTAGAACACTATTCATTCCAAACAAAAATTAATCTAAACACCACAAAACTTGTAACTCTAACATTTTAGCTACTCTTATAACCATCTACAGTGTTAGTTTTGCGATAAAAATCTCCTCAACATGTTTATTTGAAGCTTACCTCTTGTGGTTTATTATTCACAAAATTTTGAAGAAATTATTGCAACTTTCTATCAAAGATGATTGGTGGATTTTGAAGTTTTTATCACCATGAGTCCAATGGTCCAAACGGTTCGTCAATCGGAGGTCTATAACTCAAGATATTGAGGATTAAAATTTGAGGGAGCAAATCATGGAGAGAGAAAAAATACGTCCTGGGGAAGAAGTAAGGTTAATATCTCTTAAAAATGGGTCTGCGTCATGACCCAAGTGTGCTAGGTCGTGATGCAATCCTCATGGGTTGTTGCAGTGCATTTTTGCTTCACAATGTGACTTCTTCAAGTCACAAAGTGAGGATCTTATGAAATTTCATGAAACCTCCAACATAAAAATTATCTCTCTTTGTTTTAAATTTTCATAGCCACTTGAATCATTTCAATAGGATTTCATATAAGAGAGTTATTCCCAAAAGAGTGAGCAAAGGTCCAGACAACATTAAACTTCTGTTTTACGATTTTTGCCCTTTATCATCCTTATTTCAGTAGAACAAGTAAAAGTGCTCAACATAAAAGTTGTAACCATAAATCTAAGATTTCTAGAAAAATTTGAATCATATCAATTGAAGTTAATACGAAGGATTTATGTATAAAATAGTGAGAAAATGTGTGAACCATCCTAAAACTTCACATTTTTCTTAACTTGATCACTTTGATTTGTTTTCATTTTGCCTCCCAAGCTCCCAAATTCCATTCTTAATCAAACTACTGGATCATTAAAAGTATTTTAACATAAAAAATAACTCATAATTGATTAAACATTAAAAATATGAAATTATAATGTCTTATATTCACATTAGAAAACGACATAAGTGATTGAATCCAAAGTCACTTGACTTAAACCAAGAATTTTCTCAACAAAACTTTCAATAGAAAAAAATTGAACGAAAGCAAATATTTATGCATATTAAAATAAAGAATACTTATTAAAGTAAAAAAAATTATTTAGAGCCATACGTAATTACTTTAAGCAAAACATAATTATTTAAAATAGAAATACACTTTTCTATAACAAAATATAGTCATTTGAAAACTATAGGATATTTCAGTTATCTGCTCTATAGTGTTGCTTGTTAGGCTATGTTAGCCTCCTTTTGTTATATATAAAAATATATATCTACGTAGGTGGTGCAATTTTGGCATCCATAACCAAATTTTATAATATATGTATACGTGTGTGTGTGTGTGTGTGTGTGTGTATATATGTACGTACAAGATTTAAAAAAAATAAAAAATAAGGATTATTTTAATAAATTTTAAGAGAAATCAATATAATTTAATCATTTTTTTTTCTATTCTAATTGCTTTTTGACAATTTTAAGAGAAATTAGGAGAGATTCGTGAGGATATGTTTGGATGGGGGAGAATGGAGGGAAAAGAAGGAACGAGGAGGTTTAATTGAATTTTTCCCTTTATTTCGGAGTTTGTAGAGGGAGAATGAAATTTTTTTGTCTAACCTTCAGGAATCCTCCAAACTCTACGGTTATTATGTTCCCTTAATTAGGGGGATTTTGGAAGACAGACCAACCATCCAGTATTATGTTATCCATTCTTCTTAAAATTGCATCAATAAACCATAAAATACTAAAATTAATCATCTTAATAAAAGATGAATTTGTAAAAATATATTATAATCATTTTGTTTCTTTTATTGAATCTTTATAATTCATTACGTTGTCAATTTTAATCATCCAAATAAGGAGAAAGAAAATAATCATTTAACCATCCACTCTAGTCCCTTCTCTCCCCTTTTTCCTTTTTGGATTCCTTCCCTTCCCTTCCTCTTCCAACTCCCAAAGATGGAAGATAATGAAGGGGAATGGAAGAGAAGGGGAAGGTTTTGATGAAACCTTTCCTTTGTTTGGGAGCTTTGTGGAGGAAAATGATGATCTTTCACTGACCTTCCAAAATCTTCCAAATTCCTCCTTCCTTTATAATTTTAAGTTCTCCCAATTTATAAGATTTTAGAAGAGAAATTAATAAATAAGTATTATATTATTAATTATTTTTTAAAAGTGAACATCAGTAAATCAAATTTTTATAATTAATTATTTTAATGATGGATAAGTTTTTAATAATATTTATTAACCAAAAAAAAGTTTGTAATAACCCATTACAACAAAAGGGGGGGGGGTTACCATGGTGACATATCTCCAGTACACAAATCAACAACTTCTAATTTATGAATCCGAAGTCTACCGCAAATGCCTTTGCAAGGATTAATGCATTCCAATCAAATAGCCAACAATAAGTCTACAAACACATAAGAAAAAGTGAAAAGTTACCATAGATATTAATGATGTAGAATAAAAAGATAGAGTTATGGTTTATTTTTTTATTTAATATTGATGTATTCATTCTTTAAATTTATGATACTATAATTAATTATACTAAAATAATTTTAAGATTAGTTAGAGTTATCATTTAAATGTTTAAGTTCAGACAATTGTTATTGCTTAGACTTAATTTATTAGAATGTAATTATTTATTTGGGGTCTTAGTTATCCTATTCATAGATACATTATTATTTTATTTGTTTCAGTTTTAGCTGATTTAAGATTATGCAACCTATATACCTATAAATATAGGTTTGCTTAGTTATTATTTTTCAGTCTTGAATATTAATTTAATAAAAATTGAGTTTAATTCTAGTATGGATTCTCTGACTTAAAGTGTTGATTCTCTATGTGTTTCGCAAAGTGGTTATTTAATTGATTTTACATCAAATTGGTATTATAACCTAACTTTGATCTTCCTACATTACTGTTGTGCCTTCAACCTTATAGATTTGAGAGCATAACATCAATCTACCTACGCAACCATTGAGTCTTTCAATTTGTGTTTCTGTCATCCAACTAAAGTTTCAAAATGTAATGGAGCATCTCCTATTACTTCTCATCATGAATGAGTTATTAATATCTGGAGCTTTATGGCTCATCACAATCAATAGTATGATGATTATAAAAGACATGGAATGTATGATCAAAGGGATTCTTATTCTGATTCTCATTATTTCAGTTATTATTCAAATTTCAATTATTCAGATAATAACTATGATAATAAAAAACGTAAATACGCTTTCTTTATGGATATGAAAAAATTATTTGCTGAGATATGTGAAGATGTGAAGAAGCTCGCAGAAAATATTCAACATCTCAACAAAAAAGTTCTACATATCAAGGAAACTAATGAGCCATTATGATATAACTTGCTAAAGAAATAGAATCTAGAGTTAGAACCTATTGATAAGTGAATATTTTCTCATAAATTAACTACATTTAATCTTGCTTTGTGTTATTTTTTAAGTAAAAGAAGTTAGGAAATAGTTTAATTTCTCGTTTTGTGTTATAGAATCAAAGAAAGTGAAAAAAATGAAGAATGAATGAAGAAATTCAAGTAAAAGGAGCAAAAATATGGAAGCCTAATAGAAGGGTCAGCGTCATGATGGTGACTTCTTACTACCATGACGCTAAAATCCCCAGAACGCCTAAAAAAGTTCTTAAAGGTTTAGTGCCTAGTGTCGCGGCAGTGGAACATTAGTGCTGAAATGCTAGAACGTTGAATTTCATAATGCATAACTTGAAGTCTCAACGATGTGATGCTAGGTTAATAGTGTTGCGACGGTAGAAGGAATCAAATTTGAGAAGGATTCCACAACTACTAGTGCCATGATAGTGGGAAGGTAACACTACAACGCTGGTGAGACAACCTGCTACGCATTTTAGTTGAAATTGAAAGAGTTTAAGTTTGATTTTAATTCTTATGGGCCAAAATTAGGTTAAAGAAAACCCTAAGAGTTTGAGGGACTTTTTCAAGCATAAATCGACAGCCAAGGAGCTTTAAAAAGTGGGAATCGACTTGGATAAAAGACTTTAGAGCATATTTGAGTTTTTCTTCTTCATCATATTTTTTTTCCTTATTTTTTTTTTTAGTTTTACTATAGCTTTGCACAACTAATTCTTTTATTGGTTAGGAATACTAAAACCTTAAAGTATAATGTCACTGTGAGATTATGATTTTGTTCTTCATTTAATTCAATTTTAGTTTGGGTATTGAATTATTCTTCTATGGTTATTTTTATGATTTTCTTATTTAATTTTTGGAAAAGGCCTTCTGGTTAATTGAATGAGATTAATCTATAGCTAAATTAGATAAATATGTAATCATTTAATACCTCTAATTTATGAAGCAACTAGAGTTTAGTAATTTGCTATGTCAGGAGTTATTAAATCTTAGGAAGAATATTCATCTAGATTAAATTCAAAAACTTGTGTTTGAGTTGTTTAGTTCACTAATCTTTCTAAATCTTTATGCAATTGCTAGATTAAATATTAGGTGCTTGAATAAGGTGGTTTAATAATTAGGGTTCTTCAAATTGCTTGTTTTTGAGTAACTAGGCCTAAGTAAATATTAGATTTAATTCCAGCAATGGATATCTGAATTGAATTGAATATCTTTATTGATGACAAGTGAATTACTATGATGGTGGATGTTGACCTAGCCAACCCGTTCTCAATTTGGTAATCTCTTTTACATCATTCCCTACTTGTTTATTTGATTTTTCTAATTTAATATTTTGTGACAATCCCCTATTCATGTTTCACAAAGATATTGGTATTAACTTCCACTCTCTATGGGATCGACTTTTACTCTCATTGCTGTATTATTTTTTAGGGTAAGGTAATTATTTTGGTGTGCTTGGGACATGATACCACTAAATTTTGGCTCCGTTGCTAGAAAATGCATCTTGTTATTTTTTACTTTTGTGATTTTTATTTATTAATTTTCTATTTATGATTGTAACTCATTCTACTAAGTAAGGTGAATTGCAATGTGATCCTAAAATTGAAAAGACCTTGAGTAAAACTAGAAGCGAAATTAGGAGAAATCTTGGCAAGGAGAGGAAGAGATTATGGCCAAAAATATGACTCTAAAGGAGCTTGCTACTCCTGATTTGAATCAACATCCATTATGCATAATGTAACATCCCGGATTTTAATAAGTGGAAAATAATTCTCATGGTGAAGGGAATGTAATAGAATAAACTGGAACATTGATGAAACCTTAGAAAAATGATAAAGTAGCTAAATGGAAAAAGTGTAATTCTTAAAGAAAGAGAAGGCATGTATTAAGGAGAGGCAACATTCTAGAAGCTTGGAATTAAAATAATAATTTCCCTTGCCTTGGAGGAGAGGTCAGCTAAGCTTGTTGGAGAAACTTGGATTAAAATATCTCATCCTTGGCTTGGAGAAGAAGTAGTTGACTTGGAGAAGTGGCTGGGAGGAGTAGTAGGCCAAAAAGATCAAGGGGAAGAGAGTGGCAGGCAAGGAAAAGGAGGAGAAGGGAGAGAGACCGAGAGAAAGGGAGGAAGGAAAAGAAGAGAGAGAGAGGAGAGAGAAAGGCACAAGGTGAAGATCCAAGAAAAAAGGAAGAAGGAAATAATCAAGAGGAGGAAATCCAAGGATAGAAAGAATCTCTGGTTTGGTAGGTTTAACATTATACATATTTTCATGGAATTTAATGTATTTTGAATGATTTATAAGTGCTTCAAATATCCTCTTTTGATGATTCATGATGTATATCTATGTTTTGCCATGAAAAGTGAGAGTTTGGATGCATAGATTATGCATGTGTATGTTGAAATTGGCTGGAAAAGAGGTGAAAATCGATGCTCTGTATGGTTGGTTCTTTTGGTTATGATTTGTATCGAATCTGAACATATGTCTAACATATGCATTTTAGCCCTATTTCTTAGTTTTCTAATGCCTCTGGAATCAACTTGATCGGATTTGAAATGAGAAAGATATCCCCTGATGAGTGAAGAAAGGTCAGATTTAATGAACAGAATCGTGATGCTGTTTCGGACACCTTTTTTACCTGTTTCAGTTTCTAATCTAATAAAGTAGTAAATATAAAAGTTGTATATAATTGTCTTAAATTTCCATAGACACCTAAATCACCTTAATCAGAGTTAAATTGAGGGAGTTATGTTCTTTTTAGTAAGAGAAGGTCCAACTGGATGCAAATCTGGGCTGCAGCGAAAACCTGAAGCACGACCGTGCTTTGGGCTATTTTGTGATTTTTCAACACGTTTTGCATAGCTTGAAGCACGGCCATGTTTGGTGACATGGTCAAGCCGTGCTTGAGACTGTTTTTGCTCTGTTTTGCATTTTGAATTCTCTAAATGAACTCCAATGAATAGATGATATTAAGGGGAAATAAAATACAAATAAATACCTTATTAATGATGCATTGTAGTGTGAATTCTATCCTTTTATTATGAGAAATTAAATCACATGTTGCATATTGATGAGATGTATGTTTAATGTATTGATACAAACATGTATTAATAAGACCTATACAAGTGAATTTGTTATGTATTGATAAGATATATGTAAGTGAATTGCATATGAGCTAGATGTGCAATGTATGGATGAAATGCATGTTTATGTGATGCCTATGCTAGTATATCAATGCATGAGGATTACATGATATAAGGTATGCATTGTTGGTAAGTGTATTAATACATATTTGTTAAATGATGTGGTGATGATATTATGCATGACATTATTGATGTGCTTGGTTAATGCATAATCCAATTGTGATGGTCATGATGATTAAAGAATATGATGTGTACATTTTTATATGACAATAAAAGGGGTTATTACATAGTGATTGTGGATGGCAAGCATGATGACAAAGGTGAGTTGCTTGATGTATACATGGTTATATCATGTTGATGTACATGGTTGAGATATGACTATAGACGATTAATCACTGAGTGTGAAAATGTGGCTATAAACGATTAGTCATTAATTGTTGTGATGTGACTGCAGACGATCAGTCACCCTACATAAAAGCATTGTAAAGATATATAGATACAAGCATATATTGAAGTATAACCTGGTTATTATACATGCCTGATATTGATGCATAACATGTCTATTGAATATGAAAGCATGCTATACATTCTTGTTACTTTATCATATACAAAGAGAAAATGTTTTTTGTAGTTTATACAACTGGATATAACACTGTTTTCCTTATTTACCGTATGATGCTTTTAATGTTAAACCTATTGGGAACCTCTGTTCTCATTATTGTTGGTGTTTTGTTTAGATAAGAGCAAATGATATGTTAGCTGCTTTTGTGCACTTGATCATGGAAGATCCAGTGGATGGTGATGCTTTGTACAGATCCCGATGCTAGCACCACCTCCTCCACCCTTTACACCTAGGGGAGATGTACGGTATAGGGTTCAATGTTAAGTTGATGTAGTTATGTGACTCAGTGTCACTGATGTATAAATATTAATCTCTGATGTAGTTCGAATATTATGATAATGGAATATTAGCTGCTTATATAAATGTGTATGGTTCGCTGCTTATAATCCGTTATCGGTCGCTATATATATTAAAAAAACGGTCATTACACATAAGGTTTCCTACCCTAGATGCTATTGTTAATTTTGAATTAAAATATGGTTTAATTAATCTCTTACCATCTTTTCATGTTCTTGTAGGTGAAGATCCACATAAACATATTGAAGAATACCATGTGGTTTGCATTAATATGAAACCCACTAGGGTAATTGAGAAACAAATAAAATTAGGAGCCTTTCTGTTTTCTTTGAAAGAGGCTAAGGATTGACTTTATTACTTATCCTTTGGAACCATCATCACATGTAATGAGATGAAGAGGAAATTTTGGCAAAATATTTTCCAGCCTCTAGAGCAACAAACATAAGAAAACAAATTTGTGGTGTGAGACAAGACAATGGTGAATCCCTTTATGAATATTGGGAATGTTTTATAAAATTATGTGTAAGCCATCCTCACCATCGAATTTTAGACAACCACTCATTAAATATTTTTATGAAGGTTTCCTACCTACTGAAATGAACATGATAGATGTAGCCAATAGAGGGGGTTTGCTAGATAAAATTCTTAAATCTATAAGGACTTTGATTACGAATATGGCTACAAATTCGTAGCAAATTGTGCTAGCCATGAATGTTTTTCAAGGCATACCAATAAGGCAAGTACTTCTTTTATTGAACAACAACTAGCAAATCTAACTTCTCTTGTTGCTAATGAAGTGCAAACAATAAAGGCTTGCACTATTTGTTTGGTAGTTAGGCATCCTATAGATCTGTGTCCAACACTTCAGGAAGAATCCATAGAGTATTTAACTGCAGTAAGTGGTTTCTTAGCAACCACAAAGTAATGAACTAAATTTTGTTTCGAGGTATTGTTTTAGTGACTCTAGAAATGGAAATGTTTCGGAAACGTTTTGAAAATTTTGTAAAAACATAAGATTTTGTATATTGGCCCATGCCCTAGGAATCTCATGAGAGTTCCCACCAACCCTTACTTTTGGAGCTTATGATAACTTTATGGATCAAAATAATGACGAAGGCCTTTAAATAGGGAAGTCCACAGTACTTAACTCAAATTTTATTTTTATCTTTATTTTTCCCTTATTTTTTTACATTAGGGACAATGTAAAATTTGAGTTTAGGGATGGGTACAAAATTTGGAAATTTGTATTGAATGAAAGGATGCCTAGATGATTGTACTCAAATGATTGAATGGCCTCTTATGAATTAATTGAGTGATTTTCAAAAATTATGTACCTTTATTGTGATGGCAAGTTGAGTGATTGTTTGAGCATATATTCAAATTTTTGTTTTTAAGTGACTTATTAAACTAACAGTCAATGATTTGATCAAGTTCTAAATTTTTTTGAAAAATGTAGGAAAATTATTTTATGATCTCAATATGACTTTAGAACTTATTTAAATGCCATTTAAAGTTAAATCCTAGGCTAGCACCTCATCTAGGAGATGATTTAGGCATGATTTGATAGACTGAGCCTTTTAAAGCCTACCTATATATGATAATATCCTTAGTTTCTATATTTTGAGCTTAATTAAAACCTTTTCCTATGTAACCATAAAATTTCCTAAGCTAAATCAATAATTTATATTCTTATATTTTCATCTTATTCACTCATTGTATGCTTTTTTTTCTTCTGAAAAATATAATTAGAGCTATGGTAAAAAGGGTGAAAGGGTGGAGTATGGAAAGAAAGAATGAAAAAGAAGTTGAAAAAAAATTAGAAGATTCAAAAAGTAAGGAAAGAAAAAGAGTAGTATTAGTGAAAAGAGAAAGAGAAAGAAAGAAAAATTGTAAATTTCAATAAAGGAATAGGCAAGAAAGTTAGTTTGGGGGAAAATCCCTTGAAAATTCAAAAGAGATCAAGAATTTAGGATAATCATTTGGTATTGGGTGAACGAGCCTAAATTAATATTATTTATCTTACCTTATACCCCAATCACATTACAAGCCTAAGGAAGCCCTATTGATTTTAAGTGTGGTTTATAACCTACATTAGTGGAGAGTGACATGAAAAATAAGCCTATGGAGTCCCTAAAGATAATTTATATAGAGATATATACTTAAATTTTTAGGATATATAAACTCTTTCGAGTGTAAGAGGAGTAAATTATCAAAGGTCACACACACACTTAGGATTTAAAAGATAAAAATATAAATTACATTTGAGTTAAGTTTATACATAACTATAATATTTTTGAAATTTTTCTTAAGCTTAGATTCATTAAAATCTTTGAGGCAAAAATTTAGTAGGCTTGACACTTATTAAATATTTTGAATTTTTTTAGTTTTTCTTAGAGTTTTATTTTACATGAGGACAAGCAAAATGTTGAATTTGGGGGGCATTTGATTAGTAAATACTTATTCATAAATTAACTACCTTTAATTTTATTTTTTGTTAGTTTTTAAGTGAAATAAGTTAGGAAATAGTTTAATTCCATATTTTGTGTTTTAGGATCAAAGAAAGTGGAAAAATGAAGAAATACAAGCAAAAGGAGTAAAATTACAAAAAGCCAAATGGAGGTCGCCGCTGTGACAGTGGCTTCTTATGGTTGCAACACTAACATCCCTAGAAAGCCCAAAAAAGTTCCAGAAGGCTTAATGCTGCAACAGTGGAACAGTTGTGCTATGATGCTAGAATATTGAATTTTCGAACACGTAAACCGAAGGATTAATGTTGCAAAATTAGGTTGATAGCACCATGATAGTAGAAGAAATCAAGTTTGAGAAGGATTCCAAAATTGCCAACATCGTGATAGTGGGACAGCAATGATGTGACATAGGTGCGACAAGATGCTATGTGTTTTAGTTAAAATTTAATGATTTTGAGTTTGATTTCAATTCTTATAGGCCGAAATTAGGTTAGATAAAACCCTAGGAGTTTAAGGGGATTTTTCGAGTATAAATAGATGGCTAAGGAGCATCAAAAAGGGGGAATTGAGCTAAAAGACTTTGGAGTAGATTTGAGATTTGAGTTTTTCTTCTTCATCATATTTTCTTATTTAATTTTTTTTTAGTTTTATTATTGATTAGGAAAACTAAAACTTCGGAGTACAATATCATTGTGAGATTATGATTTTGTTCTTCATTTAATTCATTTTCATTTTGGGTATTGAATTATTCTTCTGTGGTTATTTTTTTGATTATATTATTTAACTTTTGGAAAGGCCCCCCTATTTAATTGAATGAGATTAATCTATAGCTAAATTAGATATTAAATACAGAATCATTTAATCCCTCTAACTTATGAAGCAACTAGGGTTTAGTAATTTTCTGCGTTAGGAGTTATTAAATCTTAGGAAGCATATTCATCTAGATTAAATTCAATTACTTTTGCTTAAGTTGTTTAATTTACTGATCTTTCTAAATCTTTACGCAATTGTTAGATTAAATCTTAGATGCTTGAATAAAGTTGTTCAGTACCCCCTAGTTAATTGAATAATATTAATCTATAGCTAAATTAGATATTAAATACGGAATCGTTTAATCCCTCTGACTTATGAAGCAACTAGGGTTTAGAAATTTGCTACCTTGGGAGTTATTAAATCTTAGGAAGTATATTTATCTAGATTAAATTCAATTGCTTTTGCTTGAGTTGTTTAATTTATTGATCTTTCTAAATATTTATGCAATTGTTAGATTAAATCTTAGATGCTTGAATAAGGTTGTTCAGTAATTGGGATTCTTTAGATCGCTTGATTTTGATTAACTAAATCTAAGAAAAGATTGGGTTTAATTTCAACAATGAATATCTTAATTGAATTGAATATTTTTAATTCCAACAGTGAATATCTTAATTGAATTGAATATTCTTATTGATAATCAGTGACTTACTTTGATGGTGAGTGTTTACATGACCAATGCGTTCTAAATTTGGTAATATCTTTTACATCATTCTGCACTTGTTTATTTGATTTTTCTGATTTAATTTTCTATGAAAATATCCCATTCATATTTCACAAAGATATTGGTATTAACTTCAACTCTATATGAGATCGACTCTTACTCTCACTATTATATTATTTTTTAGGGTAAGGTAATTATTTGGGTGTGCTTGCAACACACGATACCACCAACCTATCATAGTTGATGATTTTGAAGTGGATAACAATACTGAAATTGTTATTCTTGAAGTGGTTGAGAAGATCAACAATATTGAAGTTGTTGATGAGCTTATGGATTGAAGTTATTGAGTTTGTTATCCCGAAAGATTATATTAATTCAAAAGTATTACTGCTAAAATTTCTTCCACTACCATTGACTATTGCTTGCATTTTTCTATGGCTTCTTCGTTACAAAACTCGATGACCATTTTTTTTTCCAAACAAGTAGACAATGATGCAGGATGAAAAAATAAAGTTGTGGCTTATTCTATTATTTAATATTAATGTATTTATGCTTAAAATTTATAATATTATAATTAAATATATTAAAATATTTTAGGATTAGTTAGAGATATCATTTAGGTGTTTGAGTTCAAAGAATTATTATCCCTTAGATTTAATTTTTTAGAGTTGAATTAATTATTTATTTGGTGTCTTAGTTATCCTTTTCATGGAGAAACTATTATTTTATTTATTTTAGTGTTTTAGTTGGTTTAAGATTCTACTGCATATATATGCCTACAAATATAAGTTGTTTAGTTATTCTTTTTCAATCTTGAATATTGATTGATAAAAAATAAGTTCATTTTTAGAGTGAATTCTTTAACTTAGAGTGGTGATTTTCTAAATGTTTCATAAAGTGGTGATTTTCTATGGTTGTTCCATTGGTTCTACATCAATAATATTGTCCAATTTAGAGCGTGTTTGGAAATGTTGTAGCTTTTCCAAAATTGTGCTATCGGTGCTTTAAAAAAGCTACTATTTAAACCATGAAAAAATAGTGATTCGTAAAACTCTTACAAACTACATTTAGAAACATGATTGATATGATACTTAGTAATAATTTCTAAAAATTGCTATGAATATATAAAATGACAATAATTGGTATACGCTTGACAATAATTTTATTTTGCTATACCAAAAAAAATTCAAAGAAGAGAAAACAAAATCATAGAAATTTTTAAACAAATTTTATAAGTTACATCAATGATGTGTTTCCTTAAACCAAGAAACGGAGTGTTTAGTGGAAGCAAAGATTGTCTTGAAAATTCAATGGATGTTTTGATCGCCACGGGTTGCCTCTATAAGATCAAATTCAATTCTTTACCCAAGAACCCAAGGAAGCTCTCACTTTAAGAAAAAACTCAATTATCATTCATCATAATATTTGAATTACATGAACATAAAGAACTATTATATAGTCAAACAATTCTAAAACTAGTAGGAAACATTTAAAACTCTTAATTGGACTTTCAATAAAATATGGCCCAAACAACACTAGTTATTTGGCCCAACTAAATTAACAAAAATAAACTCATAATTAAATTAATATTTGACCAACATAAAGAATGGACCCAACTACTAATAATAAAGCATATAACATAAAATCCATAATACATCTTTAGTCCATGCAGATTTGGACTAGTTGTCTTCAAGGTCCAACAAGCTCTATTTGGCCTCCAAACTGCCATCTTTAATGCCATCCTCAAGGCTACAAAATGTGACCCACTTAATGTCTTGACGTGATCCACTTTATGTCTTGACTTGGCCCAACAACATCTTCTTTAACCTGCACATATAAGATCAAGCCCAATGAAGCTTCTCTGGCCTGCTTTACTTTGCTCCTAGTCATTGGACCGCCTATCCCTTGCAAAGAATCTTGGGACCGGTTTGAAATATGTTTGACAGCACCTTGATCTCCATCATTCCCTCCCTCCTCGAAAGGATTCGTCCCTCCTCGATAGGATTCGTTGTCGAATCAAAGGCATCACCTACATCAAATAAAGATAGGTCAACAACATTGAATGTAGCACTAATATTGCCATACTCACTAGGTAAATCAATTTTATAGGCATTTTCATTGATTCGTTCCAAGACTTGAAAATGTCCATCTCCCTTAGGATGCAACTTAGACTTCCTTTGAGCTGAGAACCTCTCTTTGCACATATGTACCCAAACCCAATCACCAGGTTCAAATACAACTCTAGTTCGGCTTTTGTTGGCTTGCTTTCGGTACTGTTCATTCTTCCTCTCAATGTTAGCTTGAACCTTAGCATGAAAATCCTTTACATATTCAGCCTTTTTCTTACCATCCAAGTTAACAAACGTTGTATCAGACAAAGGAAAAATATCCAAAGGTTTTAGAGGATTAAAGCCATAGACAATCTCAAATAGACTATAAACAGTAGTAGAATGCACATATCTAGTATAAGCAAACTCAACATGTGGTAAAGCTTTTTCCCACTGTTTCAAGACATGATAGTACGTAAAAGTGTAGTAAGTGTCCTATTAACTACCTCAGTTTGTCCATCTGTTTGAGAGTGTGCAATAGTAGATAATAGAAGTTTACTCCCTAATCTACCTCATAAAGTACGCCAAAAACAATTTAAGAACATAACATCTCTATCACTTACTATTGTTTTAGGCAATCCATGTAAACACACTACTTCCTTAAAGAAAAAATTAGCTATATGTGTTGCATTATTGATTTTAGCACATGCAATGAAATAAGTCATTTTGCTAAACCTATCAACAACCGCAAAAACACTGTCTTCATCACTTTGAGACTTCGGTAACCCTATCACAAAACCCCTAGAAATATCATGCCATGGTTGTGTAGGTACAGGTAACAGAGTATAAAGACCATGTGACATAAGCTTAGACTTAGCTTGTTGACATGCCACACACTTAGCACAAAGCAAAATGACATCATGTTTCATGTAAGGCCAATAAAAATGTTCATGCAAAATTTCAAAGGTCTTATCTACTTCAAAATGTCCCATCAAATCTCCACCATGACTTTCCTTAATCAATAAGTCATGCATAGAATACTTAGGCACACAAAGTTTATTCTTTTTAAATAAGTAACCTTCATGTCTATAGAAACCATCAATAGCACGCTTATCATAAGAATTCCACGCAGATCCAAAATCAACATTATTAGCATACAAGCCTTTAATGTATTCAAAACCAAGCAACTTAGCATGCAAGAATGTCAATAACGCATATCTTCTAGACAATGCATCATCTACCACATTTTTCTTTCCATTTTTATACTTAATCACATAAGGAAATGCCTCAATGAATTCTAACCACTTAGCATGTCTCTTATGCAACTTACCTTGGGATTTCAAGAATTTCAAACTCTCATAATCTGAATGGATAATGAATTCTCTCAGCCAGAGATAATGCTGCCAAGTTTGCAAAGTCCTCATCAATGCATATAACTCCTTATCATAAGTAGAATATTTCAATGCTGTGAATTTCTGTATCAAAGACACAACCATACTAGGCAAAGTAAGGTTAAGAGTGTTAGTAAAATAAATATATTTGTACATAAGTACAAGGAGGTTTGGCTTGCATATCAAAAGCACTCAATTTTTTATTTTTCTCTTTCTCTGGCATACAACTCTTTTTTTTTTGCTCACATATCTTAATCTCTCTCTCTTTTCTCTCACTCTCAATTTTAGCCTTACTCTCTTTCTTCTCTTTTTCTTTTGTTTCTCTCAACTTACACTCTTTTGTAATCTTCACTTGATCAGTAAAAGCCTCAGCTGGCTTTAAGGGTGTCAGAATAAAAGTTTGATTATGTATGGTCAATGTATATCGATTCTTGTAGCCATCATAATTAACCCTTCTATCAAATTGCCATAAACGTCCCAACAGTAAGTGCCCAGCATGCATTGGTACTACATCATAAAACACCTCATCTTTGTAGTTACCAATAGAGAAAGATACTCGATGTAACAACCTTTTTTTTTATTACACAATATAAAGTTCACATACACATCATTAATCAAAACATACGTACAACATTTCAAACACATAAATATCTACATCTTATTTATTCTAGTTGACCAATTCCAGAGATTCGAGTGCGGGTGGTTGCACCTTCACCGGGATCTGTGCCAACTCGCCCACAAACATTTTATTTAGGATCCGCCCATCATAGAATAACTCGATCTAACGTGCACTAAAAGCAGAGCTATAGAAAAAAATCTGCATAACTAATTTTCTGAACATGACATGAAAATATAGTGAGAATCGTACAGTAAGTTCAACAATAAATCATTATCAATATAGCTCATCACATCATGTTCAGCTGTATAAACTATAATAAATAACTTTGGTCACATGAATGCACTATATCTATGCACATGAGAATCGTACAGTAATGACATGTATGACAGGATAAATTATTTTCAGAATATCATATGATGACTATCAATTTATTCTCATATCAAGCTACCCCGGTCAGGGTGAGTATTTTCTACTCTTCGGTATAGGATTTTCTCGCTCCGTCCGACATGGCCCACTTTCTCTTTCTTTTCTCATTAACATAATCATAGCAGTTGGTAGGGCGTCCCCTACAAGTGCACCACACGGATTGTCATGTGACCGTGCTCTTTTCTTTTCTTTTCACAATGATAGCCAAAAATATGCTTTCAATAACAATTATGTTCATCAAAATATAACTATTACCAAAAATCATTGGTAATCATGCCATGAACATAACCATTTCAAATATCACTTTATAAAATATTTTTATGTCAAACTTTCACACTTAAGATGGTAAGAAGTTCATACAATGGCAATGGCTATGGCTATACTAGTCATTTATTATTTTTATTTATAAGATTCATCTTCTTTTTTAAATATTAATTTTATTTCTTTATTTTCCTGATGCAGGTTTTCATCCTATTTAACATTCTCTTACTAATCAGAGTATAACTCCCTCAATTTAACTCTGATGTAGGTGATCATGGTGTCAATTTCAAGATACAAAAATTATCTAAAACTATTATGTTGAACATTGTAGCGAAATATTAAGAAATCAAGGTGATATTACTCCCTAAATGTACATGTTATTTCTTCTCGGATAGGTTCTGACCTCTACCTACTAATCTGTCCATATCTCCCTCATAAGAATTCTAAATTAAGTTATTCCAGTGGCTAAAAATCCGTGACACATATATCTATAATTAATATGTTAACCATTGATTTTAATTCCTTATAGAATGTTCCCAGAAATTAAAACACCGAAACTATCCTAACATATTCTTCCCTAATTAACCATTTTCTAACCTTTGTTTACTAATCGAAACATATCTACCTTATATGAACTCTAAATGGAAGGATTCCAGTGGTTAAAAATCCGTGACACATATAACTATAATTCATATGTTAACCATTTATTTTAATTCCTTATAGAATGTTCCCAGAAATTAAAACACCGAAGCTATCCTAACATATTCTTCCCTAACTAACCATTTTCTGACCTTTGTTTACTAATCGGACCATATCTACCTCATATGAACTATAAATTGAATGATTTTAGTGGCTAAAAAGCCGTGAGACATAAATCTACATTTGGTATGTTAACCATTTGTTTAGATTCCCTATAAAATGTTCCTAGAAATTAAAACACAGAAGCTTAAAATTCTGCCACCCATAGCCATACCCATGCAGAACTATCTACACCAACCTAAGTATTGAAACATACATAATATGTAACATGATATAGCAACATCCATGACCAATCATCAAAGTTCTAAGATCAAAATCCCATATAAATATTACAAGTTTAAAAACTTTTCTTCAAAAAGAAATATTGTTAAACTTACTTGGAGCACTTGGTCCCCTAGACTTCTCCTTCCTCTTTCTTCCTTTCCTTTCCTCACTCTACCTTGCTTCTATTTTTCCTCTCCCTCACTTGGACGAAATTCTAATGTTGTAAGGTTGGGTTTTCTTATATAGACCACCAAACAATTCAACTTTCATGATCATGGGTCTACCTTATCACAATTAGGTTACACTTGGTTGAATTTTTGGAAAACAAAAAACTTATGTTCTTGTCTTCCTCTTCCTTAGTCAAGATATGCATAGGAAAAGGAGATTTTTATTTTGAAAATTATGATAATATGTTCTTAAGATATGGGACAAGGTCCCTTTGATTTAGGGATTTATTTACTTTTTCTTTTGTCTTAATCAATTATGATAGGTTTGCCTTTTTAAGTGGCAAATTTCTAGCCCTTCAATCTCCATTATTTGGTTGAAATTATTTATGTGGGATAGAAATGTTTTGTCCTAATGCTATGTATTATCATAACACTTGCTAAAATTATGAGTGTAGGATATAGATTTTTTGTCCTAAAGCCTTGTATTATCATACCACTTGCTAAATTTTTGTCCTAATGTCATGTCACCTAACCTTGATTACACCATTATTTCATCACTTTAATTTTATTTTTATTTTTCCTCTTGGGTTTGGGCTCATTCTTGCCCATTTTCTTTACTTTGGTTAAAATTCTACCTTTCATAATGGGTTTGGTCACATTTTCATGATTTTTGGGCTACCGGTCCAATTTCAATATCCTAGTCCAAGTCTATGTTTTATTTCTTCATTGGGCTATCCTATTGGCTTGCTAAAAATTTATGTGAAGTAGAAAAACTCTATATGAAGTGTCCATAGGTGAAAGCCCAATTTATGGGTGGAGATACTAAACTTAGTAACTTTTGCTCTTAAATTAAGAAAAATTACCCTAATCCGATTTTCTTAAAATTTTAAGACCTTTACTTACTTCACAAAAATGTATCTTCCTTACCTAAGAATTTCACATTTCTTTAGCATTTTTATTTCTAATATTTCCTCTTAGGTTTTCTTTCTTTACCTATTCCATTAATATTAGAACATTTCTATACAAACACGTAAGGTGACGAATTTCTAAGGATTATATTTCCTTAGATATCTAAAAATTGTCTAATAAATTTTATTTCCTTAATTAAATATTTATGTACCTTTATCAATAAAAGAAATGAAATTATGGATGTTACTTTGAATACTTTTGTACTTTTATTAATATATGAAACAAAATTAGGGATGTTACATTTCTCTCCCCTTAAAAGAAATTTTGTCCTCAAAATTTCAGAAATTACCTAATAAGAACAATTTCAGATATTTCTTTCTCATGAATTCTTCTAGCTCCCAAGTTGCTTCTTCTGGAGTCAAACCTTCCCATAACACCTTAACTAGGGGAATAGTTTTGTTCCGTAATTGCTTCACGTCAGTGTCCAATATAGATGCTGGTACTAGCTGGTATGTCATGTTCTCCTTTATTTGGTTAGTTCATCTCGTATCACATGTGAGGAGTCTGGAAGATACTTTCGGAGCTGTGATACATGGAAAACATTATGCAAGTTGGACAAATTAGGTGAGAGAGTAACTTGATATGCTGACGTCCCTACTTTGTTCAAAATTTGGTAGGGTCCTAAAAATCGCAGATTTAACTTTTTGGTCTTGAGAGACCTATCAACTCTAGTGGTCGGAGAAAGTTTTAGAAATATATGGTCCCCTTCCTTAAACTCCAGAGGTCTATGTTTCTTATCATAGTAACTCTTTTGTTGACTTTGAGCTGTGAGTATTTTATCTCGTATCATCCTGATTTGTTCAGTGGTTTGTTGAACTAGATCAGGACCCAGCAAGTTCTTTTCTCCTACCTCAAACTAACATAGTGGAGATCGGCACTTCCTACCGTATAAAGCTTTGTAGGGGGCTATCTTAATACTAAAGTGATAACTATTATTATAAGCAAACTCTACTAAAGGTAGGTATTTATCCCATCCTTTACCTTGCTCTATCACACAGGCCCTTAACATATCTTTTAGGGTTTGAATGGTTCGTTCTGTCTGTCCGTCAGTCTGAGGATGGTAGGCAGTATTGAACTGCAACTAAGTACCAAATGCTTCTTGCAATGCCTTCCAAAACCTCGATGTGAACCTCGGATCTCTATCAGAAATGATATTTAAGGGAATTCCATGCAATCTAACTATTTTTTGGACATACAATTAGGCTAATTTATCCAGTGAATAGTTAATTTTTATGGGCAAAAAGTGAGCAAATTTGGTTAATCTGTCAACTATTACTCAGATAGAGTCATGTCCCATTGAAGTCTTAGGTAATCCTACAACAAAGTCCATTGAAAGACTGTACCATTTCCATTTAGGGATCTCAAGAAGTTATAGAAATCCCGCTGGCTTTTGATGGTCCACCTTCACCTTTTGACAAATGAGACATTTCGCCACAAACTCGGCAATGTCCTTTTTCATCCTTGGCCACCAATACATCCTCTTTAAATCCTGGTACATTTTAGTGCATCCAGGATGGACTGTGTATTTACTCTGATGCGCTTCTTGCAGGATCTTAGTCCTCAACTCTCGTTCTTGAGGGACACAAATCCTTCCTTAATACTTGATTGCTCTATCTTCCATGACAGAAAAATTACCTTGATATTTATGACCATGTAAGTATTGGTCGTGAGCTTGAGCCTCTTTGATATGGGCTCTAAGGTCACACACTATACTTAAACCATTAATGACTAGCTTCCTTGGAGTAAGAGTAGTGGCTAGCTTCAAATTTCGAAACTCCTCTAGCATCTGCATCTCATACACCATCATTTGACCCATGTGCTGAGATTTTTGACTCAAGGCATCTGCTACAACATTCGCCTTTTCGGGATAATACTTTATCTCAAACTTGTAATCATTGAGGAATTATACCCATCTTCGTTGCCTCATATTTAACTCCTTCTGATCAAATAGGTATTTAAAACTCTTATGATCACAATATACTTCAAATGTTGCCCCGTACAAATAGTGTTGCCAAATCTTTAAGGCAAACACCACTGCCGCCAATTCAAGATTATGGGTTGGATAGTTTCCTTCGTGGGGTCTCAGTTGCTAGAGGCGTAAGCAACTACTCTCTTATCTTGCATCAGCACACATCTTAGCCCTTTCTTTGAAGCGTCACTATACACTTTAAAATGTTATATGGGGTCTGGAATAATTAAAACAGGAGGAGTGGTCAGTCTTGTCTTAAGCTCTTGAAAACTAGCTTCACATTGATCAGTCCATATGAAAGGACTTCCTTTCCAGGTCAATTTTGTCAATGGCAAGGCTATACGAGAGAAGTTTTGTATAAACCTCTTGTAGTATCCTGCCAAACCCAGGAAACTTCTGACTTCCGTAACCGTCTTTGGTCTCTTCCACTGAATCACTGCTTCCATCTTGCTAAGATCTACGGCTACCCCACTATTAGAGATGACATGTCGGAGAAACTTCACCTCTGATAGCCAAAATTCACACTTCTCCAGTTTGGCATATAACTTTTTCTCTTTCAGCACGATTCGGAGATGTTGTTCATGTTTTTTCTCACTCTTAGAATATATCAAGATGTCATCAATGAACACTACAACAAATTGATCTAGGTAGGGTCAAAAAATGCGATTCATGTAATCCATGAAAATTGTAGGTGCATTTGCCAACCCGAAGGGCATTACGAGAAACTCATAGTGCCCATACTTAGTCTTGAAGACAATTTTTGGTACGTCCTCCTCCTTGATCCTGATATGATGATATCCTGACCTCAAGTCAATTTTAGAAAAGATGGAGGCTCCTTTCAGTTGATCCAATAAGTCATCTATCTTAGGGAGAGGGTACTTGTTTTTGATAGTCACCTTATTCAACTGTCTGTAATCTATGCATAGTCTCAAGCTCTCGTCTTTCTTCTTAACAAACAATACAGGAGCTCCCCAAGGTGATACACTTGGTGTAATGAATTGCTTGTCTAATAGTTCCTCCAACTGCTTCTTGAGTTCCTGTAGTTCCTTCGAGGCCATTCGATATGGTGCAATAAAGATAGGCCCTATCCCAGGTAGGAGATCAATAGAGAACTCTATTTCTTTCTTGGGAGGTAAGCCCGAAATATCTGATGGAAATACTTCAGGAAACTCGTTGGCTATTGGGATTTCATCAAGCTTCGATTCGACTTCTAGGTTTGATAAATACAAGAGAATGTATCCAAGTACTCCATTCTTCAACTCCCTATTAACTTGATTGATTGGCATTAAGCATCAATAACTGGACCTCCTCTTTCGGAGTAGGAGGTATAAATTCAACGGTCTTGTTACAACAATTCAGCAAGACTCGATTTCTAGACATCCAGTGTAACCCTAGAATGACCTCAATACCTCTTAAAGGTAAACAGACGAGGTCTACAGAAAAAGTTTTCTTCTGGATGGTGACTGACAGTCCTTATATATAGAGGAAGTTAATACCCTTTCCCCTGTAGGGGTTACTACGGATAGCTCATAGGGAGTTTCAGAAATAGGAAACTGAAACTTCCTAATACATTCTTCCGATATAAATGAATGACTAGCACTAGAGTCAAATGACACCATAAGAGCAAATCCATAGATATAGCATGTACCTTGAATCATTTCAGAAGATTGAGCTCCCTCTTGGCCGCTCAGGGTGAAAATCTTTCCTTTTACTTGAGGCCTCTGTTCTGGCTGCTTCCCCACATTCTGTGGGCAGTTTCTTATAAAACGACCCTTCTGTCCATAGTTGAAGCAGACATCTTTTCCCATGTAGCATGTCCGATTACCATGCAAGCGTCCGCACTTAGCGCACTTGGAAAGGTCTAGGACCTGCAGTCAATGGCCTCTTACTAGCTCCATATCCACTTCTTCTCACGTTCTTGCTAGGGTTGGAAAAAAAATTCTTCCTTTTCCATAGGTTTCGCCTTTGCTTTTCGTCCTCGACTACCTTTAAACGTTTCTCCAAGAGTCTGCATTTATTGATCAGAGGCACAAACTCCCTAATCTCCATAGCTACAACAACATTCTTTATGTCCAGGTTCAGCCCCGCTTCGAACTTAACAGCCTTCCATGCCTCATCAGGGTTAAATTGCAGATAAGAGGAGAACTTAGACAATTCCTCAAATCTCGTGATGTATTGGTCTATAGTCATGCTACCCTGCTGAAGTTGGAGAAATTTGATCACTTTCTCCGCCCTCACAGTACTTGGAAAGTATTTTTCCAAAAAGGTGTCTTTGAACACCTTCCAAGTGATCTGCCTTCCCTGGTGAGCTAAAAGTTCTCTAGCTCCACGCCACCAGTATTCTGCTTCATCTTTTAGCATATATGCAGCAAGATTACTTGCTGCTCCTCAGTACAATCCATCACTTCAAAGATTTTCTCTAACTCTCGTATCCATCTTTCAGCTATAATCAGGTCAAAGCCGCCTTGAAAACAAGGTGGCCTAGTCCTCAGGAACTCGGATATGTCGTTATCATTTCCAGCCATCCAATTGTTAACACCATTCACACCATTCGAGTTATTAGCATTCTGGAGGTATTGTAGAATTTGATTAGTGGTCATGACTTGGTCTCGAATTGCCGTGGCCAGGTTGTGCAGGGTTTCCTCCGCATTATTTGTTGGATTCCTCCTTGGTGGTGCCATTCCCTACTGTGGCAAAAACAAAGTTATGCTGCTATTGAGGTGATCAAGCCCAATAATTAGTTTAAAAATATTTAATAGCAGTCATAACACCTCCTCGGCATGTAGGTAGGAAACACTAGTAATTTCTTATCTATATGAATTCACTGATCCCTACACAGCACAACTACAAACATACTCAAGACACTATAAGATCGATTCAGATAACCATCCACCCACTGGCCATCTAGGATCAACTTGCTCTGATACCAATTATGTAACAATTTTTTTTTTATTTTACAATATAAAGTTCACATACACATCATTAATCAAAACGTACGTAAAACATTTCAAACACATAAATATCTATATCTTATTTATTCTGGTTGACCAATTCCGGAGATTCGGGTGTGGGTGGTTGCATGATGTGATCATGGAACACCACATTTCAAGTTATGACAAGAAAATACCTTCAATTGGGCCTTTAACTCGTGCAAGAGCTAAGAGGCTTGGAATGAACCTAGTTACCTTGCTGAAAATTGAAGACACTTGAAGAAAACAGCCGTTAAGAGGCTATACATCTGAATATCCTTTTAATTTCCTATGAATTTGAATAATTAATATTGTGTGGTAGGTGATTCTGTGCCATGAAGTCATATGTACGTTTTTTTTCCTTGCAAATGGCAGAATGCATAGACTTTCTGCCATCTAGCATTTATTTCTTGTATCTTCTAGGTGCAGCCTTGCATTTATTGCTCTTAGACTTTTTGTCACTAGCATTTATTGCTGCTCTTAGGCTTGCTGCCATCTATGTACATGTTTAGGACTTTGTTCTTGTAAATTAAATGGCAAAAAGCATAGACTTTCTGCCATCTAGCATTTATTTCTTATATTTCCTAGGTGCTGCAAGCATTTATTGCTGCTCTTAGGCTTGTTGCCATCTATGTATGTTTTTAGGACTTTTCCTTGTAAATGGCAGAAAGCATAGACTTTCTGCCATCTAGCATTTATTTCTTGTATTTTCTAGGTGCTGCTCTTAGAATTACAAGGTAGTATAGCTAGGTCTCTTAAAACTAGCTTACTCCTTTATATATGAGATGTATCACACAAGATCAGAAGAATTGAATCACCATTTCGAATTTTTCAGTATTGTTCAAGTGTTTCTTGAAAATACAGCTTCTCTTATCGAACTTAGGTTAGTGGCGAGAAACTTCTGATTTCTTATCACTCACATCCCTCTAATTCTTGAGTGTGGTGAAATCAATCCAAATCAGCTTAATTGTGGCACCCTAGGCTTATCAATTGGGTGATTTGGTTTTCTTCTTTCTTTGTTTCAAGCTAAACCAGAAACGAAATCCAGCGCTCATCCTCTTCACGTTTTGGGATCACATCATATTGGTATTAGAGCTTCTGGTTAGTAAACCTGAGTTTAAACACTTAGAGAGTGATCTACCCCTATCAAACACCTAGACTAGCAACCTAAAAAAAATCATCATGGCAGAAGGGAGTGATTCTGGAGTCCCTAGAGGGATTAGCCTATAACAAGCTCAAATTATTGGCCTGCAAAGGAGACAAAAAGAGATGATGGAACAAATGGCTCAACTCACCAATCAGATGACAAGACTCATAGATCTACAGCTAAGACAATCAAGAAGAGAGGAGAATGCTAAGTCTAACGGTGTTGAAGCTGAGTTTGAGGAGGATGAACAACCCTTGCATAGGAGGTAGCCTAGAGCACGGGAGATTAACATCAGAATGAAAGTTCCTCCATTTAGGGGAACGAGTTCTCTTGAAGAATATTTAGAATGGGAACAACGAGTAGAGAAAGTCTTTGAATGTCAAGAGTATTCCGAGATAACCAAATGCCTCCTTGCTGCCCTTGAATTCACTGATTATGCAAATCTGTGGTGGGAGAACTTGAAGAATCAGCGAAGGAGAGATGGTGAAGAAGAAGTAAGAAGTTGGAGGCTAATGAAAAGACTCATGTAGAAACGGTTTGTGCCTGACTATTATAGGCAAGAACTTTATTTTAGACTTCAAAACTTGAGGCAAGGAGGTATGAATGTGGAAGACTATGTGAAGGAATACGAAACCTTGATGATTAGGTGTGAGCTGAATGAACCACAAGAACAAACCATAGCTCGATTTTTGGGTGGCCTAAACAAGGAAATTGCTGATCTAGTAGAGTTGCATAATTATGTTTTCTTTGAAGATGTAATTAAATTAGCCATCAAAGTAGAAAGGCAGAAGAAAAGAGTGTATGGGAGGAACTTTGGGGTGAATAAACCTGTGGAAGGAAAACCATTCCAAACACTTTCTCAAACACCAGCAAAACCTACCAAAGGGGACAGTAAGGAAATGGAGAAAAAAAGGATCAACCAGAACTGAGAGTTTTAAGGAAAAGGAGAAAGCAGTAGAAAACAATCCCCCTAGAAGAAGCAGAGATATTAAGTGCTTTAAATGTTTGGGGCATGGCCATATTGCATCAGAATGTCCTAACAAAAGGGTGATGATTTTGAAGGAAACACAAGGGGAGATAGAGAGTGATGATGAGGGTGTTTTGGAAGACTATGAGGGGAATGAGTATCTAAAAGAGGTAGAGGTTGTTGAATATGCATATGAGGGTGAAATTCTGGTTATTAGGCACGTCTTGAGTATCCAAACCAAAGCAGAGGAAGAACAACGAGAGAATATTTTTCATACGAAGTGTACTATTGAAGGCAAAGTTTGTAATGTCATTATTGACAGTGGAAGCTGCACCAATGTTGCTTCCACCACTTTAGTTGATAAACTAAAGCTAACTACCATGAACCACCCCCAACCATACAAATTGCAGTGGAATGACAAAGGCAAAGTGAAAGTCACGAAACAAGTGAAGGTTCTAATCTCTATTGGGAAGAATTACAGAGATGAGGTATTATGTGACATTGTCCCAATGAGTGCTGGACATTCGCTGCTAGGGAGGCCATGGCAATTGGATAGGAGAGTGTAACAACCTTTTTTTTTCCTTTATTATTATACAATATTGAGTTCACATACATGTCATTAATCAAAACAGACGTATAACATATCAAACACATAGATATTTACATCTTGTTTATTTTGGTTGACCAATTCCGGAGATACAGGTGGGGTGGTTGCACCTTCACCGGGATCTGAGCCAACTCAACCACAAACATATTATTGATTCTGAAATCTGCCCAACATAAAGTAACTCGATCCAATGTGCACTAAAAGCCAGAGCCTTAGAACAAAAGCTGCATAATTAATTTTCTGAACATGATATGGAAATATAGTGAGAATTAAATCCCAGTAAGTTCAACAATAAATTATCATCAGTAAAGCTCATCACGTCATGTTCAGCTGTATAAACTACAGAAAATATCTTTGGTCACATGAATGCATTATATCTATGCACATAAGAATCATACCGTAATGATATGTATGACAGGATTAACTATTTTCAAAATATCATATGATGGCCATCAACTTATTCTCATTTCAACCTACCCCGGTCAGGGTGAGTATCCTCTACTCTCCGGTACGGGCTTTTCTCGCTCCGTCCGACATGACCCACTTTCTCTTTCTTTTCTCATTATCATGATCATAACCGTTGGTAGGGCGTCCCCTACTGGTGCACCACATGGATTGCCATGTGACCGTTCTCATTTCTTTTCTTTTCATAATGTTAGCCAAAAATATGCTTTCAATAACAAGTATATTCATCAAAATATAACTATTACCATAAATCATTGGTAATCATGCCATGAACATAACCATTTCAAATATCACTTTATAAAATATTTCCATGTCAAAATTTCACACTTAAGATGGTAAGAAGTTCATACAATGGCAATGGCTATGGCTATACTAGTCATTTATTAAGATTCATCTTTTTTTTTTAAATACTAATTTTATTTCTTTATTTTCTTGATGCAGGTTTTCATCCTATTTAACCTTCTCTTACTAATCAGAGCATAACTCTCTAAATTTAACTCTGATGTAGGTGATCTTGGTGTCCATTTCAAGATAAAACAATTATCTAAAACTATTATGTTGAACATTGTAGCGAAAAATTAAGAAACGAAGGTGATATTACTCCCTCAAAGTACAGGATAATTCCTCTCGGATAGGTTCTGACCTTTACTGACTAATTAGACCATATCTCCCAAATTGGAACTCCAAATTGAGTTATTCCAGTTGGTAAAAATCCATGAGACATATATCTATAATTGTTATGTTGGCGCGCTATTTTAATTCCCTACAGAATATTCCCAAAAATTCAAAAACTAAAGCATTAATAACATACTCTTCCCTGAATAAACATTTTATGACCTCTGCTTACTAATCGGATCATATCTACCTCATATAAACTCCAAATTACAGAATTCCAGTGGGTATATTTCCATGAGCCATAGATATATAACTTTCATGTTAACCATTTATTTTAATTCCATATAGATAATTTCCAGAAATTAAAATACAAAAGCTGTCCTAACATAATCTTCCCTGATGAACCATTTTCTGACCTTGGCTAACTAATCAGACCATATCTACCACATGTGGACTCCAAATTGAATGATTCCAGTGGTTAAAAATCCATGACACACATATCTTTAATTCTTATGTTAACCATTTATTTTAATTCCCTTCCAATAATTCCCAAAAATTAAATTACCGAAGCTATCCTAACATATTTTTTCCTGATGATTCATTTTCTGACCTTTGACTACTAATCAGACCATAGCTACCTCATATGGACTCCACATGGGATGATTCCAGTGGGTAAAAATCCGTGACACATATATCTTTAATTCTTATGTTAACCATTTATTTTAATTCCTTATAGATTGTTTCCAGAAATTAAAATACCAAAGCTTAAAATTCTGTCAACCATAGCCATACCCATGCAGAACTATCTACACCAACCTAAGTATTCAAACATACATCACACGCAAGATCAATATGTAACATGATATAGCAACATCCATGACCAATCATCAAAGTTCTAAGATCAAAATCTCATATAAATATTATGAGTTTCAAAGGTTTTCTTCAAAAAGAAATATTGTTAAACTTACCTGGAGCACTTAGTCCCCTAGACTTCTCCTTCCTCTTTCTTCCTTTCTTCCTCTCCTTTCCTCACACTACCTTGCTTCTATTTTTGCTCTCCCTCACTTGGACGAAATTCTAATGTGGTAAGGGTGGGTTTTCTTATATAGACCACCAAATAATTCACCTTTCATGAGCATGGGTCTACCTTATCACAATTAGGATACACTTTGTTGAATTTTTGAAAAACAAACAACTTATGTTCTTGTCTTCCTCTTCCTTAGTCAAGATATGCATAGAAAAAGGAGATTTGTATTTTGAAAATTATGATGATATGTTCTTAAGATATGGGGCAAGATCCCATTGATTTAGGGATTCTTTTTCTTTTTTTTTTTGTCTTAATCAAGTATGATAGATTTGCCTTTTTAAGTGGCAAATTTCTAGCCCTTGAATTTTCCTTACTTAACTAAAATTATTTGTGTAGGATAATGATGTTTTGTCATAATGCTATGTATTATTACCCACTTGCTAAAGTTATGAAGGTAGGATATAGATGTTTTTGTCCTAAAGCCTTGTATTATTATGCCACTTGCCAAAATGATGAATGTAGAATCACACCACTTGCTAAATTTTTGTCTTAATGCCATGTCACTTAATCTTGATTACACCAATATTTCATCACTTTAATTTTATTTTTATTTTTATTTTTCCTCTTGGGTTTGGGCTCATTCTTGCCCATTTTCCTTACTTTGGTTAAAATTCTACCTTTCATAATGGGCTTGGTCACATTTTCATGATTTTTGGGCTACCGGTCCAATTTCTATATCCTAGTCCAAGTCTATGTTTTATTTCTTCCTTGTGCTATCCTATTGGCTTGCTAAAAATTCATGTGAAGTAGAAAAACTCTATATGAAGTGTCTATAGGTTAAAGCCCAATTATGGGTGGAGATACTAAACTTAGTAACTTTTGCTCTTAAATTAAGAAAAATTACCCTAATCCGATCTTCTTGAAATTTTAAGACCTTTACTTACTTCACAAAAATTTATCTTTCTTTACCTAAGAATTTCACCTTTCTTTAACATGTTTATTTCTAATATTTCCTCTTAGGTTTTCTTTCTTTACCTATTCCATTAATATTAGAACATTTCTATGCATATATGTAAGGTGAAGAATTTCTAAGGAAAATATTTAAAAAAATTACGGGATGTTACAGAGAGCACTGCATGATGGCTACAAAAATACCTATGCCTTTGAGAAGGATGGAAAAAAAATTGTGTTGGCACCACTTAAGCCAATGCAAGTACATCAAGAGAAGACAGTAAAAGAAGAGCAGAAAGCAAGATTGGATGACATGCTTGATGAGTTACATGGTGCTAAAGTGTTCTCAAAAGTTGATTTGAAGAGTGGCTATCACCAAATTTGTATGAAGGAAGGAGATGAGTGGAAAACAACATTCAAAACAAAGCATGGCCTTTATGAGTGGATGGTAATGCCTTTTGGGCTATCTAATGCCCCTAGCACTTTTATGCGTCTAATGAATTTTGTGCTCAGATATTTCATTGGCAGATTTGTCGTAGTGTATTTCGATGATATTCTAATCTACAGCCAAAGTTATGATGAGCATGTAGAACATTTGAGGCAAGTATTGGAAGTGTTGAGAAAAGAGAAACTCTATGCAAATATGAAGAAATGCTACTTTTGTCAAGATCATGTAATTTTTCTTGGCTTTGTAGTATCTCATCAAGGTGTGGAAGCTGATGAAGAGAAAATCAAAGCAATCAAAGAATGGCCTGTTCCCAGAACCATAAATGAGGTAAGGAGTTTCCATGGACTCACATCTTTCTATAGAAGGTTTGTTTGAGATTTTAGCACTATCCTAGCACCATTAACAGAATGTATAAAGGGGGGAAAAGAGTTTGGATGGAATAATGTAGCCCAGAGGAGTTTTGAACTGATTAAAGAGAAATTGTGTAATGCCCCTATATTAGCACTACTAGACTTCTCCAAGACATTTGAGATTGAATGTGATGCTAATGGAGTGGGGATTGGTGCTGTTCTACTACAAGAAAGGCGCCCTATTGCATATTTTAGTGAGAAGCTGAGTGGGGCTTGTCTTAATTATTCAACTTATGATAAGGAGTTCTATTCCCTGATTAGAGCTCTTGAAACATGGCAGCATTATTTGTTACCAAGAGAATTTTTTATCCATACAGATCACGAATCCCTTAAACATTTGAAAGGGCAGAGAAAGCTGAACCGAAGACATGCCAAATGGGTGGAATTTCTTGAAGTATTTCCATATGTTCTAAAATACAAGAAAGGGGAGACCAATGTTGTTGCTAATACTTTATCC
Organism: Gleditsia sinensis; assembly: GCA_037074535.1. NCBI lineage: Eukaryota > Viridiplantae > Streptophyta > Magnoliopsida > Fabales > Fabaceae > Gleditsia > Gleditsia sinensis. Next base: position 3,999,236 of record CM073467.1, read on the forward strand.
AGGAGGTATGCATTGCTTTCTATGATGAATACAAAATTGTTCGATTTTGAATTTATTAAGGATCAATATGTTGAAGATCCTACACTTGCTAAAACTTACCGAGCTTGTGAAAAAATAGCATACAAAGGGTTTTATAGGCATGAAGGGTTTTTATTTCGTTTGGGAAAGCTTGTAATCCCAGATTGCTCCATGCAGGAATTGCTTGTCCGAGAAGCACATGGGGGAGGATTGGCTGGCCATTTTGGCGAAGCAAAGACATTAGAAATGCTGAAAGAACACTTTTATTGGCTTAATATGATCAGGGATGTTCATCATGTGCTTGAGAGATGTATTGTGTGTAAAAAGGCCAAAAGCAAGGAAGCTGCCCATGGTCTTTACATGCCCTTGTCTGTACCAGGTCAGCCTTGGGAAGATATAAGTATGGATTTTGTGCTTGGCCTACCTAGAACTCAGAGGGGAAAGGATTCGATCATGGTTGTTGTGGATCGATTTTCAAAAATGTCACATTTCATTTCATGCCACAAGTCAGATGATGCTGTGAATATTGCCAATCTGTTTTTCAAGGAGATTGTTCGACTCCATAGCATTCCAAAGAGCATTGTTTCAGACCGTGACTCAAAATTTCTTAGTTACTTTTGGAAGACCTTATGGCGAAAATTAGGCACAAGATTGCTTATTAGCACTGCCTGTCACCCACAAACTGATGGACAAACAGAAGTGGTAAACCGTACACTCTCTACTATGCTCAGAACTATCATTAGTAAAAATTTGAAGAATTGGGATGAATGTTTGGCATATGTTGAATTTGCCTATAACATAAGTGTACATAGTGCTACTAAACGTTCTCCTTTTGAAGTGGTTTATGGATTCAATCCATTAACCCCACTTGACTTAGCACCATTGCCACTTGATGCTCGAGAATGTTTGGATGGAAAACAGAAGGCTGAGATGCTCAAGAAGTTGCACGAAAATGTTAAAATGCAAATTGAGAAGAAGACCTCAATCTATGAGAAGGCTGCAAATAAAGGGAGAAAGTTTGTGCAATTCAGCCCTGGAGAATTAGTATGGATCCATCTTCGAAAAGAGCGGTTTCCAAACAAAAGGAAGTCCAAATTAATGCCCAGGGCAGATGGTCCATTTCGAGTCTTAGCAAAGGTAAATGACAATGCATACAAAATAGAGTTGCCTGATGATTATGGAGTTTTAGCTACCTTCAATGTCAGAGATATTTCTCCTTATTTGCAAGATGAAGATGATTTGGATTTGAGGGCAAATCCTTCTCAACCAGGGGAGGATGATGTGATCATGGAACACCACATTTCAAGTTATGACAAGAAAATACCTTCAATTGCGCCTTTAACTCGTGCAAGAGCTAAGAGGCTTGGAATGAACCTAGTTACCTTGCTGAAAATTAAAGACACTTGAAGAAAATAGCAGTCAAGAGGCTATACATCTGAATATCCTTTTAATTTCCTATGAATTTGAATAATTACTATTGTGTGGTAGGTGATTCTGTGCCATGAAGTCATATGTACGTTTTTTTCTTGTAAATGGCAGAATGCATAGACTTTCTGCCATCTAGCATTTATTTCTTGTATCTCTTAGGTGCAGCCTTGCATTTATTGCTCTTAGACTTTTTGTCACTAGCATTTATTGCTGCTCTTAGGCTTGCTGCCATCTATGTACGTTTTTAGGACTTTGTTCTTGTAAATGGCAGAAAGCATAGACTTTCTGCCATCTAGCATTTATTTCTTGTATTTCCTAGGTGCTGCAAGCATTTATTGCTGCTCTTAGGCTTGCTGCCATCTATGTACGTTTTTAGGACTTTTCCTTGTAAATGGCAGAAAGCATAGACTTTCTACCATCTAACATTTATTTCTTGTATTTTCTAGGTGCTTCTCTTAGAATTACAAGGTAGTATAGCTAGGTCTCTTAAAACTAGCTTACTCCTTTATCTATAAGATGTATCACACAAGATCAAAAGAATTGAATCACCATTTCGAATTTTTCAGTATTGTTCAAGTGTGTTTCTTAAAAATATAGCTTCTTTTATCTAACTTAGGTTAGTGGTGAGAAACTTCTAATTTCTTATCACTCACATCCCTCTAATTCTTAAGTGTGGTGAAATCAATCCAAATCAGCTTAATTGTGGCGCCCTAGGCTTATCAATTGGGTGATTTGGTTTTCTTCTTTGTTTGTTTCAAGCTAAACCAGAAACGAAATCCAGCGCTCATCCTCTTCACATTTTTGGGATCACATCATTGCACCTTCACCGGAATCTGTGCCAACTCGCCCACAAACTTTTTATTTAGGATCCGCCCATCATAGAATAACTCGATCCAACGTGCACTAAAATCCAGAGCTATAGAAAAAAATCTGCATAACTAATTTTTTGAACATGACATGGAAATATAGTGAGAATTAAATCCCAGTAAGTTCAACAATAAATCATTATCAATATAGCTCATCACGTCATGTTCAATTGTATAAACTATAGTAAATAACTTTGGTCACATGAATGCACTATATCTATGCACATGAGAATCGTACAGTAATGACATGTATGACAAGATTAATTATTTTTAGAATATCATATAATAACTATCAATTTATTCTCATATCAAGCTACCCCGATCAGGGTGAGTATTTTCTACTCTCCGGTATGGGCTTTTCTCGCTCCGTCCGAGATGGCCCACTTTCTCTTTCTTTTCTCATTAACATGATCATAGCCATTGGTAGGGCGTCCCCTACTGGTGCACCACACGGATTGCCATGTGACCGTGCTCATTTCTTTTCTTTTCACAATGATATTCAAAAATATGCTTTCAATAACAAGTATGTTCATGAAAATATAACTATTACCAAAAATAATTGGTAATTATGCCATGAACATAACCATTTCAAATATCACTTTATAAAATATTTTCATGTCAAAATTTCACACTTAAGATGGTAAGAAGTTAATATAATGGAAATGGCTATGGCTATACTAGTCATTTATAAGATTCATCTTCTTTTTTAAATATTAATTTTATTTCTTTATTTTCTTGATGCAGGTTTTCATCCTATCTAACCTTCTCTTACTAATCAGAGCATAACTCCCTCAATTTAACTTCGATGTTGGTGATCTTGGTGTCAATTTCAAGATAAAACAATTATATAAAACTATTATGTTGAACATTGTAGCGAAATATTAAGAAATCAAGGAGATATTACTCCCTCAATGTACAGGTTATTTCTTCTCAGATAGGTTTTGACCTCTACCTACTAATTTATCCATATCTCCCTCATAAGAATTCTAAATTAAGTGATTCCAGTGGATAAAAATCCGTGACACATATATCTATAATTAATATGTTAACCATTGATTTTAATTCCTTATAGAATGTTCCCAGAAATTAAAACACCGAAGCTATCCTAACATATTCTTCCCTAATTAACCATTTTCTGACATTTGTTTACTAATCGGACCATATCTACCTCATGTGATTCCAGTGGCTAAACATCCGTGAGACATAAATCTACATTTGTTATGTTAACCATTGGTTTAGATTCCCTATAAAATGTTCCTAGACATTAAAACACAGAAGCTTAAAATTCTGCCAACCATAGCCATGCCCATGCAGAACTATCTACACCAACCTAAGTATTCAAACATACATAATATGTAACATGATATAGCAACATCCATGACCAATCATCAAAGTTCTATGATCAAAATCCCATATAAATATTACAAGTTTCAAAACTTTTCTTCAAAAAGAAATATTGTTAAACTTACTTGGAGCACTCAGTCCCCTGGACTTCTCCTTCCTCTTTCTTCCTTTCTTCCTCTCCTTTCCTCACTCTACCTTGCTTCTATTTTTCCTCTCCCTTACTTGGACGAAATTCTAATGTTGTAAGGTTGGGTTTTCTTATATAGACCACCAAATAATTCACCTTTCATGATCATGGGTCTACCTTATCACAATTAGATTACACTTGGTTGAATTTTTGGAAAACAAACAACTTATGTTCTTGTCTTCCTCTTCCTTAGTCAAGATATGCATAGGAAAATGAGATTTGTATTTTGAAAATTATGATAATATGTTCTTAAGATATGGGACAAGGACCCTTTGATTTAGGGATTCATTTACTTTTTCTTTTGCTTAATCAATTATGATAAGTTTGCCTTTTTAAGTGGCAAATTTTTAGCCCTTCAATCTCCATTATTTGGTTGAAATTATTTATGTGGGATAGAAATGTTTTGTCCTAATGCTATGTATTATCATACCACTTGCTAAAATTATGAGTGTAGGATATAGATTTTTTGTCCTAAAGCCTTGTATTATCATACCACTTGCTAAATTTTTGTCTTAATGCCATGTCACCTAATCTTGATTACACCATTATTTCATCACTTTAATTTTTTTTTTTTTTTTTTTTTCCTCTTGGGTTTGGGCTCATTCTTGCCCATTTTCTTTACTTTGGTTAAAATTCTACCTTTCATAATGGGCTTGATCACATTTTCATGATTTTTGGGCTACCGGTCCAATTTCTATATCCTAGTCCAAGTCTATGTTTTATTTCTTCATTGGGCTATCCTATTGCTAAAAATTTATGTGAAGTAGAAAAACTCTATATGAAGTGTCCATAGGTGAAAGCCCAATTTATGGGTGGAGATACTAAACTTAGTAACTTTTGCTCTTAAATTAAGAAAAATTACCCTAATCCGATCTTCTTGAAATTTTAAGACCTTTACTTACTTCACAAAAATGTATCTTCCTTACCTAAGAATTTCACCTTTCTTTAACATGTTTATTTCTAATATTTCCTCTTAGGTTTTCTTTCTTTACCTATTCCATTAATATTAGAACATTTCTATACAAACACGTAAGGTGACGAATTTCTAAGGATTATATTTCCTTAGATATCTAAAAATTGTCTAATAAATTTTATTTCCTTAATTAAATATTTATATACCTTTATTAATAAAAGAAATGAAATTATTGATGTTACTTTGAATACTTTTATACTTTTATTAATACATGAAACGAAATCAGGGATGTTACACTCGAACCTGATTTGTCATCCTTATATCTCACCTATCATTCAATCCTCTTAGCCTATATGGCTTAGGATGTTCAATGTGGGTAGATCCAATTTATCAACTATCAAGGTATTAGCTATATTAGTGCAACTCTCACTATCAATAATCTAGCTACATACCTTATTATTTATGTGGCACCTGATCTAGAAGATGTGCTCACATTGTTCATCATAAGCATCATCATTAGGCTACATATTAAGAGCACGTCGAGTAACCAACACTTCTCTATTCACTCGATTACTAATCTCCATATTACTACAATTCTTCAATGGTGGCATCTCATCATCACTAGAATGCCCACTCTCCATACGTCCCCTTTCTTCTTCACCAAAGCCAAACTGTTTGGTAGACTTAGGTTTAGATAGTGACTCAATATTATCTAACTTCATATGCATCAACTTAAACTGCTCCTACACCACCTTTATGTAGAATTTAAGATCAATTTTAGCTTGATCTATTTCACTACTCATGTTTGTCTCACAAACCTCACATATTTGCACTTAATTTTACTCTCTTTTCTTTAAAGCTCTTAAACAAGAACCTTATCAACAAGCTTATCAAAGAAAACAAGTGAATTAAAAATGATAAGAACAAAAATTCAGATGATGACAACCCTAGGAACTGAATTTAAAAACATGAGGGATAATAAAATTAGTATGATGTTTTTTTTTTGCTTCCTTCTTTTTTTAATGAACTCTTGCTCAATTTTTTAAAGTAAATTTTTGCCCCTTTTTTTTACGATGTTTTTTAACAAGAAACCAAATAAGTGAATTAAGAATGATAAGAACAAAAATTCAGATGATGAAAACCCTAGGAACTGAATTTAAAAACATGAGGGATAATAAAATTAGTATGATGTTTTTTTTTACTTCCTTCTTTTTTTTAAGGAACTCTTGCTCAATTTTTTAAAGCAAATTTTTGCCCTTTTTTTTACGATTTTGTTTTTGAACAAGAAACCAAATTGCACTAGGACTAAGACTCTTTTTTTTTTACGAAATTTTAATTTTTGGAAGAAGAAACTAAATTATAGTAGGACTAGAACTAGGACTCTCTCTCTCTCTCTTTGGAAGGAATTAGAAGAACATTATGTAACATCCCTAATTTTGTTTCATTTATTAATAAAGGTACATAAGTATTTAATGTAACATCCATAATTTCATTTCTTTCATTAACAAAGGTACATAAATAATTAATTAAGGAAATAAAATTTATTAGACAATTTTTAGATATTTAAGGAAATATAATCCTTAGAAATTCTTCACCTTATGTATATGTATCGAAAATGTTTCTAACATTAAGGGAATAGGTAAAGAGAGAAAACCTAATAGAAAAAATTAGAAATAACATATTAAAGAGAGGAAAAATTCTTGGGTAAAGAAGATAAATTTTTGTGATGTAAGTAAATGTTTTAAAATTTCAAGAAGATTGGATTAGGGTAATTTTTTTTCTAATTCAAGAGCTAGAGTTACTAAGTTTAACATCTCCACTCATAAATTGAGCTTTCAACTATGGACACTTCATATAGAGTTTTTTCCCTTCACATGAATTTCTAGCAAGCTAATAGAATATCCCAAGTAAGAAATAAAACATAGACTTGGATTAGGATATAGAAGTTGGACCGATAGCCCAAAAATCATGAAAATGTGACCAAACCCTTCATGAAAGGTAGAATTTCAGCCAAAACAAAGGAAATGGGTAAGAATAAGCTCAAATCCAAGAAGGAAAAATAAGAATCATGTGAGAAAATAGTAGTGTAATAATAATCAAGATTAGGTCATATGGATTTAAAATAAAACATCTATATTCTACATTCATAATTTAATAATACATGGCTTTAGGACAAAGCATCTATATTCTATATTCATAATTTCAACAAGTGGGTAATAATACATAGCATTATGACAAAACATCTTTATCTTACACAAATAATTTTAGCCAAGCAAGGGAGATTCAAGGGATGTAAATTTGCCACCTAAAAAGGCAAACCTATCATAATTGATTAAGACAAAAGAAAAATAAAAAGAAATCCTAAATCAAAGGGACCTTGTCCCTTGTCTTAAGAACATTTTAACATGATTTTTAAAATACAAATCTCTTTTTGCTATACATATCTTGACTAAAGGAGAGGAAGACAAGAACATGAGTTGTTTTTCCCTAAAAAACAACCAAGTACATCCTAATTGTGATAATGTAGACCTATGGCTATGAAAGGTGAACCACATGATAGTTTATTTAAGCAAAACCCAACCTTATAACATTATAATTTCGTCCAAGTGAGGGAGAGAAAAAATCATAACCAAGGTAGAGTGAGGAAAGAAGAGAATGAGAGGATAATAGAGGAAGAAAGAGGAAGGAGAAGTTTAGAGGACTAAGTACTGAAGGTAAGTTAGCTTAATCTCCACTTGAATCTATCTTTCTTCTTCATTCTTGGGGTTCAAAAACTCACCCTCCTTCTCTTATTTAAGTTGCTAGAAAAGCTAAGGGAAGGGAGGAATCTTGCTACTTCCTTCAAGAGAAAACAAGAAAAAGAATTTACTAAGTGAGCTATGGAGATCTTTAGGTAGGTTTAACAATATTTTTTTAAGAAAAGCTTTACAATTAGAAACATTTATATGGGATTTTGATCCTTGAACTTTGATGAAATTTACTATATTTGTTACCTGGAAGATTGGCCATGGATTTTGCTATATCATGTTACATGTTGATCTTGCAAGTGATGTATGTTTGAATACTTAGGTTGGTGTGTAATGTTTTACATAGGTATGGCTATGGGTGGCAAACATTTTAAGATTTTTATGCTGCTATTTAGTATATTTAAATGTGGTGAAAAATTGATGAAATATGAGTAGATGTAAATTAAGAAGAAAATGGAAGAGGACATAATAAAATGATGAACTAAAACTTTAGAAAATGTTTGGCTAGGAAACTGGATTTCAGAGTAATCAGTGAAGCTTATGTTTTTCAAATTCTAGGAAGAATTGGTTAATAATTAAAAGAAATGGTTAATATGAAAAATATAGATATATGTCTCACAGAGTTTTAGCCACTTGAATCACTCAATTTGGAGTCCATATGAGGTAGATATGGTCAGATTAGTAAGTAGTGGTCAGAAAATGGTTAAACGGGAAAGAATCTGTTAGGAAAGCTTTTGTGTTTGAATTTTTGGGAATATTATGTAAGAAATTAAAATAACTGGTTAACATTATATATATATATATATATATATATATATATATATGTCTCACAAAAATTTAGTCACTGGAATAACTTAATTTGGAGTTCATATGAGGGATATATGGTAAAATTAGTAAGTAAAGGTCAGAACTTACTTGAGAAGAAATAATGTTTAACTTGAGAGTGTAATATCACCAAGATTCCTTAAGCCTTTACTAAACTATTCAACATATTAGTTTGAGATAATTGTTTTATCTTTAAATAGATACCAAGATCACCTAATTTGGAGTTAAAATGAGATATTTATGCTCTCATTAGTGAGATAAGGTCAGGGAGGACAAAAACTTGCATCAGGGAATAACATAACATAAAGCATGGCCATGTTCCAAGGCACCACCAGGCCATGTTCTGTGCTGGAAAGGAAATTTTGAAGCCTAAAGCATAGTTGTTTTACAGGAAATGGCCAAGCTGTGTTATAGGATAAGTTTAGGCCATGTTGAAAATTGGTAAAGCTTATTTTCAACATTTTTTTACCCTAAATGAACCTCCTTAATTATAGGATATTAATAGAAACCAAATTGAATAAAAATGCCATATTAAATTTGTGAGAACATGTGTTGGAAATGATATAAGTAGGAGGAAAGTGACTAGAGGACAAGCATAAAGAAAATGAACAGATAAAAATAATATTTAAAAAAGAAGAAGAATCTTATAAATGAAAATAATAAATAACTAGTGTATGCCATAGCCATTGCCATTGCATGAACTCCTTACCATCTTAAGTGTGTAATTTCGACATGAAAATATTTTATAAAGTGATATTTGAAATGATTATGTTCATGTCATGATTACTAATGATTTTTGGTAATGATTATATTTTGATAAAAAAATATGGCATGTGAGTATAATGAACATACTTGTTATTGAAATCATATTTTTGGCTATTAATGAGAAAAGAAAATAAAAGAAAATAAAAGAAATAAGCACGGTCATATGGTTGTCCGTGTGGTGCACTAGTAGGGTACGTCCTACCAACGGCTATGGTTATGTTAATGAGAAAAGAAAGAGAAAATGTGCCATGTTGAACGGAGCGAGAAAAGCCCGTACCGAAAAGTAGAAAGTACTCACCCTGACCAGAGTAGCTTGATATGAAAATAAGTTGATAGCCATCATATAATAATATGAAAATAGTTATACATGCCATACATGTCATTACTATATGATTTTCATGTGCATAGATAAAGTGCATTCATGTGACCTAAGATATTTGCTGTAGCTTATACAGATGAACATGACATGATGATTTACATTGATGATAATTGTGATTTATTGTTGAACCTACTGCAATTTAATTCTCACTATATTTCCATAACATGTTGAGAAAACTAGTTTTACAGATTTTTCTTTCGCTCTGGCTCTTAGTGTACGTTGGATCGAGTTACTCTATGTTGGGCAGATCCCAGGTATTAATAAGGTGTTTGTGGTCGAGTTAGCTAAGATCCTGGTGAAGGTGCAACCACCCACACCCGTAACGTCGAAACTGGTCAATATAGATGAATAATGTAACATCCCGTAATTTATAGATATTTTCCTTAGAAATTCTTCACCTTACATATATGCATAGAAAATGTTTCTACCATTAAGAGAACAAATAAAGAGGAAAAACTTAATAGGAAAAACATAAATTAGAAATAACATACTAAAGAGATGCAAAATTCTTGGATAAGGAAGATAAATTTTTAGAAACAAGTAAAGGTCTTAAAATTTCAAGAACATTGGATTAGGGTAATTTTTCCTAATTCAAGAACTAGAGTTACTAAGTTTAAAACATTTACCCATACATTGGGCTTTTAGCTATGGACATATCATGTAGAGTTTTTTCCACTTCATATAAGTTTCTAGCAAGCCCATTGGATAACCTAAGCAAGAAATAAAACATAGACTTGGATTAGGATATAGTAATTGGACCAATAGCCCAAAAATTATGAAAATATGACCAAACCCTGCAAGAAAGGTAGAATTTTATCCAAAGTAAAGAAAATGGGTAGGAATAAGCCCAAATCCAAGAGGAAAAATAAAATAAAATAAATTAGGTGATGATATAATAATGTAATAAAAATAAAGATTAGGTTACATGACATTAAGACAAAAATTTAGCAAGTGGTGTGATTCTACATTCGTCATTTTGGCAAGTGGCATAATAATACAAGGCTTTAGCACAAAAACATCTATATCCTACACTCATAATTTTAGCAAGTGGTATGATAATACATGGTATTAGGACAAAAAATTCCTATCCCACACAAATAATATAAACCAAATAATGGAGATTCAAGGGCTAAAAATTTGCCACCTAACAAGGCAAACCTATCATACTTATTTAAGACAAAAGAAAATGGAAATGAATCCCTAAATCAAAGGGACCTTGTCCCTTATCTTAAGAACATATCATCATAATTTTCAAAATGCAAATCTCCTTTTCCTATGCATATCTTGACTAAGGAAGAGGAAGACAAGAACATAAGTTGTTTGTTTTCCAAAAATTCAATAAAGTGTATCCTAATTGTGATAAGGTAGACCCATGATCATGAAAGGTGAATTATTTGGTGGCCTATATAAGAAAACCCACCCTTACAACATTAGAATTTTGTCCAAGTGAGGGAGAGGAAAAAAATAGAAGCAAGGTAGAGTGAGGAAAGGAGAGGAAGAAAGGAAGAAAGAGGAAGTAGAAGTCTAGGAGACTAAGTGCTCCAGGTAAGTTTAACAATATTTCTTTTTGAAGAAAACATTTGAAACTTATAATATTTATATGAGATTTTGATCTTAGAACTTTGATGATTGGTCATGGATGTTGCTATATCATGTTACATATTAATCTTGCATCTGATGTATGTTTGAATACTTAGGTTGGTGTAGATAGTTCTGCATGGGTATGGCTATGGTTGGCAGAATTTTTAGCTTTGGTATTTTAATTTCTGGGAACAATCTATAAGGAATTAACATAAATGGTTAACATAAGAATTAAATATATATGTGTCACGGATTTTTATCCACTAGAATTATTCAATTTGGAGTCCATATGAGGTAGCTATGGTCTGATTAGTAGTCAAAGGTCAAAAAATGGGTCATCAGGGAAGAATATGTTAGGAAGCTTCGGTATTTTAGTTTCTGGGAATTATCTGTAGGGAATTAAAATAAATGGTTAACATAATAATTAAAGATATGTGTGTCATGGATTTTTACCCACTGGAATCATTCAATTTGGAGTCCATATGAGGTACCTATGGTCTGATTAGTAGTCAAAGGTTAGAAAATGGGTCATTAGGGAAGAATATGTTAGGAAGCTTCGGTATTTTAATTTCTGGGAATTATATGTAGGGAATTAAAATAAATGGTTAACATAATAATTAAAGATATGTGTGTCATGGATTTTTACCCACTGGAATCATTCAATTTGGAGTCCATATGAGGTAGCTATGGTCTGATTAGTAGTCAAAGGTCAGAAAATGGGTCATCAGGGAAGAATATGTTAGGAAATCTTCGGTATTTTAATTTCTGGGAATTATCTATAGGGAATTAAAATAAATGGTTAACATAATAATTAAATATATGTGTGTCATGGATTTGTATCCACTAGAATCATTCAATTTGGAGTCCATATGACGAATATATGAGCCAATTAGTAGTCAAAGGTCAGAAAATGGGTCATCAGGGAAGAATATGTTAGGATAGCTTCGGTATTTTAATTTCTGGGAATTATTTGTAGGGAATTAAAATAAATGGTTAACATAAGAATTCAAGATATATGTGTCATGGATTGTTAGCCACTAGAATCACTTAAGTTGGAGTCCATATGAGGTAGATATGTTCCGATTAGTAGGTAGAGGTCAGAACCTATCCGAGAAGAAATAACATATACATTTAGGGAGTAATATCACCTTGATTTTTTAATATTTTGCTACAATGTTCAACATAATAGTTTTAGATAATTGTTTTATCTTGAAATTGACACCAAGATCGCCTACATCAGAGTTAAATTAAGGGAGTTATGCTCTGATTAGTAAGAGAAGGTTAGATAGGATGAAAACCTGCATCAAGAAAATAAAGAAATAAAATTATTATTTAAAAAGAAGATGAATCTTAATAAATGAATAGTATAGGCATAACCATTTCCATTGTATGAACTTCTTACCATCTTAAGTGTGAAATTATGACAGTGAAATATTTTATAAAGTGCTATTTGAAATGGTTATGTTCATGGCATGATTACAAATGATTTATGGTAATAGTTATATTTTGATGAACATACTTGTTATTGAAAGCATATTTTTGGCTATCATTGTGAAAAGAAAAGAAATAAGCACGGTCACATGGCAATCCGTGTGGTGCACCAGTAGGGGACGCCTTACCAACGGTTATGATCATGATAATGAGAAAAGAAAGAGAAAGTGGGTCATGTCGGATGGAGCAAGAAAAGCCCGTATCGGAGAGTAGAGGATACTGATATGATATTTTGAAAATAGTTAATCCTATCATACATATCATTACAGTATGATTCTTATGTGCGTAGATATAATGCATTCATGTGACCAAAGATATTTTCTGTAGTTTATACAGTTGAACATGACGTGATGAGCTTTATTGATGATGATTTATACTAGGATTTAATTCTCACTATATTTCCATATAATGTTCAGGAAATTAGTTATGCAGATTTTCTATAGCTCTGGCTTTTAGTGCACATTGGATCGAGTTATTCTATGATGGGCAGATCCTAAATAAAATGTTTGTGAGTGAGTTGGCACAGATCCCGGTGAAGGTGCAACCACCCGCACCTGTATCTCTGAAATTGGTCAACCAAAATAAACAAGATGTAAATATCTATGTCTTTGATATGTTGCATGTATGTTTTGATTAATGACATGTATGTGAACTCAATATTGTATAAAAATAAAATAAAAAAAAGAATGTTACATAATTGGTATCAGAGCAGGTCGATCCTAAATGGCCAGTGGGTGGATGGTTATCTGAATCGATCTTATAGTGTCTTGAGTATGTTGTGGTTGTGCTGTGTAGGGGATCAGTGACTCATATAGGCAAGAAATTGCTAGTGTTTCCTATCTATATGCCGAGGTGGTGTTATGATTGCTGTGAAATATTTTTTGAAACTAACTATTGGGCTTGATCACCTCAATAGCAGCATAAATTTATTTTTCCCACAGTAGGAAATAGCACCACCAAGGCGGAATCCGGCAAACAATGTGGAGGAAATCTTGCACAACCTTGCCACAGCAATTCGAGAATTTGGTATTGATTTACTCCTTAGAACCCAACTAGTGTCTATATCCCTATATAGAATGATATCGATCGAATTAAAAAAAAAATAGTTACAAGACTTGTTAGACAAGGTATTTAAATACCCCAGTACTTTTATTCGGAGTGCTCCAGTTCTATCTATGAAAAAGAAAGATGGATCACTATGACTATGCATAGATTATAGACAGTTGAATAAGGTGACAATGTAGAATAGAAACCCATTAGCTCGTATAGATTACCTATTTGACCAGTTATAAGGTGTTCAATATTTTTCCACAAAATAAATTTGGGATATGAGTAACATTAATTAAGGATAAGAGAAGAGGATGTAGGACTTATTTTGGGCATTATGAGTTCTTGGTGATGCATTTAAATTGACAAATCTTTAGCTGCATTCATAGATTTAATGGATAGTAATTAGGAACAATTTTTTATTATATATGGATGATATACAAGAATATTTCAAAAGTTCAGAGGATTATAAGCAACATTCAAAGATAGTTTTACCAACTCTAAAGGAGTATGGTTGGTAAATATGGTATCCAAGTAGACTCTAAGAAAGTAAAAGTAGTACAAAAAATAGCTACATTTTACTACATTTAAAGATGAAGATCCAAATCCAATTTACGCTTCCTGCAGTTATCTGCCGTCCATTCTATTTGAGTAATAGTTGGGTCAGGTACATGAACATAAGCTTGTAAAGCATCAATCAACTCTTCAGCATTTGAAGCTGAGATGAGAATTCGTCGTGCTGAGTGTGAGATAAACCTCTGTTCCACAGCTTGATCTAGAAAAGATAACAAACCATCAAAGAAGTTATTAACATATAACAAACCTATCGGTTTGTGATGCATATTCAGTTGTGCCCAAGAGACTATTTGAAAAATCTCCTCTAGAGTACCAAAACCACCTGGTAAGGCAATGAAGGCGTCAGCATTGCTCATCATTCTAGCCATGCGTTCATGCATGGAAGCTACCCTATATTCTTCCCCAATTGTCTTCCCTATGTTGCCGGATGTAGCTAGAGCTGTAGGAATAATACCTAGAACTTGGCATCCCCCTACATGTGCAGCTGTAGCCACACACCCCATTAATCCACAGTTACCTCCACCATACACTAAATGAATTTTTCTCCTAGCCACACCATACCCAGATTTTGTGCTGCTTCAACATACTCCTCATCTTTTCCAGGACTGGAACCACAAAAGACACAGATATTTCGAAACTGACTGAATGCGGTTCCCTCCATAATTTTATCACCTTAACTTTGAGTATAGACAAAGATACTAATGTAAGTATTTATAGAACTCAGAGAAGGGAATATTTATAATAGCTATGCGAATAGGCCAGGTATTATTAGAACAACTATGTGAGTGATTGGTGGATATCAGCTAAATAAAAAAAAATTTCAAAAATGACGGCAAGCATGTATATGTACAATAGTATGACTGTGACCCATATTAAGCACATAAAGAGCATAAGATAAGATATCACCAGAAATCTGTCTTTATCTTGTTGTCTTTGATGAAGCATTGATGTCTTGATTCTTGTAGAAAAGTTGTAGGTGATAGCCGTCATTGAAAAAAAAATGCAATCAAATGATTTATTTTGTATTCCCAATGTTTTTGCCAGTCGACTATCAGTATTATTAAGTCGACTAGCTATTTTGAGAAATTTTAATTTGGACTGGTTATTTTACAGTTAATTGATTACATCTATTTTGAAACAATCAACTGCATCCTACCAGTTAACTACATATTCTTTGATTTTCACAGACTTTTATAAGCTCAGAAATGTTTCTTTTTCCATGTGATATCTTTCCACCGAATACCAATAGATTTAAAGTAAATTCTGACACATATATTCAAAATTTGCGGCTACCGATTTTTGCTGAAATCATAGATAGATTTTGTTTACAGATTTTCAAGAATTACGGCCACCGATTTTAATATTTTTCAATGCTTTGTCGAAATTTTTGACTTTCGCTTTTGGCACGATTCTCTATTATGCTTTTCGTTTGTTTCACTCATTAACGGTTGGCATTAAATGCAAGGTTATTTTCCCTCATTACAATGAAAGATAATTTCTTTTCTTTGAAACTCGGTTATTGTGGTGTCTAAGTTGTTAGTAGGTTAAAGTAATGAAAGTTTGAAAAAAATGGACGGATGATGGTCTTATGGTGTTTTGACGAATGTAATCAAGAGAATTAGTGGCGTTGAAGTTCTTGAGGAATAAAATATAGGAAATAGGATTTAAATTAGTCTTTGAACTCTTAATTTGGAAATATAGAGAATATTCTGAGAACCATGTCTGAAAATAATGTAAGTGATCAAGATATTTGTGTTAAAGGATTATATCATGCTAAATTGAGTCTAGTATCGAGGATTTAAATTATGTTGGAATTGAGAATTCATGTATGAGTAATTGTTAGGAAAAATCTTCTTGAAATGATTGGGTGAATTAAATGGGATTGACATAAGTTAGAATGAGGTGCTTTTGGAGATGATAAAAGAAATAATTGAAATTTTTGACAATGAGTTTAATGGTGTAAATAAGTTGGTATAGAATTACTGTGATGAGGTAAGTTGGAATTATTAGACATGTATCAATGGTACATAAATGTTATTAAAGGTTTGAAGGATTTAGTGCAACGTATGTTTAACATATTGATTAAAGGATTTGAGGATAAAAATAGATGATAGATTAAGACGATGATATTGATATATAAAAAAAAATGACTTGATAGAAGTTTAGAATAAGAAAAGATAGTTACCCAATATGAAGGTGAATATGTTCCTTTATGTGTGTGTTTTCTTATATCAACCCATAGATATATCCATGCGAGCTAGAGGATATCAATTGAAGAACTTATGAGTGAAAGAAATCCTTATGGTTAAGTTATATGGCAAAATCACTCAAGTGAATAGACATATTAAAACGTAAAGATATTATACAGAAAAGATATCCCTAATTATTTAGGTAATAAGCTTGGTAACTCTAAATAATACCTTAATTTCATTCCCTACATGTGGTAGGATGGATTGAAATTCGGGGACTGAATTTCTGAAGGGGGGAAGAATGTAACATCCCGTAGTTTTTAGATATTTTTCTTAGAAATTCTTCACCTTACATATATGCATAGAAAATGTTTCTACCATTAAGAGAACAAATAAAGAGGGAAAACTTAATAGGAAAAACATAAATTAGAAATAATATACTAAAGAGATGCAAAATTCTTGGATAAGGAAGATAAATTTTTAGAAACAAGTAAAGGTCTTAAAATTTCAAGAACATTGGATTAGGGTAATTTTTCCTAATTCAAGAATTAGAGTTACTAAGTTTAAAACATTTACCATACATTGGGCTTTTACCTATGGACACATCATGTAGAGTTTTTTCCACTTCATATAAGTTTCTAGCAAGCCCATTGGATAACCTAAGAAGCAAGAAATAAAACATAGACTTGGACTAGGATATAATAATTGGACCAATAGCCCAAAAATTATGAAAATATGACCAAGCCCTCCAAGAAAGGTAGAATTTTATCCAAAGCAAAGAAAATGGGTAGGAATAAGCCCAAATCCAAGAGGAAAAATAAAATAAAACAAATTAGGTGATGATATAATAATGTAACAATAATAAAGATTAGGTTACATAACATTAAGACAAAAATTTAGCAAGTGGTGTGATTCTACATTCATTATTTTGGCAAGTGGCATAATAATACAAGGCTTTAGGACAAAAACATCTATATCCTACACTCATAATTTTAGCAAGTGGTATGATAATACATGGTATTAGGACAAAACATTCCTATCCCACACAAATAATATCAACCAAATAATGGAGATTCAAGGGCTAGAAATTTGCCACCTAACAAGGCAAACCTATCATACTTGTTTAAGACAAAAGAAAATGGAAATGAATCCCTAAATCAAAGGGACCTTGCCCCTTATCTTAAGAACATATCATCATAATTTTCAAAATGCAAATCTCCTTTTCCTATGCATATCTTGACTAAGGAAGAGGAAGACAAGAACATAAGTTGTTTGTTTTCCAAAAATTCAACAAAGTGTATCCTAATTGTGATAAGGTAGACCCATGATCATGAAAGGTGAATTATTTGGTGGCCTATAAAAGAAAAACCACCCTTACAACATTAGAATTTCATCCAAGTGAGGGAGAGGAAAAAATAGAAGCAAGGTAGAGTGAGGAAAGGAGAGGAAGAAAGGAAGAAAGAGGAAGTAGAAGTCTAGGAGACTAAGTGCTCCAGGTAAGTTTAACAATATTTCTTTTTGAAGAAAACTTTTGAAACTTATAATATTTATATGAGATTTTGATCTTAGAACTCTGATGATTGGTCATGGATGTTGCTATATCATGTTACATATTGATCTTGCATGTGATGTATGTTTGAATACTTAGGTTGGTGTAGATAGTTCTGCATGGGTATGGCTATGGTTGGCAGAATTTTTAGCTTCGATATTTTAATTTCTGGGAACAATCTATAAGGAATTAACATAAATGGTTAACATAAGAATTAAATATATATGTGTCACGGATTTTTATCCACTAGAATTATTCAATTTGGAGTCCATATGAGGTAGCTATGGTCTGATTAGTAGTCAAAGGTCAAAAAATGGGTCATCAGGGAAGAATATGTTAGGAAGCTTCGGTATTTTAGTTTCTGGGAATTATCTGTAGGGAATTAAAATAAATGGTTAACATAATAATTAAAGATATGTGTGTCATGGAGTTTTACGCACTGGAATCATTCAATTTGGAGTGCATATGAGGTAGCTATGGTCTGATTAGTAGTCAAAGGTCAGAAAATGTGTCATCATTGAAGAATATGTTAGGATAGCTTCGGTATTTTAATTTCTGGGAATTATCTGTAGGGAATTAAAATAAATGGTTAACATAAGAATTCCAGATATATGTGTCATGGATTGTTAGCCACTGGAATCACTCAACTTGGAGTCCATATGAGGTAGATATGTTCCGATTAGTAGGTAGAGGTCAGAACCTATCCCAGAAGAAATAACCTATACATTTAGGGAGTAATATCACCTTGATGTTTTAATATTTTGCTACAATGTTAAACATAATAGTTTTAGATAATTGTTTTATCTTGAAATTGACACCAAGATCACCTACATCAGAGTTAAATTGAGGGAGTTATGCTCTGATTAGTAAGAGAAGGTTAGATAGGATGAAAACCTGCATCAAGAAAATAAAGAAATAAAATTAGTATTTAAAAAGAAGATGAATCTTAATAAATGACTAGTATAGCCATTGCCATTGTATGAACTTCTTACCATCTTAAGTGTGAAATTCTGACATGGAAATATTTTATAAAGTGATATTTGAAATGGTTATGTTCATGGCATGATTACCAATGATTTATGGTAGTAGTTATATTTTGATGAACATACTTGTTATTGAAAGCATATTTTTGGCTATCATTGTGAAAAGAAAATAAATAAGCACGGTCACATGGCAATCCGTGTGGTGCACCAGTAGGGGACGCCTTTCCAACAGTTATGATCATGATAATGAGAAAAGAAAGAGAAAGTGGGCCATGTCGGACAGAGCGAGAAAAGCCCGTACCGGAGAGTAGAGGATACTCACCCTGACCGGGGTAGCTTGAAATGAGAATAAGTTGATGGCCATCATATGATATTTTGAAAATAGTTAATCCTGTCATACATATCATTACAGTATGATTCTTATGTGCGTAGATATAATGCATTCATGTGATCAAAGATATTTTCTGTAGTTTATACAGCTGAACATGACATGATGAGCTTTATTGATGATGATTTATACTGGGATTTAATTATCACTATATTTCTATATCATGTTCAAAAAATTAGTTATGCAGATTTTCTATAGCTCTGGCTTTTAGTGCACGTTGAATCGAGTTATTCTATGATGGGCAAATCCTAAATAAAATGTTTGTGAGCGAGTTGGCACAGATCCCGGTGAAGGTGCAACCACCTGCACCTGTATCTCCGGAATTGGTCAACCAAAATAAACAAGATGTAAATATCTATGTCTTTGATATGTTGCATGTACGTTTTGATTAATGACGTGTATGTGAACTCAATATTGTATAAAAATAAAATTAAAAAAAGAATGTTACAAATAAGATGTAAACATATATGTGTTTGATTTGTGTATGGATGTTGTTAATTAATGATGTGTAAACCTTAATTATGTTTGGTTAAATTAATTGAATGTTATTATGAGTTAAATAAAGGTAACGACTTTATGGGACTTTAAAATTTTATATCTATGTATATATGTAAACAAAAAATGGAGTTGTTACACATTAACTAGAATTAGGACCCTAATTTGACCTAAAGAAAGGTAGAAGAAGAAGAATGACTCTAGAAAACAAATAGAAAAAGAAAAGATAGGACCCCAACCAAATTTCAAGGAGTTAAAACTCTGATACCAAATGATACGTTTCCTTAAGCCAAGAAATGTAGTGTTTGGCAAAAGTAATGATCATCTTAAAATTTCAATGGATGTTTTGATTGCCACGAGTTGTCTTGATAAGATCGAATTCAATTCTTTGCCCAAGAACCTAGGGAACCTCTCACTTTAGGAGAAATCTCAATTATCATTCATCATAATCTCTAAATTATATGAACATAAAGAACCCTTATATAGTCAAAAAATCCTAAAACTAGTAAGAAACATTTAAAACTCATAATTGGACTTTCAATAAAATATGGCTCAAACAACACTAGTTATTTGGCCCAACTAAACTAACAAAAATAAACCCATAATTAAATTAATATTTGGCCAGCATAAAGAATGAACCCAAATACTAATAATATCCAAAAGAAAGCATATAACATAAAGCATATAATACATCTTTAGTCTATACAGATTTGGGGTTAGTTGTCTTCAAGTCCAACAAGCTCTATTTGGCCTCCAAACTGCTCTCTTTAATGCCATCCTCAAGGTTGCAAAGTGTGACCCACTTTATGTCTTGGTTTGGCCCAAAAACTTCTTCTGTAACCTGCACCAAAATCAAGCCCAATAAAGTTTCTTTGGCTTGCTTTGCTTTACTCTTAGTCATTGGACTGCTTATCCCTTGCAAATGATCTTGAGAACGGTTTGAAATATGCTTGATAGCACCTCGATTTCTATCATTCAAACTATTAAAACAGACATTAGTTGAAAGATGAATTCAAACAAATGACATAAGGATGAAATTTAACGACTCATGAAGGTAGCAGTAATGGAATTACAAACGAAATCTATATGTTTGTATTATTTGTTTGATTCGTGGTTGTTTGTTGCAGAAATGATTCTCTAAAGAGTTGTTTGGTGTAGGGATTCATTTAGATTTTTTAGGGAACTTCATTTAGATAAATAGGATTACCATGTTTGGTGTAAGTTTTGTTGCAATGTTTCCTACAAATTTAAATTTTCCATGGTATTCAATTATCTATCAAATGTGGGTAACTTAATCCCAAGTATAACTATGGAATTTTTTCCCAAGTATTCTTATCCCATGGACATTTTTCAAAAGTTATTGATTAATTTATATGTATGAGATTTTGCCCCAATAGCTTAGTGTAACTTTTAAAAAATATTTTGTGCCTTTGGTCTTCACTATTATCATTTGCAGCATACTAATCTTGCTTTCTGCCATGACTAGACGAGCTCTCATCTTACGGGAGAAGGGGAAATGCAAGGGGACAAAAGAATCAGAAGGAGATTTTTGATAATGCACATAATTTTTAATAGAAATTTAATTCAAAAATTAGGAAAAATTAATTAGATTTTTGTACCCATGCCAAACATATTTCTCATTCATTATTTGAATAATTAATGTATGGATCTACATTTTCTGAATAATTAAATCCCCATGGTAAATTAGAAATTTCCACATCAAACACTACCTAAATATCAACTCATCACCATTAACTTGACCTTTCTCAAATTCAACATCTAAATTATTTGTTGAATTTTATGACTATCATGACTGCTTTTGATAATTAATGTAGATACGCATATCTCTTAAAATTTTTTCATCTCTCCATACACAAAATGTTCGTTTAATAATGTTTCTGAGAGAATACTGGACATGATTAAATACTTCTTGATAACCAGATGGTTCATGGTTACGTTGAAAATCTAGTAGATAATAATTTTTGTCCTTTGTATGGGCCTAAATAACCAGTTAAAATATCACCAGGATTATAATAAGAATATATTCTAAAATATAACTTTTGTAAATTACTATAATAGGAAAATAAGAGAGAGATATATATAGGATTGCGATAAAGAGACATATGGAATTTAATTAAATTAGAAATGTTCTTTTCCTAGACATTTTGAATTTCTGAAAGCTACTCAAAAGCATCTTTTTATTCAAAAGCAACTGTGACTTTTACAAAATACCAAAAAAAGTACCATTAAGAAAATTTAGCCAAACATAAATTTAAGGCTTTCTACAACGACAAACACAAACCACAGTATTACCAAACACAAACTTTAGAAATGTACCTAGCCCACCTGACAAACAGGGGATATTAGGTATTAGAATATATGGAATTGGGAGCTGACAGTGTGCATTAGTCGAACTTAATTTACAGAATTAGATATATTATTATATTAGTTAGAAAAGCAATAGTATGTGGGACGGGGCACCGGCCCTGCAACAACGGCGACAACTCCTTCACTAGTAGAATAATTAACAAGCAACCCAAAGTTCATTAAAATTTTCTAAGTACGCTTGAATATTGGTAAAATGCAGCAGACCAATTGGAATTAATATTAATTAATTGGCATTACGGTCCCCAAAGTCAGACCTAATATAATAAATGATAACTTGTTCTTATAAACTAAGATACAGAATCTAAGATATATATATTTTATAAAGAGGGCCGGTGTCAACGTGAGAAAAAGTCGTCTCCCCTTAATTGCTATATATATAAATACATGTACAGCTCGTGAGTCACTCAATTTGATCTCCTACACAAAAGTAAGGAAAAAAACAAAGTGGGTTCGGATCTAGAGAGATCACTAGAGACTAAAGAGGCTTTCATCTGCTTACTATTATAATCAGAGTTGCCAGCTTCCTATTTTGAATATGAATTGCTTTCTGGTTTGTCGGTCTCGCTTGTGGATAGCCACCATTGTGTTTTACACATGCATTTGGATCCCGTTGCTGCAACTCAAGGGGGTTATTGCAACTGTGCTGCCTCTCATAACACTTTTCTCTAATTATAGCACCAAAGGTAGGGCGATGCGGAAGGAGTGGCCAGAGGTTCCTTTATTTCCCGTCGCAAGGTACGAGGATTTGCAGACCCATTCCTTTGTTGAAAACATAGACGAGGTTTGCTCCGTTTGCTTGTTGGAGTTTGAGGGTGATGATGTAGTGAGCAAGTTGGGAAGATGTGGGCATATGTTCCATGTAAACTGCATTGAGGGATGGCTACACCGGAACCACTTCACTTGCCCACTCTGTAGATCTTTTTTATTTTCTGATCAACATATTCTTAATAATAATAGATAAACAATATTTCTTCTTGTCAAATTTGCTAGTGCAAATTAGCCTCACCTATAATATAATGTATCGCAGCGCCCCTCATCTCTATTTTGTTAGTTCTATGATGCAATTGATATGATGAGTGGCATGGACACATGATATAACAACTTGACATGTGGCATTTCTTTTATGAGTAGGAACAACTTTTATTATTTTATTTTAATTTTTAGTATTAGGAATTAGTTTCACTTTTTTTTGAAAAAATTATTTTTTTTACCAATAGGATTGAAGCTAAAAATTGATAACAAAAAAATAATAATAATTAGAAAACTATTATTTGTTTCTCCATTAGTATTGCGCGTATTCCATTGATGATATATTCGTTGACAATTTTCTAATTTTTTACATGCATATAATTAAAAAATTTATATAATTATAACAAAAATTTTTGATGGAGGTCTTGTTTAAAATAATTAATGTCAATATAAATAAGTGAAATCGTAATATATATTAAGTTTTTATAACTAGGTCAAACGTTTGATATATATATATATATATATATATATATATATATATATATATATGTGTGTGTGTGTGTGTGTGTGTGTGTGTGTGTGTGTGTGTGTGTGTGTGTGTGTGTGTGTGTGTGTGTGTTTGTTTTCCTGAAAATTTGAATTTATTTTTTATTTTTCAATTTTACAAACATTTTTAATTTCTTTTCACTAGAGAACTAGTTATTCATACTTTTTTTTTAAAGTAATGTATATTTTGCAATGAGGGTAAATTTTAAATGCATACTTAATTTCAAACATTAAATATATTTTATCTTTGATTTTAAATTAAACAATTTTATCTTATACTTAATTATAAACAATTATAATTAAACACCTCTTATCTGTATTAGTGTAAAACGTGCACTGAAATATGCAGAATCCTTTAATTGTATGAAAGTATTAGTAGCCAAAAAATAATTAACAAAGTTTGCAATTGTCTTTTCCAAGAACACACCTCATAGACTCATATAAGAGATATCCAACTCCTTAGGAGTAGAGAACATTGGATCCCTGGATAAATATCTCAGGTTACCATCCTTTATCAACAGATCTATATTTGAGACATTTATCTACGTCAACTAGAGAGTGGAGAAAAGAATTGCAAGCTTGGAAGAGAAATATTTGTCACATGTAGGGCATATAACATTAATTATGTGTTATTCGTGTACTTCCCACACATGCCATATCATGTTTTATTCTACTCACTAAATTATGTAATGAACTCACCAGTATGACGAGACAATTCGTTTGGTGGGATAACAATTCAGGAGCTAGGCTATGCTAGATAAGATGGGAAAAACTATGTAAAAGCTAGAAGGAAGGAGGACTAGGATTAAGAGACTTGAAATCCACCAATCTAACTTTCATAGCTAAAATGGCTTGGAAACTAACCCTCAGATTGCACATAATTTTTTTTTTGCAGGATTTGTAACATCCCTAATTTCGTTTCTTTTATTAATAAAGGTACATAAATATTTAGTTAAAGAAATAAAATTTATTAGATAATTTTTAGATATCTAAGGAAATATAATCCTTAAAAATTCTTCACCTTATGTGTATGCATAAAAAATGTTTCTAACATTAAGGGAATAAGAAGAGAGAGAAAAACCTAATAGAAAAAAAATTGAAATAACATACTAAAGAGTAGTGAAATTCTTGGTTAAGGAAGATAAATTTTTGGAAAATAAGTTAAGATGTTAAAATCTCAAGAAGATTGGATTAGGGTAATTTTTCCTAATTCAAGTGTTAGAGTTCCTAAGTTTAACATCTCCACCCATACATTAGGCTTTCACCTATGGATACTTCATATAGAGTTTTTTCACTTCACATAAGTTTCTAGCAAGCCAATAGGATAGCCCAAGAAAGAAATAAAACATAAACTTGCACTAAGATATAGAAATTGGACCAATAGTCCACAAACCATGAAAATGTGACCAAGCCCTCCATGAAAGATAAAATTTCAGCCAAAGTAAAAAAAAAAGGGTAAGAATGAGCCCAAATCTAAGAGAAAAAAATAAGAATCATGTGAGAAAATAGTAGTGTAATAATAATCAAGATTCGGTCACATGGCATTAAGACAAAACATCTATATCCTACATTCCTAATTTCAACAAGTAAGTAATAATACATGGCATTAGGATAAAACATCTATATCCTACATTCATAATTTCAACAAGTAGGTAATAATACATGGCATTATGACAAAACATCTTTATCTTACACAAATAATTTCAACCAAGCAAGGGAGATTCAAGGGCTGAAAATTTACAACCTAGAAAAGCAAACATATCATACTTGATTATACAAGAGAAAAAGGAAGTGAATCCCTAAATCAGAGGAACCTTGTCCCTTGTCTTAAAAACATTTTATCATAATTTTTAAAATACAAATCTCGTTTTGCTATGCATATCTTGACTAAGGGAGAGGAAGACAAGAACATGAGTTGTCTTTTTCCAAAAAATAACCAAGTACATCCTAATTATGATAAGGTAGACTCATGATTATGAAAGTTGAACAAGTTGATAGTTTATTTAAGTAAAACCCACCCTTATAACATTATAATTTCGTCCAAGTGAGGGAGAGGAAAAACATAAGCAAGGTAGAGTGATGAAAGGAGAGAAAAAAAGGAGAAGAGAGGAAGGAAGAGGAAGGAGAAGTTTAGATGACTAAGTACTCAAGGTAAGTTAACTTAATATTTACTTGAATCCATCTTTTCTCTTCATCCTTAAGGTTCAAAACTCACCCACCTTCTCTTATTTAAGCTGCTAGAAAAGCTAAGGGAAGAAAGGAATCTTGCTATTTTCTTCAAGAAAAAACAAGAAAAAGAATTCACTAAGTAAGTTAGGTTGATCTTTAGGTAGGTTTTGATGTGAACCCCTGATATGAACCTCAACAAGAGTAGTGAGACCCGGAATCAATATGGGATCCGCTTAGAAGGATCGTATTCTAATCAGATTTATAACAAAAATAAATTAAAAATAAAATGACCTTGACCCGTTATCTATAAAGAGATAAGAACCAAAGGTATAAGAAATATCGCAGACGCCACACTCAAGAAAGAGGAAGAAGATTGTGAGTGATAAGTCTTGCTTGAACGCCACAAGATAAATCTTGATAAGTTCAGAAACGTTCTTTAAAGAACCAAAGAGAAAACACTCTCAATAATATAAATGATAATCTGAATTGTTCATGAGCATACATGCCTATTTATAGGCCAATAACCTAAATAAATAAGGAAAAGTAATAGAAAACTCCTATAGAATAAGGAAACCTAGAAATAGGAAACTCCTACAGAGTTAGGAAAACCTTTTCTAGTCAGACAAGGAAAGCTAGGAAAACCTCTTCTAGTCAGACAAGGAAACTATCAAATACTAAACTTGAAACTCCTAGAGAGCTTAGGTAAACCTCTTCTAGTAAAACAAGGAAACCATTAAATACTAAACTTTCCTAGTCAAATAAAGTAAAATAAATCAGAAAAACGCAGCCTAAATTGGGCCATAAAATAACTCATTGATTTTAGGCCTATTTTCAATCTCCAAGCTTGAATCTTCTTGTACTTTAGGTCCATATTTAAATTGGCCGGTCTTGGCCCATATTTAAATGGGTTTTAATGACATGGACCAATTTTGGCTCTTCTTTTGCCGTAATGCAAATATCTCCTTGATAGGCCTCTAGGATTAGACTATTAAGTGCTTCTTTGAATATTCTAGCCCGAGCTCTTATAATAGGTCCAACTGGGACTTGAAGTGGGTCCGCATTCCATTTCCGTTTGTCAGTCCTAGCCATGATCTCATCATTCCCCTCCTCTTGAAAAGGATTTGTCCTCAAATCATCACCTACATCAAATGCAGACAAGTCAGAAACATTAAAAGTTGCACTAACATTATACTCACCTGGAAGATCTAATTTGTAGGCATTATCATTGATCCTTTCAATCACTTGAAATGGACCATCCCCTCTTAGATGTAATTTAGATTTCCTTTGAGCTGGGAATCTTTCCTTCCTCATATGCAACCAAACCCAATCACCGGGCTCAAATACAACTTTTTTGCGCCCCTTATTAGCTTGTTTGACATATTGCTCAGTTTTTCTCTCAATGTTTTGTCGAGCCTTTTCATGAATCTGCCTAACAAATTCAGCTTTCTTCTTTCCATCTAAGTTAACACGCTCAGCCATAGGTAAAGGAGTTAAATCTAAAGGAGTTAATGGATTAAACCTATACACAATTTCAAAAGTTGAAAACTTAGTTGCAAAATGTACGCTCCTATTATATGCAAACTCAACATGTGGCAAACATTCCTCCCATGATTTCAAATTTTTTTGTATTATTGCACATAAAAAAGTAGATAAAGTCCTATTAACTACTGCAGTTTGACCGTCAGTTTGTGGATGACAAGTAGTAGAAAATAAAAGTTTTGTCCCTAACTTACCCCACAAAGTCTTCCAAAAATAGCTTAAGAATTTTGCATCTCTGTCAGACACAATATTCCTAGGCATGCCATGCAATCTCACAATTTCTTTGAAAAACAAATCAGCAATATGTGAGGCATCATCAGTTTTATGACATGGTATGAAATGTGCCATTTTAGAAAACCTATCAACAACCACATATATTGAATCCATACCCCTTTTTGACCTAGGTAAGCCTAATACAAAATCCATAGATATGTCCATCCAAGGTTTATTGGGTATAGGCAAAGGAGTATATAACCCATGAGGTTTAGTTGTAGATTTAGCTTGTCTACAGATGATACACTTTTCACATATCCGTTCTACATCACGTTTCATATGAGGCCAGAAGAAATGTTCATGCAAAACAGCCCAAGTCTTGGATATGCCAAAATGTCCCATCAAAGCACCTCCATGAGCTTCTCTAACAAGCAAGTCACGTAATGAACATTTAGGCACACACAATTTATTTTCTCTAAACAAAAATCCATTATGCCTAAAGAACTTACCAAATGCAACTTTCTCACATGCATTGAATACATTACAAAAATCAAAATCATCAACATACAAGTCTTTTATATATTCAAACCCAAGCAATTTTGCATCTAAAGTAGAAAGTAAAACATTCCTTCTAGACAATGCATCAGCCACAATGTTTTCCTTACCTTTCTTGTACTTAATCACATAAGAAAATGTTTCAATAAACTCTACCCATTTGGCATGTCGCTTGTTTAGCTTGTGTTGACCCTTCAAATGCTTTAAAGATTCATGATCAGTGTGAATCACAAACTCTTTTGGCCAAAGATAGTGTTGCCAAGTTTTCAATGCCCTAACCAATGCATACATCTCTTTGTCATATGTCGGATAGTTTAGGGCTGCTCCACTTAGTTTTTCACTAAAGTAGGCAATGGGACGCCCTTCTTGCATTAGAACAGCTCCAATACCTGTTCCTGAGGCATCACACTCAATTTCAAAAGTTTTTGTGAAGTTAGGTAAAGAAAGTAAGGGTGCATTAATCAATTTTTCTTTAATCAAATTAAATGCCTTTTCTTGTTCATTACCCCACTTAAACTCCACATTCTTTTTTATGACTTCAGTCAAAGGTGCAGCTAGGCTACTAAAATCTTTTACAAACCTTCTATAAAAGCTAGCTAACCCATGAAAACTTCTAACATTACCCACATTTGTAGGGCTTGGCCAATCTTGAATTGCCTTTACCTTTTCTTCATCCACCTCAATTCCTTTAGCACTAATAACAAATCCAAGGAATACAAGTTTATCTGTGCAAAAGGTACACTTCTTGATGTTAGCAAACAATTTTTCTTTTCTCAAAACATCTAAAACAAGTTTTAAATGCTCAACATGTTCATTCAAACTTTTGCTATAAATCAGAATATCATCAAAGTACACAACCAAAAATTTGCCAATAAAAGTATGCAAAACATGATTCATCAGTCTCATGAAAGTACTTGGTGCATTAGTTAATCCAAATGGCATAACTAACCACTCATATAAACCATATTTTGTTTTAAAAGCAGTTTTCCATTCATCTCCTTCTCTCATTCTAATTTGATGATATCCACTTTTAAGATCAATTTTTGTAAAAACACAAGAACCATGCAATTCATCAAGCATATCATCTAATCTAGGAATGAGATGTCTATACTTTACAATGATATTATTAATAACACGGCAGTCAACACACATCCTCCATGTCCCATCCTTCTTAGGCACAAATAACACCAGAACTGCACAAGGACTCATGCTCTCTCGCACATACCCCTTCTCCATGAGCTCTCCAACCTACTTTTGAACCTCTTTTGTCTCCTCCAGATTGCTTCTATAGGCTGGCCTATTTGTAATTGATGCTCCGGGTATAAAATCTATTTGATGCTCAATTCCCCTAATTGGTGGTAAGCCATTGGGTATTTTTTCGGGGAATACATCATCACAATCCTGCAAAAGAGAAACTACAACACTAGGAAAAGAAAAGTTAAATTCATTAATACTTAAACAAGTCTCTTTGTACAAGAGTACAATTAAAGGCTTATTTAAACACAATGCTCTTTTGGCTTCACTCTCTCTTGCATAAAAATTCATTTGTTTTCTCTCTCTTTCTCTTGATTCAACCTCTCTTTCTTTTGAAACATCACTCACTTTTTTTATGTCACTCTCTTTTTTCAACTTCACTTGATCTTCAAACACTTGCTTTAGAGTTAAGGGCACAAGAGTGATTTTTCTCTTATCATGTACAAATGAGTATCTATTGGTATAACCATCATGAATTACATGTCTATCAAATTGCCATGGTCTTTCCAAAAGAATATGTCCTGCCTGCATTGGCACCACATCACATAAAACTTCATCTTTGTACTTTCCAATGGAGATTGACACCAACACCTGTTTAGTCACCTTAATTTCTCCACAATCATTCAACCATTGTAGCTTATATGGCTTTGGATGCTTTAAAGTGGCCAAACTCAATTTTTCAACCAAACTAGTGCTAGCTACATTAGTACAGCTTCCCCCATCAATAATCATGCTACATACTTTATTATTAACATGACATCTAGTATGAAAAATATTTTCTCGTTGTACCTCTTCATGTTGTTTGATTTGCACACTAAGGGCTCTCCTTGTAATCAAAAGTTCTCCATCAACGGGATACTCAACATCACTTGCATCCTCCAAAGGGGGCATAGACTCGTTATCGGACTCACCTTCGGTCTCAATGTCACCATCTTCTTTCAATATCATTACTCTTTTATTTGGACATTGACTAGCAATATGACCCATTCCCAAACACTTAAAACATTTAACATCTCTAGTTCTAGAAGGTTGGGAAACAGTTTTACCTGCATTTGGTGTGCCTCTATTTTTAATTTCTTTAGAGGGTTTGTCCTTGGATTTTTCATCCCTCCTACTCCAATTCGACTTCCATGTTGAAGAAGAACTCGAATTTTGTCCCATTCTTGAGGATCCCTTCCTTTTTAGTTGTTGCTCTACCTTTATGGCGATGTGCACCATGTCATCCAACTCCACATAATGTTGCAACTCTACCACATTCGCTATATCACGGTTTAAGCTGACTAAGAATCTTGCCATTATAGCTTCTCGGTCCTCCTCCACATTGGCTCGAATCATGGTTATCTCCATCTCCTTATGGTAGTCTTCAACACTTTTAGAACCTTGAGTAAGGCTTTGCAATTTCCTAAACAAGTCCCTATGGTAGTGGCTTGGAATAAATCGCCTCCTCATAACTGCTTTCATCTCCTCCCACGTCTCAATGGGTCTTTCTCCATTTCGTCTCTTGCTTAAAATCAATTGATCCCACCAAATAATAGCATAGTCAGTAAATTCAATAGCAGCCAATTTTACCTTTTTCAACTCAGAATAGTTGTGACAATCAAACACCAACTCCATCTTTTTCTCCCATTCTAAATAAACTTTTGGATCATTTTTACCTTGAAAGGGTGGAATTTTCATTTTAATACTTTCTAAATTATTATCAACCCGATTCCTAACTTCTCTAAACCTCCCACCATATCTCCTATTGTTGTCACTCAGATTCCTATCAACTTCATCAAAACCATCTCTATAATACTCTTCATCTTCAACACTCTCCCTTGATTGAACTCTCCCCTTCCTACGTATATTAGTAGTGTTTTGTGACTCTTCCACATGTGCATTCTCTACTCGATCTAACCGTTCATGAATTTGCTCCATCTCCACTCTCAAAACTCTTCTCATCTCATTTACTAAAGCTTCCATCATCAATTTTGGATCCACCATTCCCGACACACCTTCGGAAGTAGTTTTGTCCTTATTGTGGGACATGATTTTCCTGAAAAACAATGTTAGAGTAAAAAAAATTCTCACAACACTAGCTTATGTGTTTCTCTCAAGATTAATGGCACTCACACTCGTGTTTACTCAAATTTTGGCTTTTACCCTCTTATAAGCTCACACCCTCTTGCCTTTTTCCTCTCTTAGTCCCCTCTTTCAGTTCTTTATTGAACTCAAACAAACTCACACAAAACTTTTCTTGCAACAATCCAAACTCAACTAATAGAGTACAAAGAGTTAAGGAAGAAGAAAAAGAACAGAATTTTAAGAAACAAAGGGAACAAAGCAATAGAACTTTAGGACAAAAAAAAACAAAATTAAAGACAAGATAAGAAGTTGAATAAGAAAAATCACACCACGAAGCAACTAGAATAGAAAGAAATCAATGACTAGAGAAAAGGAAACAATTGAGATAGCAAAAATAACTAAAATAAGAAAACCAAATATCAAAGCAAGAAAAAAAAAATTGATGCAATTATAATTGCTAGATCACTTTTTTTTTTAACATCAGAATGCAAAATCTAGGTGGAACTTGAATTCCAACAACAATTGGTACTTTTTTTTTTTGAATTTCCTCTTCTTTTTTTCAGAATTCTACACTGCTCTTTTTTTTTCTTTTTTTTTTCAATTCCGATTTTTCTTTTTCTTTTTTTTTCGAATTTCTTTTTTTTTTTCAGAATATGCACTTGAACTAAGAACACTAGAAATAAAACGAAAATTAGAAGATAAGAAGAACGAAGAACACAGAAAAAAATGAGATAGCAAGAAGAAATAAGAATAAGAAAACAAAAAGTATAGATCAAACCTGATTTAGAACTTAGGCTCTGATACCAAATGATGTGAACCCCTGATATGAACCTCACCAAGAGTAGTGAGACCCGGAATCAATATGGGATCCGCTTAGAAGGATTGTATTCTAATCATATTTATAACAAAAATAAATTAAAAATAAAATGACCTTGACCCGTTATTTATAAAGAGATAAGAACCAAAGGTATAAGAAATATCGCAGACGCCACACTCAAGAAAGAGGAAGAAGATTGTGAGTGATAAGTCTTACTTGAACGCCATAAGATAAATCTTGATAAGTTCAGAAAAGTTCTTTAAAGAACCAAAGAAAAAACACTCTCAATAATATAAATGATAATCTGAATTGTTCATGAGCATACATGCCTATTTATAGGCCAATAACCTAAATAAACAAGGAAAAGTAATAGAAAACTCCTATAGAATAAGGAAACCTAGAAATAGGAAACTCCTACAGAGTTAGGAAAACCTTTTCTAGTCAGACAAGGAAAGCTAGGAAAACCTCTTCTAGTCAGACAAGGAAACTATCAAATACTAAACTTGAAACTCCTAGAGAGCTTAGGTAAACCTCTTCTAGTCAAACAAGGAAACCATCAAATACTAAACTTTCCTAGTCAAATAAAGTAAAATAAATCAGAAAAACGCAGCCTAAATTGGGCCATAAAATAACTCATTGATTTTGGGCCTATTTTCAATCTCCAGGCTTGAATCTTCTTGTACTTTAGGTCCATATTTAAATTGGCTGGTCTTGGCCCATATTTAAATGGGTTTTAATGACATGGACCAGTTTTGGCTCTTCTTTTGCCGTAATGCAAATATCTCCTTGATGGGCCTCTAGGATTAGACTATTAATTGCTTCTTTGAATATTCTAGCCCGAGCTCTTGTAATAGGTCCAATTGGGACTTGAAGCGGGTCCGCATTCCATTTCCGTTTGTCAGCCCTAGCCTTGATCTCATCAGGTTTAACAATATCTCTTTTTGAAGAAAAGTTTTGAAATTTGTAACATTTATATGAGATTTTGATCTTAGAAATTTGATAAAATTTACAATATTTGTTACTTTGATGATTGGTCATGGATGTTGCTATATCATGTTACATGTTATCTTCCATATGATGGATGTTTTGACTATTCTGTTGGTGTGGAAAGTTCTACATAGGTTTGGCTATGGGTGGCAAAAATTTTAAGATTTTTATGTTGCTATTTTGTATATTTGAATGTGGTGAAAAATTGATGGAGGATGATTAGATATAAATTAGGAATAAAATGGAAGAGGACGTAATAAAATAAAGAACTAAATAGATATATACCTGTTTTCTAATAGTTTGTACGTGACTTACAAAAACAATATGAATATTTGAATAGAGTATGCCAGTAAAAACTGTAGTTTAACACTTTCTTTACTATCCTTTTTGCCCAAAAGCATCCTCCACATGCATAAGATTGGCAGAAGGTTAGAATTGATAAAACTTCAGAGTTAGGAATACACCTTCTTATAATTTTCTCTTAGCATTGCTTCCATAGGTAAGGATCATCCCATATACAATATTTGACATAACCCTTAATCCTATTTTTAGCTACCCTGGTTAAAAGAAGAGGTAACTAATTAGTAGCCAAATAATTTATAATATTTACATACCATGGCATATGAACTGTAATTAAAAAAAAATTCATCTGGGAATGATTCTTCAATTTTCAGTTTCTCCTCTGCATGTGTTAGGCGGCTTAGATGATCTACTACATTATTTTCAGACCCTTTCTTATCTTTAATTTGTAGATCAAATTCTGTAAGAAGTAACACCCGTATAATTATCCTGGGTTTAGCTTTCTTTTTTATCACCAAGTATCTTAAAGCTGCATGATCAGTAAAAACAATAATTTTAGTACTTATTAAATATGATCTACATTTTTCTAATGCAAAGACAACAACTAAGAATTCTTTTCAGTGGTGGTATAATTCTTCTGGGCATCATTCAATATTCAGGAGGCATAATATATAACATGGGATGCCTTTCCAACTCTTTGGCCAAGTGCTACTCCTATTGCATGATCAATAGCATCACACATAATTTTAAAAGGGAGGTTCTAATATGGAGCTTGGATTATTAAAGCTGAAATCAAAGACTCCTTCAATTTGTCAAAAGCTTCCCTGCATTCTTCATCAAATTCAAAAGGTAAATCTTTTTAAAGCAATTTTCACATAGGTATTGCTTTCTTAGAGAAGTCATTTATGAATCTTCTATAAAAACCTGTATGCTCAAGAAAAGAATGAATTTCCCTCACACAAGTGGGATAAGTTAGAGTTTGTATAACATCAATTTTACCTTTATCTACCTTTGTTCCCCTTTTAGAGACAACATGGCCTAGAACTATACCTTGTTCAACCATAAAATGACATTTTTCAGAATTTAAAACAAGGTTAATTTCTTGAAATATTTTCAAAATTAGTGATAGGTTATGCAAAAAATCATCAAATGAATTCCTATAAACTGTGAAATCATCGTTAAATACCTTAATAAAAATTTCAAGGTAATTTGAAAATATGCTAACCATACACCTTTGAAAAGTGGTAAGGGCATTACAAAGCCCAAACGGCACACACTTATATGCGAATGTCCTAAATCGACAAGTGAAGGTTGTGTTTTTTTATCTTTAGGAGCAATTTCAATTTGAAATTAACCTGAATAGCCATCAAGAAAATAGTAGTAATGTTTACTAGCCAACCTTTCAAGCATTTGGTCAATAAAAGATAAAGGAAAATGGTCTTTTCGAATTACAAAATTTAATTTTCTATAATCTATACAAACCTTCCACCCATTTTGAATCTGAGTGGGTACCAAATCCTCATTCTGATTTTTCACCATAGTTATTCCTATTTTCTTGGGAACCACTAGCACTGAACTCACCTAATGACTGTTTGAAATAGGGTATATTACCCCAACCTCTAACAGTTTGAGAATTTCTTTCTTCACTACCTCTATCATAGGAGGATTTATCCTTCTTTAAGGTTGTTTAGATGGTTTAGGTCCTTCCTCCATTAATATTCTGTGCATACATGTGGAAGGACTTATCCCCTTAAGTTGAGCTACTGTCCATCCTATTTCAGTTTTGTGCTCTTTAAGGACTTGAATTAATTTCTCCTCCTGATCAGCTTTAAGCTTGTTGGAGATAGGAAGTATTTCTCCTTCCCCTAAAAGTACATATTTGAGGTGATTAGGAAGTGGCTTTAATTTAGGAGTAGGAGCCTGCACAACAGAACGTAAAAGTGTAGTAACAGAAATTGGTAATTCTATGTAAGCAACCTTACCTGTTGGTGGTCCTATTAAAAGATATTTAGTTTAGCGAATTCCTCCTTTGTTTCTATATACAGGTCTTTCTCACTATCATCTTCCTCTATGGATTTGCTCATAATAACCTTTAGTTTATCTTTTCCATCTAATTCAAACACTTCATGTGCCAAAGAATCAATGAAATCAATAGAATAAACATGAGTATCATCACCTAGTTGTCTCATGGCCTCATACATATTAAATTTTATTACTTCACCATCAAAATTCTATGGTGAGTGTGCCATTGTGAACATCTATCCTGGTCTTAGAGGTTTTCAAAATTGGTCTCCCTAATAATATTAGAGAAGTAAAATCCCTATTTTCATGTCAAGCACATAAAAGTTTGTAAGGAAAATAAAATCATCTACCTGTACGAAGACATCCTTAATTACTCCCTTAGGATATGCATTTGACCTATCTGCTAATTGGATTACCACATTAATAGAAATTAATGGTCCCAATTTCAAAGAAGTATAGATAGAATATGGCATGACATTTATAAAAGTTCCTAAATCTAACATGACTTTTTCAACACGAGTATCCCTAATCTTGCATGTAATAGTAAACATACTTGGATCCTTGCATTTAGTGGGGAGTTTTGTTTATATCATGGTAGATACATTCTGACTTATATGAACCTTTTCAAATCCCTTTAATTTTTTCTTTCTTTTTTGAGTACATAGTTCTTTTAAGAACTTTGCATATCTTGGCACCTGTTTAATAGCATCTAGAAAGGGAATATTAACTTCACACTTTCTAAAGGTTTCATATAAGTAAGAGATTTTCTTATGTTTCTTATTCTCTTTAAAAGATTCTAAAAAAATGAGGTATTATTTCATAATTTAAAGTAGATGGAGACTTACCTATAGATGCTTCATTCTCCTTGATTAATTTCTCATGTTCTTTAGGAGAAGAGAGTGATGGTGGACCTTCAATTTTCTTACCATTCCTTAAAATAATTGCACTAGCATTTTCTCTTGGATTTACCATAGGTTGAGAGGACAACTTACTTGAATTTTGAGTATCTAACTAGCTAACTATGGCTGCTAATTAACCTATTTGAGTTGCCAGGCTCTGAATGCTATCTCTTGTCTCTTGCTAAATTTGCTTAAAGTCATGTGCAAGAGATTTAATAATTTCTTCTAAAGAATTACTTACCTAGGAATCCTAAGAAGCATTGTGTCTAGGATAATAGGCATGTTGATTATGCTAAAAATTTGTAAAATTTTATTCTGCAAGCCTATTTTGTGCGTTCCTATACCTGAAGTTGGGATGATCGTTCCATCCAGGATTATATCTATTAGAATAAGGATCATACATCTTTGGTTGTTTAGGAAAACCTCATATAACATTAGCTTGTTCTGTGAATTCTTCTTGAAGTGTAGGACACATATCAGTTGGGTGTCCCATTGCTAAACATATTCCACAGGCTTTAATTTGCTGCAGTGTAACTGTAGCCATTTGGCGCACAAGAGAGGTAAGTTCATATATCTATTGCTGAAAGGAAGATGTACTTACTTTATGGGCATGTCTAACTGGAGAATCATGTCTAATGCCAAATTGTTGGGAGTTGGCAGCCATATTTGATAATAGGATTTTGACTGCTTCAGGAGTTTTGTTTACTAGTGCTCCTCTACTAGCTACATCTATCATGCTCCTATCTCCCAATAAAATACAATCATAGAAATATTTAATTAGTAGCTACTCACTAATATGATGATGTGGGCTTTAAACCTCTCCCAATATTCATAAAGTGTCTCTCTGTGTAATTGCCTAGTGCCACATATTTCCTTCCTTATATTAGTGACACTAGATACAAGGAAATATCTCTCTAAAAATATTTTCTTTATATCAATCCAAGTGGTGATGGTGCTAGATGGTAAATAATATAGCCAAGGAATGGTTGAGTCTCTTAATGAAAAAGGAAAAGCCTTGAGTTTGATTTGTTCCTCAATCACTCTAGGGGGCTTCATGCTGGTACATATCACATGAAATTCGTTTAAGTGCTTATGTGGGTCTTCACCTGTAAGACCATGAAAAATTGGTAAGAGATGAATTAATCTAGATTTTAATTCAAAATTGAAATTCCTATCAAAATTAGAAAAAGTAATGCATAAAGGTTGCTAATGCAAATCTGGAGCTGCAAGCTCATTTAAAGTAGGGTGCCTAACTATGATTACTTCCTCCTTTCCTTGACCAATGTCCTTTTGAAGTCATCGTCTATGCCTTAGACAGATTTTTCAATATCTAGATTGAATTGTAAGTCTTAAGAATTAGCAAAATAAGTGACAGGCATAAATCAAAATAAAAATCGCAAGAAGATAATGGACACAATCCCCGGTAATGTTGCCAAAATTTGGTGTGTATTATTGCAGTTACACCAATTATAATACATTACCTCTCAACTAACCTGTAGTCATGAGAGTAAAGGTCGATCCCACAGAGACTGGTATTGCCTTTTGTGATTTTAAAAAGAGGTTTGACAAATTAAAGTAAAACAAAATAAAAGAGAATGAAAGTAATTAAAAATGAAGTGATTAATAATAGAGATACTGGTTTCGATTGATATCCACCATCAAGGAATCACATTGATCATTGACAACATAATCAATCTTAATTTGAATGTCTATCATTAGGATTCTAACCCTGTTCCCCCTTAAGTTTAATAATTGATGATAATCGCCTCAATTAACCCTAATAAATAAGAAATCCTTTAGCACATCAGTAAATTCTAACCTATTAATCGCATAAAGAACTAAAGAATCTGATAAAGCTAAAAAAATATAAAAACATTGGCTATATCTAATTTAGTCGATAATTCACCATAGGTTTAATGATTTATAATCCAAAATCCTTAAGCCTATTTTCCTCTTGAATTACAATAATGAGAACTTTGTTCAAAACATACTTTTGTAGTAGATTAAAACAAATAATATACTAGTAGGCCTCCTAACAATTATATGAATAATCATTGATAAGAAAAGAGCATATGAATAATCAATACTCAATTACAATTGAACTAATAAAACCAAATCCAAATCTCACAATGTATGAAGATTCCTTGAGGTTTTAATCTTCCTCTACCAATAAAAAGTAAATTAGTCGTGTAGGGCTATAAGATAATCTAGAGAATATGATTGAGAATTTGATGCCTTTGATGCTTGCTTTCCCCCTTTTTTTTAGATTGACTCATAGATGAGGTAGAATTGTTTCTGGGTCAGTTCTCGGTCCATCGGGCTTCAATTAGAGCTAAAAAGACCAAAAAATCATGACTTCAGCATTCTAGTGCAGCGAAGGG
Source organism: Gleditsia sinensis (assembly GCA_037074535.1). Taxonomy (NCBI): domain Eukaryota; kingdom Viridiplantae; phylum Streptophyta; class Magnoliopsida; order Fabales; family Fabaceae; genus Gleditsia; species Gleditsia sinensis. The sequence goes on from CM073467.1 coordinate 4,038,110, forward strand.
CACCACAACACCGTATAATTGCAAGGATAGGGTACTGTGATGCTTGAGCTAGGACTATGGCACTTTGGATTTTTTACACTGGGGCGTCGCAGTGTGCTGGGTCCAGCGTTGCGACGCTCTGTCTCTCGGATACTCGAGCACTGCGATCCCATAAATTTCCAGAATTAGCCAAAGTATAGAACATAAAATTTGTATCTCTATGTCTTTTCTTTCCATAACCACTAGAATCACTTCAATCAAAGTTCAAATGAGAGAGATATGTCTAAATTAGTGATGAAGGGTTGGAAATAATCATTTTTTCATAATTTTCTGTCTATTTTTCTTTGTATTCTTCCTAAAACACAAAACGCAAAACTCAATTAATTCCTATTTATATTCTACTTAAGTTAAATAAAAAGCAACTTAAAACTTGCTAAAGACATGCTTAATTTACTGCATGTCAAAAACCATGTTAACTAAACTAAAAAATTCTAGTGTAGTCTTGGCAGGCTGTGAAATAAAGCCGTATAAAAGTAGTCAGCCTAATTCGGTCAACTAGATATCGAACATCAATCAATATACCCAACCATTCCAAACATTCATTGTAAGAACTCCAATTTTTTTTACATATATAAGTATATATATTTTTAAAATCCCATGAAGTCATTATCTCTTTATCTCTAACTATTTAACTCATAATAACATTCAATTAAATTAACCAAGCATAATTAAGGTTTATAGTATACTATTAACACTAATATAATTCTAGGTTCACATACACATCATTAATTAAAAATGTTTGTACAAAAAAATTAAATACATATATGTCTACATCTTATTTATCCATATTGACCAGTTCCGGGGATACAGGTGCGGGTGGTTACACCTTCACCAGGATGTTAGCCAACTCGAACCATCGTACGCTAAAAGTCAATCATAGAGAATATCTACATATTTAGTCTTCTATGATATGGAAATATAGTGAGAATTAAATTCCAGTAGGTTCAACAATAAATAATAATTATCATCAATATAGCCCATCATATGTTGTTCATCTGTATAAGCTATAACAAATATCTTAGGTCACATGAATGTATTTTATCTATGTACATCAAAATCATTTAGTAATGACATGTATGGCATGAATAACTAATTTTCTAATTCAAGAGCTAGAGCTCTTAAGTTTAACATCTCCACCCATACATTAGGCTTTCACCTATGGACACTTCATATAGAGTTTTTCCACTTCACATGAGTTTTTAACAAGCCAATTGGATAGCTCAAGTGTAACAACTCCATTTTTTAAAACATATATACTTATATGTATATTTCTAAAATTCCACGAAGTAGTTACCTTCTTACTTCAAACTATTTAACTCATAATAACATTCAATTAAATTAACCAAACATAAATAATGTTTAAGAAATACCATTAACACTTATACAATTATGGGTTCATGTACACATCATTAATCAAAACATATGTATAAAAATCAAACACATATAAGTCTACATTTTATTCATCCATATTGACTAGTTCCAGATATATGGGTGCGGGTGGTTGCACCTTCATTGAGATATTTGCCAACTCAACCTAACGTACGCGAAAAGCCGGTCATAGAGAATATCTGCATAACTTAGTTTTCTAAACATGATATGAAAATATAGTGAGAAATAAATCCCAGTAGGTTCAACAATAAATCATTATCAATAATGCTTGTCACGTTATGTTCATCTGTATAAGCTACAACTATTATCTTTAGGTCACATGAATGCATTTTATCTATGCACATGAAAATCGTACAGTTATGACATGTATGGCATGAATAACTATTTTCAAAATATCATATGATGGCTATCAACTTAATTTCATATCAAACTACCTCGGTCAGAGTGAGTACTTTCTACGCTCTGGAACGAGCTTTTCTTGCTCCGTCCAACATGGCACACTTTCTCTTTCTTTTCTCATTAACATAATCATAACGGTTGGTAGGGCGTCCCCTACTGGTGCATCACACGAACCACCATGTGACCATTCTCATTTCTTTTCTTTTCACATTAATATCCATAAATATGATTTCAATAAGAAGTATGTTCATTATACTCACATGCCATAATTTTCATCAAAATATAATCATTACCAAAAATTATTGGTAATCATGCCATAAACATAATCATTTAAAATATCACTTCATAAAATATTTCTATGTCAAAATTATGCACTAAGATGGTAAGGAGTTCATGCAATGGAAATGGCTATGGCATACAATAGTCATTTATTATTTTTATTTATAAGATTCTTCTTTTTAAAAAAATATTATCCTATCTTCACTAAATAGAGCATAACACCCTCATTTTAAATCTGATTCAGGTGATCTTAGTGTTAATTAAAAGATAAGACAATCCTCTAAAACTCTTTTGTTGAACACTTTAGTGAAATCATATGTAATCATGGTGTTACTACTCCCTCAAATTCAATATTATTTCTTCTCGGGTAGGTTTAGACCTCTACTTATTAATCAGACCATATCTCTTTCATATAGATTCCAATTGAGGTGATTCAAAATCCTATAAAATGCTAAGACATTTTACACAACATTAAAGTTTATCATTTCTTTAGATGCCTTACTAATTATTCTCAGAAAAGCGAAAACAAAAAACTTACATTTACCCCCTGGATTCTAGACTGATTCTAACCTTTACACATTAATCCACCATATCTCTCTTATATGGACTCCAAATTAATTAATTTTAGAGCATATAGATACGTGATACATATATCTATATTTATTATGTTAACAATTTCTTTAATTCCCTACATATTTGGCCCAAAAATTCAAACACTGAAGCATACTTAATAGATTCTTCCTGGTTAGCTAGTTTTTGACCTTTGGTTACTAATTTGATCATATCTCCCACATATTGATTCCAATTTGAAAGATTCCAGTGGCTAACAATTCGTGAAACATAGATCTAAGTATTTCTTGCTAAGCATTGCTTTTAATTCCCTACAAATTTATCCCAGAAATTCAAACACAGAAGTATACCGACAGATTCTTCCCTAGTTAACCATTTTCTGACCACTTCTTACATATCGAGAATTATCTCCCTCATCTGGACTCCAAATTAAGTGATTCTAGTGGTTAAAATTCCTTAAGACATAGATCTACATTTTTCATGTTAACCATTTTTTTTAATTCCTAACCTATTCTTCCCATAATTTCAAAAACAAAAGCTTCCTTGGTTACCCCGGTTGTGTCTGTTTTATAATTAACCGCAAGCGCATGGCGTAGCTGTAGCTAGTTCGGCGAGTACGAGTCGTATCCCACAGAGAACAATGTTAATTACTAGAATGATACGAAATATTCTATCTAAATCGATGTAAAGCGATAGAAAGTTTGTCACAATTAAACTAACAAGAAATTCAATTAATAACAACCTAGGGTTAGGGTTCACCACATTTATGATATTCAACATCCATCTTGTACCTCTAATTGTAATTATCTAGGTTATTGGGGATGGTTTAGCCTTAACAAACTAGCAACCTCTTTCAAGCATTACTAATCGTATCTAGGTTAATCTAATTGCCTATTTTCGTGGTTCTTAGTTCAACCTAAGTCCATTAAGTTCTATGCTAACCATGGAATACAATTAATCAGTTTTCTCGTGCCCACTAATTGACTCATTCCTAGAGAACCTTAAACTACTTTCATGATTAAGATATCCCTAATTAACTATTAGGTTCCAGTATTAGTCTTCACCTTTCAGTTCATCATTTAATATCCTATGAAGTGATTGAACGTTGGCCAAACATTCATCAACTCATATAATCAATGCATAATAGCTAATCCTAATTAACCATGGATAATACAATTATGGTTCCAATGATTCAATGTGCACAGTGTATCATTACATCATAAGTGGGTTTACCAAAACCCTAGATCAAATCTACTCAAGCATAATTGAAAGAGAAAACAAATCAAATTCATTAAAGTAATCATCAATGTTTAATACAAACTAAAAGAAAGAGTAGAAGAAGAGGTAGAGATAGGAAAATAAGACCTGAATTGCTGAATGTAAAGAATAAGAGATACACACTTGAATCAATCTCAAAATCTACTCTAAGAACATAAATTAAACAATGATTCTAGTAAAAACCTAATCTAAGAGTGTTTCCTAAGCCTAAAAACTAAGTCTAAGATGTATGTAAAAGTCTGAATGTGTCTCCTTGCATTTTCCTATGCATATGTATCACTTGGCTTCCCAAAATCCTAAGAAAACACGTGTTGTACGGACACAAAGCATGGTCGTGCTTCGTGCTAGATTCTGGGAATTTTCTGCATCTTTTGCCCAGAGCATAGCCTGGCCATGTTGGGGGCTGCCATGCTCCTTTCTTGCCAATTTTTGGTGTGTTCCTCCTTGCTTCCTCCTTAGCATATTCTAAGTCCATATGGCTCATCTCATGATTGTTGTCCCTTGCTTCTTGGCCTCTTTTGCTCTCCTACAAATATAAAACAAACCAAAGTAGTATCCAGAGCAAAGCATAACCAAATGCAAGAAAATAATCACAAGTTTACTACTAATTAGGGGATAAAATATAACCACTAAACACTCAAATTTCTCCTTTATCAACCCCAAAATCTAGTTTCTTAACCAATCCTTTCCTAAGGTTTTAGTTCATCATTATATTACATCCTCTTCCATTTTCTTTAAATCTAATAATATTCCATCCATTTTTAACCACATTCAAATATACAAAATAGTTGCATAAAAAATAAATTTTTTACCACCCATAGCCATACCAATGCAAAACTTTCTACACCAACCGTAATGTCCAAAACATCCATCATATGTAAAATAACATGTAACATGATATAGAAACATCCATGACCAATCATCAAAGTAACAAATATTGTAAATTTCATCAAAGTTATAAGATCAAAATCTCACATAAATGTTACACATTTCAAAACTTTTCTTCAAAAAGAGATATTGTTAAACCTACCTGAAGATCTCCCTAACTCACTTAGTGAATTCTTTTTCTTGTTTCCTTTTGAAGGAAGTAGCAAGATTCCTCCCTTCCCTTAGCTTTTCTAGCAACTTAAATAAGAGAAGGAGGTTGAGATTTTGAAACCCAAAGATGAAGAACAAAGATGGATTCAAGTGGAGATTAAGCTAACTTACCTCGAGTACTTAGTCTTCTAGACTTCTCCTTCTTCTTCCTTTCTTTCTTCTCCTCTCTTTCTCTCCTTTCCTTAGTCTACCTTGCTTCTATTTTTTCCTCTCCTTCACTTGGATGAAATTATAATGTTATACGGGTGGGTTTTTTAAAAATAAACTATCAAGTGGTTCAACTTTTATGATTATGGGTCTACCTTATCACAATTAGGATGCACTTGGTTGTTTTCTGGAGAGAAAAAAATAATTCATGTTCTTATCTTCCTCTTCCTTAGTCAAGATATGCATAAAAAAATGAGATTTGTATTTTAAAAATTATGATAATATGTTCTTAAGACAAGGGACAAGGTCCCTTTGATTTATGGATTCATTTCCTTTTTCTTTTGTCTTAATCAAGTATTATAGGTTTGCCTTTCTAAGCGGCAAATTTTCAGCCATTGGATGTCCCTTACTTGGTTGAAATTATTTATGTAAGATAAAGATTTTTTGTCATAATGCTATGTATTATTATCCACTTTTTGAAATTATGAATGAAGGATATTGATGTTTTGTCCTAATGCCATGTATTATTACCTACTTGTTGAAATTCTGAATGTAGGATACAGATGTTTTGTCTTAATGCCATGTGACCTAATCTTGATTATTATTGCACTACTATTTCCTCACATGATTCTTATTTTTTTCCCTCTTGGATTTGGGCTCATTCTTACCCATTTCCTTTGCTTTGGCTAAAATTCTACCTTTCATGGAGGGCTTGGTCACATTTTCATAATTTTTAGGCTATTAGTCCAACTTCTATATCCTAGTCCAAGTCTATGTTTTATTTCTTGCTTGGGCTATCCAACGGGCTTGCTAGAAACTTATGTGAAGTGGAAAAACTCTATATGAAGTGTCTATAGGTGAAAGCCCAATTTATGGGTGGAGATGTTAAACTTAGAAATTTCTAACTCTTGATTTAGGAAAAATTACCCTAATCCAATATACATAAATTTTAAGACCTTTACTTACTTCATAAAAAAAGTTATCTTCTTTACCAAAGAATTTCGCCTCTCTTTAGTTTGTTATTTCTAATTTTTTGTTTTTTCTCTTTACTTGTTCCTTTAATGTTAGAAACATTTTCTATGCATACGCATAAGGTGAAGAATTTCTAAGGATTATATTTCTGTAGATATCTAAAAGTTGTCTAATAAATTTTTTTCCCTTAATTAAATATTTATGTACTTTTATTAATAAAAGAAATAAAATTAGGGATGTTACATTAAATATTTATGTACCTTTATTAATAAAAAAAACGAAATTAAGGATGTTACACCAAGCAAGAGATAAAACATAGACTTGGATTAGGATATAGAAATTGGACCGATAACCCACAAATCATGAAAATGTGACCAAGCCCTCCATGAAAGGTAGAATTTTAGCCAAAGCAAAGGAAATGGGCAAGAATGAACCCAAATCCAAGAGGAAAAAATAGGAACCGTGTGAAGAAATAGTAGTGTAATAATAATCAAGATTAGGTCACATGGCATTAGGACAAAACATCTATATCCTACATTCATAATTTCAACAAGTAGGTAATAATACATGGCATTAGGACAAAACATCTATATCCTACATTCATAATTCAGCTAGTAGGTAATAATTCATGGCATTATGACAAAACATCATTATCCTACACAAATAATTTTAGCCAAGCAAGGGAGACTAAAGAGCTAGAAATTTGCCACCTAGAAAGGCAAACCTATGATACTTAGTGAGACAAAAGAAAAAGAAAAAGAAAAAGAATCCCTAAATCAAAGGGACCATGTTCCTTGTCTTAAGAACATTTTATCTTGATTTTCAAAATACAAATCTCCTTTTGCTATGTATATCTTGACTAAGGGAGAGGAAGACAAGAACATGAGTTGTCTTCCCTTAAAAGAAACTAAGTGCATCCTAATTTTGATAAGGTAGACCCATGATTATGAGAGGTGAACCACTTGATAGTTTATTTAAGCAAAATGCACCCTTATAACATTATAATTTCTTTTAAGTGAGGGAAAGAAAAAATAGAAGCAAGGTAGAGTGAGGAAAGGAGAGAAAGTGAGGAGAAGAGAGGAAGGGAGAAGTAGGAGAAGCCTAGAGGACTAAGTATTCAAGGTAAGTTAGCTTAATCTCTACTTAGATCCATCTTTTCTCTTTATCCTTGGGGTTTAAAACTTACCCTCCTTCTTTTATTTAAGCTGTTGGAAAAGCTAAGGGAATGGAGGAATCTTGCTACTTCCTTTAAGAGAAAACAAGAAAAAGAATTCACTAAGTGAGTTAGGGAGATCTTTAAGTAGGTTTAACAATATCTTTTTGAAGAAAAGTTTTGAAATTTGTAACATTTATATAGGATTTTGATCATAGAACTTTGATGAAATTTACAATATTTGCTACTTTGATGATTGGCCATGGATGTTGCTATATTATGTTACCTGTTGATTTTGCATGTAATGGATGTTTTGAATACTTCAGTTGGTATGAAAAGTTCTGCATAGATTTGGCTAGGTTGGCAAAAATTTAGGGTTTTTATGTTGTTGTTATGTATATTTGAATGTGGTGAAAAAATGATGGAATATGTTAAATTAAGTAAGAAATATAATTAAATGTTGAGATGAGTAATTATTTGGTTAAGTTGAAATTTGGAAGAAAAATGGAAAAGGACTTAATAAAAGGATAAACTAGAACTTTAGGAAATGTTAGGCTAAGAAAATTGGATTTTAGAGTAACGAGGGATGCTTCTATTTTTGGAATTGTAGGAAGCATCAGTTGGGAATTAAAAGAAATGATTAACATAAAAAATATAGATATATGTCTCACGGATATTTTGGCACTGAAATCATTCAATTTATATTCCACATGAGGGAGATATGGTCAGATTAATTAGCAGTGGTTAGAAACTAGCTAACCAGGGAAGAATCTGTTAAGTTTTCTTCTGTGTTTGAATTTATGGGCAAACTCTATAGGGAAGTAAAGGAAATTGTTAACATAATAAATATAGATATATGTCTCATGGATCTATAGGCTCTGAAATAACTTAATTTGGAGTCCATATGAGGGAGATATGGCTAATTAATGAGTAGAGGTCAAAATCAGTCTAGAATCCATGGTGGTAAATGTAAGCGTTTTATTTTCAATTTGTTAGGAATCATTCGTAAGGAATCTGAAGAAATGACTAACATGAAAGTTGTAGATAAGTGATTATAGGCTTTGGAATCAACTTAATTGTAGTTCGTATAATGGAGATATGATTGAATAAGTAAAGAAAGGTCACAGAACACGGCCAGGCTGTGTTCTAGGTTGCTTCAGCTTGGGTAGGCCATGTTCAGACCTATTTTTGATTATATTTGAAGTATTTTTCAAGCATGGTCGTGTCCGAGAAAATTCCTTGATGTGTTAAAAAAGCTGCACATTTATATTTCATTCTTGGAAGCTGTCTTTTAGATGCCTTCTTATGCTAAATTTTTTAAGGAAATCTTCTCAAAAAAGAGGAAGATTGAGGAGTATGCCATAATAGCATTAACTAAAGAGTGTAGTGCATTGATTTAGAATAAATTTCCTCCTAAACTCAAGGGCCCTAGAAGCTTCTCTATACTTTGTTCCATTGGAGATGTTCATATTACTAGAGCTTTCTGTTATCTTGGAGCAAGTGTGAGTCTTATGCCATTATCTATATGCAAGAAGCTTTAGATAGGTGATTTAAAGCCTACCACTCTTTCCCTCCAGTTAGCAGACCGATCCTTACGCATTCTGTAGGTATATTAAAGGATGTTCCTCTAAAGGTAGGTAAATTTTTCATACCTTATGATTTTGTTATTTTAGAGATAGAGGAAGATAACCAAATCCCCATCATTCTTGGAAGGCCTTTCCTAGCCACTATAGGTGCAATTATCAATGTAAAAGATGGAAAGCTTTCCTTGAATGTAGGGGATGAAAAGATTGAATTCAATCTAAATGAAGTAATGAAATGCGCATCTTTAGGTGATTCTTGTTGCATAATTGATGTAATTGAGCATAATATGGTTGGTAATGCAGTAAGTTTTTGTTTTATTGACGCATTTGAGCTTTGCCGTGTGGATAATCCTATTTCTTGTGCTGAACAGGTAGAAGCTGGTGTATATGCTCAAATACTTGATGAGAGTCCTATGCTCACCTCAACAATAAAAGCTAAAAAACTCGAATTAGATCTCAATCAAAAACCAGCAACTGTAGAGGAAATTAAGGCACCTAAGGTAGAACTCCAACCACTTCAATCCAATTTAAGGTATGAATTTCTGGACCCTGACTTTTCATATCTAGTAATTGTGTATGCTGAGTTGAATGCTGAAGAAACTGGTAAGTTATTGGATGTACTCAGAAAGTTTAAGAAAGTGATTGGGTATAGCATTGATGACATAAAAGGGATTAGTCCATCTGTTTGCATGCATCATATTATAATTGATAATGATCATAAACCTTCTAGAGAGCACCAAAGGAGGCAAAATCCAAATATGAAAGAAGTAGTCAAAAAGGATATGCTCAAATTACTTGATGCAGGTATTATCTATCCTATTTTATATAGTGAGTGGGTAAGCCCTGTTCATGTAGTTCCTAAGAAAGGAGGTATGATTGTTATTAAGAATGACAATGATGAATTAATTCTTACTAGAGCTGTTACAAGTTGGCGTTGTGCATTGATTATAGAAAACTGAATAAGGCCACCCAAAAGGATCACTTTCATTTGCCCTTTATTGATCAATTATTGGAAAGGCTAGCTAAACATTCACATTTTTGTTATCTGAATGGATATTCAGGATTCTTTTAGATCCCTATCCATCCATACGACCAAGAAAAGATTACGTTCACATGTCCTTATGGCACCTTTGCATATAGAAAGATGCCATTCGGATTGTGCAACGCACCAGCCACTTTCCAAAGGTGTATAATGGCTATTTTCTCATATTTTATTGAAGATATAATGGAAGTATTTATGGATGATTTTCCTATCTATGGTACCTCATTTGATAATTGCTTAAATAATTTGACACGGGTACTTAAAAGATGTGAGGAAGTCAACCTAGTACTAAATTGAGAAAAATGCCATTTTATGGTAAGGAAATGAATAGTACTTGGAAACTTGGTGTCTGAGAGAGGGATTGAGGTGGACAAAGAAAAAATTGAGGTAATTGAGATAATGCCACCACCATCTAAAGTTAAGGGAGTGAGGAGTTTTCTTGGGCATGTAGGCTTCTACCAAAGATTTATTCAAGACTTCTCCAAAATTTCTAAACCCTTAACTAATTTGCTTATTAAGGACACTTCCTTTTTATTTTATAATGACTGTTTACGTGCTTTTTACAGGTTAAAGGAGGCACTAATATCTACACCAATCATCCAACCTCCTGATTAGAGCCTTCCCTTTGAGATCATGTGTGATGCAAGTGACTATGCTGTTAGAGCTGTACTTGGACAAAGAAGAGATAAGAAGCCCTATGTTGTTTACTATGCCAGCAAAACCTTAGATGATGCTCAAGTCAATTATTCTACCATAGACAAGGAGCTCTTGGCAGTAATATTTGCAATTGACAAATTTGCCAATATTTGTTGAGTAAGAAGGATGCCAAGCCAAGATTTATTATATGGATCCTTCTATTGCAAGAATTTGATCTTGTGATTCGGGACAAGAAAGAAACAGAAAATTTGGTTGTGGATCATCTTTCAAGGTTGAGACAAGATTCAATGAGAGATGATAAAGATGAGTTTCCTTAGATGATTCTTTTCTTGATGACCAACTCCTTGTAGTCACTCATACCGATGTTCCTTGGTATGTAGATTTTGTAAATTATCTGGCATATAGGATTTTACCTGAAGGGTTGAGCTACCATTAGAGAAAGAAATTTTTCTCTGATATCAAATCATACTACTGGGATGATCCATGCCTTTACAAATGGTGTGCATATGGCTTCTTCCATAGGTGTATTCCAGAGGAAGAGGTACATAGTGTAATATATCATTACCATAACTCACCTTGTGGAGACTATACTAGCACCTCAAAAACTGCAGCCAAAATTCTTCAAGTTGGTTTTTATTAGCCTTCACTTTTCAAAGATGTGCATGCCTTTGTAAAAGCTAGTGATCGGTGTCAAAGAATATGTAATATATTAAGTAGGAATGAGATGACCTTAAATATTTTTTTAGGAGTAAAGATATTTGATGTTTTGGGTATTGATTTCATAGGTCCCTTTCCATCTTCATGTGGGAATAAGTATATCCTAGTAGTTGTGGATTACGTGTCTAAGTGGGTAGAAGCAGTGGCATCTCTCACTAATGATGCTAGGGTGGTTGCCAAACTCTTCAAGAGAGTGATTTTTCCAAGGTTTAGAGTACCCCGAGCTGTAATAAGTGATGGTGGTTCCTACTTCACTGAGCAACAATTTCATAACCTCTTGAAGAAATATGGAGTCACTTATAAAATGGCTCTAGCATATCATCCCCAAACAAGTGGACAAGTTGAGATATCTAACAGGGAAATCAAGGCTATATTGGACAAGATTGTATCAAAAGCAAGAAAGGTTTGGTCTCTCAAGCTTGATGATGTACTATGGGCCTATAGAACAGCATATAAAACTCCCATAGGCACCATACCCTTTTGGTTGATATATGGAAAGCCTTGCCACTTGCCAGTAGAGCTTGAACATAAGGCATATTGGGCAATAAAGACGATTAACTTTGACTTAAGTGCTGTTGGAAAGATGAAATGTTTGCAATTGAATGAGCTAGATGAGATGAGACTTGATACGTATGAAAGTGCTAGGATATATAAAGAGAGAGCAAAGGAATGGCCCGATAAACACATCCTGAGATGTAAATTTCAAGTAGGAGATTGTGTCTTACTATTTAATTCCAGGTTGAAGCTTTTTCCCAAAAAGCTTCGTTCTCGTTGGTCTGGTCTATTCCAAGTGAGTCAAGTTTTCCCATATGGAGCAGTGGAAATATGGAGTAAAGCAACCGGATCCTTCAAAGTTAACGGACAATGCCTTAACCACTTTTTCATGGGACAAATAATTGAAAAGAGAGACACCCAAGCTCTCTTAGAGTCCCCATCTATCCCATAAAGTGCAAGGGAGTCGAGCTAATAACTTTAAACAAGAACTTTGTGGGAGGCAACCCACATTTTAATTTTTGAGTTTCCTTTTGCTTAGTTTCATTGCTTTAAGTTTTGTTTTTATCTTTAATTTTAGTTTATTTCTTAGGTTATAGGATTAATGAGTGTTTCCATTTGTTTTTTAGGTCAATTTCCATGTCCCCAATGTTAGAGAAAAGAATGATATGAAAAAGGAATTCAAAAGGTTAAAAAACAGAGGCAAAATTTGAGAAAATAGAAGTTTTAGCATGAAACACAAGTTACTCATGTCACAGAGTGCGCCCATGCTTCCAGTGCAGGCTAAAATTAGGAGAAATTAGCCACTCCAACGCTAAGTGCAGGCAAGCCATGCTTCTAACCACGGCCGTGCTCTAGGTTCAAACCCAACACAGCCTCCCCATATTGCTTAACACAGGATTTTTCTAGGAATTTTGGTGACTCCAGCATTAAGCACAGGTAGGTCGTGCTTCCTACCACAACTCATGTTCTTGTCTTCCTCTTTCTTAGTCAAGATATGCATAGGAAAAGGAGATTTGTATTTTGAAAATTATGATAATATGTTCTTAAGATAAGGGACAAGGTCCCTTTGATTTAGAGATTCATTTCCTTTTTCTTTTGTCTTAATCAATTATGATAAGTTTACCTTTTTAGGTGGCAAATTTCCAACCCTTGAATCTTCCTTGCTTAGCTAAAACTATTTGTGTAAGATAAGGATGTTTTGTCATAATGCTATGTATTATTACCCACTTGCTAAAATGAGTGTAGAATATAGATGTTTTGTCCTAATGCCATGTATTATCATACTACTTGCTAAAATTATGAATGTAGGATATCAGACCACTTGCTAAATTTTTGTCTTAATGCCATGTCACCTAATCTTGATTACACCATTATTTCATCACTTTATTTTATTTTTATTTTTATTTTTTCTCTTGGGTTTGGGCGCATTCTTGCCCATTTTCTTTACATTAGTTAAAATTCTACCTTTCATAATGGGCTTAGTCACATTTTCATGATTTTTGGGCTACCGGTCCAATTTTTATATCCTAGTCCAAGTCTATGTTTTATTTCTTCCTTGGGCTATCTTATTAACTTGCTAAAAATTCATGTAAAGTAGAAAAACTCTATATGAATTGTCCATAGGTGAAATCCTTATTTATGGGTGGAGATACTAAACTTAGTAACTTTAACTCTTAAATTAAAAAAAATTACCCTAATCTAATTTTCTTGAAATTTTAATACCTTTACTTACTTCACAAAAATTTATCTTCCTTATCCAAGAATTTCACCTTTCTTTAGTATATTTATTTTTAATTTTTCCTCTTAGGTTTTCTCTCTTTACCTATTCCATTGATGTTAGAACATTTTTGTGCATACACATAAGGTGAAGAATTTCTAAGGATTATATTTCCTTAGATATCTAAAAATTGTCTAATAAATTTTATTTCCTTAATTAAATATTTATGTACCTTTATCAATAAAAGAAACAAAATTAGGGATGTTACTTTGAATACATGAAACAAAATTAGGGATGTTACAGAAATTCTACCCCTAATGGAGGGATTGGTCACATTTTCATGATTTTTGGGCTATCGGTCCAATATCAATATCTTAGTCCAAGTCTATGTTATATCTCTTGCTTAGGCAATCCAATTGGTTTGCTAGAAACTCATGCGAAGTTGAAAAACTCTATGCAGTGTCCATAGGTGAAAGCCCAATATATGGGTGTGGATTTTAAACTTAAGAATTCTAGCTTTTGAATTAGGAAAATTACCCTAATCCAATCTTTTTGAAATTGTAAGACATTTACTTACTTCTAAAAATTTTTCTTTCTTACCCAAGAATTTAGCCTCTGTTTAGGTCTTTATTTCTAATTTGTCCTATTAGGTTTTCTCTCTTTACCTATTCCCTTAATGTTAGAAACATTTTCTATGCATAAACATAAAGTAAAGAATTTCTAAGACTTATATTTTCTTAGATATCTAAAAATTGTTTAATATGTTTTATTTTCTTAATTAATTATTTATGTACCTTTATTAAGAAAATAAATAAAATTAGGGGTGTTACATTTTTCTTCCCCTAAAAGAAATTTTGTCCTCAAAATTTTAGAAATTACCTAATAAAAGTAATTGTGAATATTTCTTCCTCATGACTTCTTCCAGCTCCCAAGTTGATTTTTCCGAAGTCAAACCTTCCCATAACACCTTAACAAGGGGAATGGTCTTATTCCTCAATTGCTTCATATTGGTGTCCAATATGGATGTTGGTACTAACTGGTATGTCATGTTCTCCTTTATTTGGATTGATTCATCCTGTATTACATATGAGGAATCTGAAAGATACTTTTAGAGTTATGATACATGGAAAACATTATGCAAGTTTGACAAATTAGGTGGGAGGGCAACTTGATATACTAATGTCCCTACTTTCCTTAGCATTTGGTAGGGTCCCAAAAATCATGGACTTAACTTTATGGTCTTGAGATACCTACTAACTCTAATAGTTAGAGAAACCTTCAAAAATACATGGTCTCCTTCCTCAAACTCCAAAAGTCTATGTCTCTTATCATAGTAACTCGTTTATCAGATTTGAGCCGTAAGTATTTTGTCTGGTATCATCTTGATTTGCTCAGTGGTTTGTTGAACTAGTTGAGGACCAAGTAGGTTCTTTTCTCGTACCTCAAAACAACATAGTGAAGATTGGCATTTCCTATTATATAAAGCTTCGTAGTGGGTTATCTTAATACTAGACTAATAGCTATTATTATAAGTAAAATCCATTAAAGGTACATACTTATCCCATCCTTTACCTTGCTCAATCACACATGCCCTGAATATATCTTCTAGGGTTTGAATGGTCTATTCTGTCTGCCCGTTAGTCTGAGGATAGTAGGCAGTACTAAACCACAATTGGGTTTAAAAAGCTTCATGCAATGCCTTTGAAATCCTCGACGTGAATATCATATCTCTATCAGAAAGGATATTTAAGAAAATTTCATGTAGTCTGACTATTTCCTGGACATACAACATGGCCAATTTTTCTAGTGAATAGTTTATCTTTATAGGTAAAAAGTAAGCAAATTTGGTTAATCTGTCTACTTTTACCCATATAGAGTCATGTCCAAATGAAGTCTTAGGTAATCCCACCACAAAGTCCATCAAAATACTATCCCATTTCCATATAAGAATCTCAAGAGGTTGTAGAAATTCTACTGATTTGTGATATTCTACCTTCACCTTCTAACAAATTAAACATTTCGCCATACACTTAGTAATGTCCTTTTTCATCCTTGGCCATCAGTACATATTCTTTAAGTCCTGATACATCTTAGTGGATCCAAGATGGACTTTGTACTTACTCTGATGTGCTTCCTGTAAGATCTTAGTCCTCAACTCTTGTTCTTGAGGAACATAAACCCTTCCTTGATATAAGATTACTCCATATTTTGAGACAGAAAAATTATCTTGATCTTTGTGATCCTGTAGATATTGGTCCTGAATTTGAACCTCTTTAATCTGGGCTCTAAGGTCATACTCTATACTCAACCTATTGATAATTAGCTTCTTTGGGGCAAAAGTAGTGGCCAGCTTTAAATTTTGAAACACCTGTAGGATCCGCATCACATACACCATAATCTAACCAATATGTAGAGATTTTCGACTCAAGGCATCAGCTACAACATTTACCTTTCTTGGATGAAACTTTGTCTCAAACTTGTAGTCATTGAGAAATTCTACTCATCTTCGTTGCCTCATATTTAAATCCTTTTGATAAAAAAGGTACTTAAGACTCTTATGATTACAGTATACTTCAAATGTTTCTTTGTATAAATAATATCGCCAAATCTTTAAGGAAAACACTACCACTGCCAATTCAAGATCATGGGTTAGATAATTTCCTACATAGGGTCTTAGTTGCCTAGAGGCATAAGCAACTACTCTATTGTCTTGCATTAGCACACACCCTAGCCTTTTCTTTGAAGCATCAATATACACTTCAAAATGTCCTGTGGGGTCTGGAATAATTAAAACAGGAGGAGTTGTCAATCTTGTCTTAATCTCCTAGAAACTAGATTTACACTCATTAGTCCATTTGAAAGGACTTCCCTTCTGGGTCAATTTAGTTAGTGGCAAGGCTATACGAGAGAAGCCTTGTATGAACCTCCTGTAGTATCCTGCCAAACTTAAGAAACTTCTGACTTTTGTAATCGTCTTTGGTCCCTCCCACTGAATCACTGCTTCCATCTTGCTAGGGTCTATGGTTACCCCTTTATTAGAGATGACATGTCCAAGAAACTTCACCTCTGACAGCCAAAATCCACACTTCTCCAATTTGGCATACAACTTTTTCTCTTTCAGCACTTGCAGCACGATTCGGAGATGTTATTCATGTTCTTTCTCACTCTTAGAGTATATTAAGATGTCATTAATGAGAACAACCAAAAATTGATCTAGGTAGGGTAAAAAATTCATGTAATCTATGAAAATTGTAGGTGCATTTGTCAACCCGAAAGGCATTTCGAGAAACTTATAGTGCCCATACTTATTCTTGAAGGCTATTTTTGGTACATCCTTCTCCCTAATCCTAATCTAATGGTATCCCGACCTCAAGTCAATCTTAGAAAAGATGGAGGCTCCCTTTAGTTGATCAAATAAGTCCTCTATCCTAGGAAGATGGTACTTGTTTTTTACATTCAACTTATTTAGCTGTCTATAGTCTATGTGTAACATCCCTAATTTCATTTCTTTTATTGATAAAAGTACATAAATATTTAATAAGGAAATAAATTTATTAGACAATATTTTAGATATCTAAGGAAATATAATCCTTAGAAATTCTTCACCTTATGTATATGCATAGAAAATGTTTCTAACATTAAGAGAACAAATAAAGAGGGAAAACCTAATAGGAAAAAAAAATTTGAAATAACATACTAAAGAGATGCCAAATTCTTGTATAAGGAAGATAAATTTTTAGAAACAAGTAAAGGTCTTAAAATTTCAAAAATATTGGATTAGGATAATTTTTCCTAATTCAAGAACTAGAGTTACTAAGTTTAAAATCTTTACCCATACATTGGGATTTTACCTATGGACACTTCATATAGAGTTTTTCTACTTAACATAAGTTTCTAGCAAGCCCATTGGATAACCTAAGCAAGAAATAAAACATAGACTTGCACTAGGATATAGTAATTGGACCAATAGCCCAAAAATTATGAAAATGTGACCAAGCCCTCCAAAAAAGGTAGAATTTTATCTAAAGCAAAGAAAATGGGTAGGAATAAGCCCATAATGGGTAGGAATAAGCCCAAATCCAAGAGGAAAAATAAAATAAAATAAAATAGGTTATGATATAATAATGTAATAATAATAAAGATTAGGTTACATGGCATTAAGACAAACATTTAGCAAGTGGTGTGATTCTACATTCATAATTTTGGCAAGTGGCATGATAATACAAGGCTTTAGGACAAAAACATCTATATCCTATACTCATAATTCTAACAAGTGGTATGATAATACATGGCATTAGGACAAAACATTCCTATCCCACACAAATATTATCAACCAAATAATGGAGATTCAAGGGCTAGAAATTTGCCACCTAAAAAGGAAAACCTATCATACTTGTTTAAGACAAAAGAAAAAGGAAATGAATCCCTAAATCAAAGGGACCTTGTCCCTTATCTTAAGAACATATCATCATAATTTTCAAAATACAAATCTCATTTTCCTATGCATATCTTGACTAAGGAAGAGGAAGAGAAGAACATAAGTTGTTTGTTTTCCAAAAATTCAACAAAGTGTATCCTAATTGTGATAAGGTAGACCCATGATCATGAAAGGTGTATTATTTGGTGGTCTATTTAAGCAAAACTCACCTCTACAACATTTTAATTTCGTCCAAGTGAGGAAGAGAGAGAAATAGAAGTAAGGTAGAGTGAGGAAAGGAGAGAAAGAGAGGAGAAGAAAGGAAGGAAGAAGAAGGAGAAGTACTCAAGGTAAGTTACCTTAATCTCCACTTGAATCCATTTTTCTTCTTCATCCTTGAGGTTCAAAAATTCACCCTCCTTCTCTTACCTAAGCTGCTAGAAAAGCTAAGGGAAGGGAGGAATCTTGCTACTTCTTTCAAGAGGAAACAAGAAAACCAATTTACTAAGTAAGTTAGGGAGATTCTTAGGTAAGTTTAACAATATTTCTTTTTGAAAAAAACTTTTGAAACTTATAATATTTATATGAGATTTTGATCTTAGAACTTTGATGATTGGTCATGGATGTTGCTATATCATGTTACATATTGATCTTGCATGTGATGTATGTTTGAATACTTAGACTAGTATAGAAAGTTCTGCATAGGTATGGCTATGGGTGGCAAAATTTTCAGCTTCTGTGTTTTAATTTTTGGGAATTATTTGTAGGGAATTACAATAAATGGTTAATATAAGAATTAAATATATATGTGTCACGGATTTGTAGCCACTGGAATAATTCAATTTGGAGTCCATATGAGGTAGATATGGTCCAATTAGTAGTCAAAGGTCAAAAAATGGTTCATCAGGGAAGAATATGTTAGGATAGCTTCTGTATTTTAATTTCTGGAAATTATCTGTATGGAATTAAAATAAATGGTTAACATAAGAATTATAGCTATGTGTGTCACGGATTTTTATCCACTGGAATCATTCAATTTGGAGTCTATATGAGGAAGATATGAGCTGATTAGTAGTCAAAGGTCAGAAAATGGTTCATCAGGGAAGAATGTGTTAGGATAGCTTCTGTATTTTAATTTTTGGGAATTATATGTACGGAATTAAAATAAATGGTTAAAATAATAATTATAGATATGTGTGTATCAGATTTTTAGCCACTAGAATCATTCAATTTGGAGTCCATATGAGGAAGATATGAGCTGATTAGTAGTCAAAGGCCAAAAAATGGTTCATCTGGGAAGAATATGTCAGGATAGTTTTTGTATTTTAATTTCTGGAAATTATCTGTATGGAATTAAAATAAATGGTTAACATAAGAATTATAGATATGTGTGTCACGGATTTTTAGCCACTGCAATCACTCAAGTTTGAGTCCATATGAGGTTGATATGGTCTGATTAGTAGGTAGAGGTCTGAACCTATCCGAGAAGAAATAACCTGTACCTTTAGGTAGTAATAGCACATTGATTTCTTAATATTTCGCTACAATGTTCAACATAATAGTTTTAGATAATTGTTTTATCTTGAAATTGATACCAAGATCACCTACATCGGAGTTCAATTGAGGGAGTTATTCTCTGATTAGTAAGAGAAAGTTAGATATGATGAAAACCTGCATCAAGAAAATAAAGAAATAAAATTAATATTTAAAAAAGAAGACGAAGCTTATAAATGACTAGTATATGCCATAGCTATTGCCATTGTATGAACTTCTTACCTTCTTAAGTTTAAAATTCTGACATGGAAATATTTTATAAAGTGATATTTGAAATGGTTATGTTCATGGCATGATTACCAATGATTTATGGTAATAGTTATATTTTGATGAACATACTTGTTATTGAAAGCATATTTTTGGCTATCATTAAGAAAAGAAAAGAAATGAGAACGGTCACATGGCAATCCGTGTGGTGCACCAGTAGGGAACGCCCTACCAACGGTTATGATTATGATTATGAGAAAAGAAAGAGAAAGTGTACCATGTCGGACAGAGCGAGAAAAGCCCGTACCGTAGAGTAGAGGATACTCTCCCTGACCGGGGTAGTTTAAAATGAGAATAAGTTGATGGCCATCATATGATATTCTGAAAATAGTTAATCCTATCATACATATCATTACTGGGATTTAATTCTCACTATATTTCCATATCATGTTCAAAAGAATAATGCAGATTTTCTCAATGACACTTATTATTTTCGTATGTTGGATCGAGATGCCCTACCTTGGGCAACTACCAGTTATATAAGATGTATCTATAGTAGATGTGACTGAGATTCCGGTGGAGGTGCCACCCGCACCAGTGTCCCCGGAAGTAGTTGACATAGATGATTAGAACTAATATGTATCTTTGTACAAATGTTTGTAAAATAATGATGTGTAGTTTGTAAAATAATAGTGTGTATGAAAACTCAGTATTGTATCACTGTTAATAACAATTATGCTTGGTTAAAGTGATTATTATTACGAGTTAAGTGGTTAAAATTAAAGTAGTAATAACTTTATGGAATTTTAAAAATATATAAAAAAAATTTTTGTTACATTTACATAAATGGAGTTGTTACACTATGCATAGTTTTAAGCTTCCATCTTTCTTCTTAACAAACAATACAGGAGCTTCCCAAGGTGATACACTTGGTCTAATGAATTGCTTGTCTAACAATTCCTCCAACTATTTCTTGAGTTCCTGTAGTTCCTTCGAGGCCATTCTATAAGGTGCAATAGAGATAGGCTTTGTCTTGGGTAGGAGATCAATAGAGAACTATATCTCTCTCTCAGGAGGTAAGCCTAGAATATTTTGGTAGAAATACTTCAGGAAACTCATTAGCTATTGGAAATATTTCACAAGCTATCACCACATTCCTAATTTTTGGGTTTAGTCTTGCTTCAAACTTAACAATCTTCCATGCTTCATCGGGGTTAAACCTCAAGTAAGAGGAGAACTTAGACAACTCCTCAAACTTAGTGATGTATTGATCTACCGAATGTTACCATGTCTAAGTTAGAGAAATTCGATCTCCTTCTCGGCCCGCATAGTACTTGGAAAGTACTTTTCCAGGAAAATGTTCTTAAACACTTGCCAAGTGATCTACCTCCTTTAGTGAGTTAGCAGTTCTCTTACCCCTCGCCACCAACACTCAATTTCATCCTTTATTATATATATAGCAAAGATAACCTATTGCTCATTAGTGCAGCCCATCACTTCGAAAATCTTCTCCAATTCCCTTATCCACCTTTCAGCTACCATTAGGTCATAGCCACCTTGGAAAGAAGGTGGTCTGGTTCTTAGGAACTCAAATAGGCCATTATCACTTCCAGCCATCTGATTGTTTACATTATTTTCTCCATTCAGATTGTTACTGTTCTGGAGATGTTGTAGAATTTGATTGGTGGCTGTAAGTTGGTCTCGAATTGCTGTAGACAACTAGTGCAGGGTTTCTACTATATTGTTTTTCGAGTTCCTCCTTGGTGGTGCCATATCCTACTTTGGAAAAAATAGAGTTATGTTACTATTGAGTTAATTAAGACCAATAGTAGTTCAAAAATAATTATAGCAATCATAACACCACCTCGACATACAGATAAGAAATACTAGTAATTTCTTACCTATATGAAATCACTTATCCCCTATACAACATAACCACAAACATACTCAAGACACTATAAGATCGATTCAAATAACCATAAACCCATTAGCCATCTAAGATCAACCTTCTCAGATACCAATTATGTAACAACTCCATTTTTTTTATTTTACATACACACACACACACACACACACACATATATATATATATATATTTGTAAAATTCCATGAAGTCTTTATCTCTTTACTTCTAACTATTTAACTCATAATAACATTCAATTAAATTAACCAAGCATAATTAAGGTTTATGGTATACCATTAACCCTGATACAATTCTGAGTTCACATACACATCATTAATTAAAAATGTCCATACAAAAATCAAACACATATATGTCTACATTTTATTTATCCATATTGACCAAGTATGAGGATATGGGTGCGGGTGGTTACACCTTCACTAGGATCTTAGCCAACTTGACCCATCGTATGCTAAAAGCCGGTCATAGAGAATATTTGCATATTTAGTCTTCTAAAAATGATATGGAAATATAGTGAGAATTAAATCCTAGTAGGTTCAATAATAAATCATAATCATCATCAATATCACACCATGTTCATCTGTATAAGTTAAAGTAAATATCATAAGTCACATGAATGCACTTTATCTATGCATATAAAAATCGTACAGTGATGACATGTATAGTATGAATAACTATTTTCATAATATCATATGATGACTATCAACATATCAAGCTACCCCGATCAGGGTGAGTACTTTCTACTCTCTGGTACAGACTTTTCTCGCTCCGTCCGACATGACACACTTTCTCTTTCTTTCCTCATTAGCATAATCATAGCCGTGAGTAGGGCATCCCCTACGAGTACACTACACAGACCACTATGTGATCGTGCTCGTCTTTTTTCTTTTCACATTAATAGCAAAAAATATGATTTCAATAACATGTATGTTCATTATACTCACATGCCATAATTTATCATCAAAGCATAATCATTCCTAAATATCATTGGTAAAATGCAACTGTGGCATCAACATAATCATTTTCAAATATCACTTTGTAATATATTTCTATGTCAAAATTACAAACTTAATATGGTAAGGAGTTCATGAAATAGCAATGGCTAGGGCATATACTAGTTTTTTACTATTTCCATTTATAAGATTCTTCTTCTTTCTTAAATATTATTTTTTTCTCTCACTAATCAGAGCATAACTCCCTCATTTTAACTCTGATTAAGGTGATCTTGGTGTCCATTTAAAGTTAAAACAATCCTATAAAACTATTATATTGAAAATATTAATAAAATCTTAAGAAATCTCGATGTTATTACTCCCTAAAATTCAATGTTATTTCTTCCTAGGTAGATTTTGACCTCTACTTACTAATCTGACCATATCTTTCTCCTATGGACTCTAAATTGAGTGATTCTAGTGGCTAAAAATTTGTGAGAAATATATCTACATTTTCTTTATAACTATTTCTTTTATTTAAATACATATGTTTCCCAAAAATTCAAACACAGAAGCCTCTCTTTAGGATGTTATTTCTAATTTTTTCTATTAGTTTTTCTCTCTTTACCTATTCCTGTCATGTTAAAAACCTTTTCTATGCAAACGCATAAGGTGAAGAATTTCTTAGGCTTATATTTTCTTAGATATCTAAAAATTGTTTAATAATTTTTATTTTCTTAATTAAATATTTATGTACCTTTATTAATAAAAGAAATAAAATTAGGGATGTTACACCATATCCTACTGTGGCAAAAACAGAGTTATGTTGCTATTGTGTTGATCAAGTCCAATAATTAGTTCAAAAATATTTATAGTAGTCATAACACCAACTCGACATACAGATAGGAAACACTAGTAATTTATTACCTATATGAAATCATTTATCCCCTACACAACATAACCATAAACATACTGAAGACACTATAGGATCGATTCAACTAACCATCCACCCAATGGCCATCTAGGATCGACCTATTTTGATACCAATTATGTAACAACTCCATTTTTTTATACACACACACACACACACACACACACACACACACACACACACACACAGATATATATATATATATATATATATATATATATATATATATTTATTTATTTATTTATTTATAAAATCCAATGAATTCATTACTTCTTTACTTCTAACTATTTATCTCATAATAACATTTAATTAAATTAACCAAGCATAATTAAGGTTTACTGTATACCATTAACACTGATACAATTCTGGGTTCACATGCACATCATTAATTAAAAACATCCGTACAAAAATAAAACACGTATATGTCTACATCTTATTCATCCATGTTGACTAGTTTTGGGGATATAGGTGTGAGTGGTTGCACCTTCATCGAGATCTTAGCTAACTTGACCCAATGTACACTAAAAGCCGGTCATAGAGAATATCTGAATATTTAGTCTTTTGAACATAATATGGAAATATATTGAGAATTAAATCACAGTAGGTTCAACAATAAATAATAATTATCATCAATATAGCTCATCATGTCATGTTCATCTGTATAAGCAATAGTAAATACCTTAGGTCACACGGATACACTTTATCTATGCATATGAAAATCATACAGTAATGACATGTATGTCATGAATAATTATTTTCAGAATATAATATGATGGCTATCAACTTATTTTCAAATCAAACTACCTTGGTTAGGGTGAGTACTTTCTACTATCAGGTACGGGATTTTTTTTGCTCTGATCGACATGGCACACTTTCTCTTTCTTTTCTCATTAGCATAATCATAGCCGTTAGTAGGGCATCCCCTGGTAGTGCACTACACGGACAGCCATGTGACCGTGCTCGTCTATTTTCTTTTCTTTTCTTTTCACATTAATAGCCAAAATATGATTTCAATAATAAGTATGGCAATGGCTAGGGCTACACTAGTCATTTATTATTTTCATTTATAAGATTCTTCTTCTTTCTTAAATAATATTTTCATCTCTCATTAATCAGAGCATAACTCCCTTATTTAAAATTCAGTTAAGGTGATTTTTGTGTCCAATTAAAGTTAAGAGAAACCTCTAAAACTCTTATGTTGAACATTTTAGTGAAATTGTAAGTAATCTTGGTGTTATAACTCCTTTAAATTTAATGTTATTTCTTCCCTGGTAAGTTCTGACCTTTACTTACTAATATGACCATATCTCTTTCCTATGGACTCTAAATTGAGTGATTCTAGTGGATGAAATTTTGTGAGTCATATATCTATATTTTTCATGTTAACCATTTTCTTTTAGTTCCTTATAGATTTTTTCCAAAAGTTCAAACACAAAAGTTTACCTAATAGATTCTTCTCTGATTAACCATTTTCCAACCAATTCTTAATAATTGGACCATATCTCCCTCATTTAAAGTCCAAATTGGGTGATTCCAGTGGCTAAAAATTTGTGAGACATATATCAAAACTTTTCATGTTAACCATTTTGTTTAATTCCTAACCAATTATTTCCAAAATTTTAAAAACAGAAGCTTCCCTAGTTACTTTGAAATCAAGTTTTCTAACCAAACCCTTCCTAAGGTCTTAGTTCAATATTTTATTATGTCCTCTTCCATTTTCTTCCTAATTTACATCTAAACATATTCGATCAATTTTTCACCAAATTCAAATATACATAACAGCCACATAAAATCCCTAAAATTTTGCCTCCCATAGCCATACCTATGTAGAACTTTCCATACCAACTGAAGTATTCAAAACATCCATCATTTGCAAGATCAACATGTAACTTGATATAGCAACATCCTTGGCCAATCATCAAAGTATCAAATATTGTAAATTTCATCAAAGTTATAAGATCAAAATTGTAACATCCCTAATTTTGTTTCTTTTATTAATAAAGGTGCATAAATATTTAATTAAGGAAATAAAATTTATTAGACAATTTTTAGATATCTAAGGAAATATAAGCCTTAGAAATTCTTCACCTTATGTGTATGCATAGAAAATGTTTCGAACATTAAGGGAATAAGTAAAGAGAGAAAACCTAATAGGAAAAATTAGAAATAACATACTAAAGAGAGACAAATTCTTGGGTAAGGAAAATAAATTTTTTGAAAGTAAGTAAAGGTCTTAAAATTTCTAGAAGATTGGATTACGGTAATTTTTCCTAATTCAAGAGCTAAAGTTCCTAAATTTAACATCTCCACCCATACATTGGGTTTTCACCTATGGACACTTCATATAGAGTTTTTCCACTTCACATGAGTTTTTAACAAGCTAATTAGATAGCCCAAGCAAGAGATAAAACATAGACTTGGACTAAGATATAGAAGTTGGATTGATAGCCCAAAAATCATGAAAATATGACCAAGCCCTTCATGAAAGGTAGAATTTCAATCAAAGCAAAAGAAATGGGTAAGAATGAGCTCAAATACAAGAGGAAAAAAGAAGAACCATGTGAGAAAATAGTAGTGTAATAATAATCTAGATTAAGTTACATGACATTAGGACAAAACATCTATATCCGACATTCATAATTTTAGCAAGTAGGTAATAATACATGGCATTATGACAAAACATCCTTATCCTACAAAAATAAACCTATCATTCTTGAGTGAGAGAAAAGAAAAAGAAAAAGAATCCCTAAATCAAAGGGACCTTGTCCCTTGTCTTAAGAACATTTTATCATGATTTTCAAAATACAAATTTCCTTTTGTTATGAATATCTTGACTAAGGGAGAGGAAGAAAAGAACATGAGTTGTCTTCCCAAAAAAAAAACTAAGTGCATCCTAATTGTGATAAGGCAGACCTATGATTATGAGAGGTGAACAACTTAATATTTTGTTTAAGCAAAATCCACCCTTATAACATTATAATTTTTTCCAAGTAAGGGAGAGAAAAAATAGGAGCAAGGTAGAGTGAGGAAAGGAGAGAAAGAGAAGAGAAAAGAGGAAGGAAGAAGAAGTATAGAGGACTAAGTACTCAAGGTAAGTTAGCTTAATCTCCACTTTAGTCCATCTTTTCTCTTCATCCTTGGGGTTTAAAACTCACCCTCCTTCTCTTATTTAAGCTGCTAGAAAAGCTAAGGGAATGGAGGAATCTTGCTGCTTTCTTCAAGAGGAAACAAGAAAAAGAATTCACTAAAGAAGCTAGGGAGATCTTTAGGTAGGTTTAACAATATCTCTTTATGAAGAAAAGTTTTGAAATTTGTAATATTTATACGGTATTTTGATCTTAGAACTTTGATGAAATTTACAATATTTGTTACTTTGATGATTGGCCATAGATATTGCTACATCTTGTTACATGTTGATCTTGCATGTGATGGATGTTTTGAATACTTCGGTTGGTATGGAAAGTTCTGCACAGATATGGCTATGGGTGGCAAAATTTTAGGGCTTTTATGCTGTTGTTATGTATATTTGAATATGGTAAAAATGGATGGAAGATGGTTAGGTTGGTAAATTAACTATGGCCTTAAACAACTAGGGGAAGACCATGAGAAATTTTTGTTGAAAAACACCTTTTGTGATGATTTGATTCCGTTTTTCTTTTGAAGTGGATGATGGAATATGTTAAATTAAGTAAGAAATATAATTAAGTGTTTAGATGAGTAATTCTATGGTTAGGTGGAAATTTGGAAGAAAAATGGAAGATGAATTAATAAAAGGATGAACTAGAACTTTAGGAAAGGCTAAGCTAAGAAAACTGAATTTCGGAGTAACCAGGGAAGCTTTTGTTTTTAAAATTTTGGGAAGAATTGGTTAGAAATTAAAAGAAATGGTTAACATGAAAAATGTAGACATATGTCTCACAGATTTTAAACCATTGGAATCACCCAATTTGAAGTTCAAATGAGGGAGATATATTCTAATTAGTAAGCAGTGGTCAAAAAAAGGTTAACCGGGGAAGAATTTGTTAAGTTTCTATGTTTGAATTTCTGAGAAAAATATATAGGGAAATAAAATAAATAGTTAAAATGAAAGATATATATATGTCTCAAGAATTTTTAGCCATTGAAATCATTCAATTTGGAATCCATATTAGGAAGATATGGTTATATTAGTAAGCAGTGGCCAAAAACTAACTAACCAAGAAAGAATCAGTTAAGTATGATTCTGTGTTTAAATATGTAGGCAAAATATATAGGAAAATAAAGGAAATTGTTAATATAATAAATATAGATATATGTCTCACGGATTTATAGGCTCTAAAATCACTTAATTTGGAGTCCATATGAGGGAAATATGGTTGATTAATGAGTAAAGGTCAGAATCAGTCTAGAATCCAGGGTGGTAATTGTAAGCGTTTTTGTTTTTGATTTTCTAGGAATAATTTGTAAACATGAAAGTTGTAGATAAGTGTCTTAGCTTTTTATAGGCTTTGGAATCACCTTAATTGGAGTTGGTATGAGAAAGATATGGTTGAATAAGTGAGAAAAGGTCACAAAACATGGCTGAGCCATGTTCTAGGTTGCTTAAGCATGGGTAGGCCGTGTTCAAGGCTGCTTTTAAGTACGTTTGAAGTATTTTTCAAGTATGGCCATTTCCTAGAACATGGTCAGGCTGTGTTGGGTGCTGATAAAGCTTATTTTTAACATTTTTCTACCCTAAATGAACTTCATTAACTATAAGATAATAATATAAACCAAATTGGAGAAGAATGCCCTATAAAATTTGTGAGAACATGTGTTGGAAATGATATAAGTAGGAAGAAAGTAACTAGAGGCCAAGTATATAGAAAATGAAAAGATGAAAATAATATTTAAAAAAGAAGAAGAATGTTATAAATGGAAATAATAAATAACTAGTGTATGCCTTAGCCATTGCCATTATATGAACTCATTACTATCTTAAGTGTGTAATTTTGACATGAAAATATTTTATATAGTGATATTCAAAAATGGCTACGATCATGACATGATTGCAATATACCAATAATTTTTTGTAGTGATTATGCTTTCATTATAAATTATGGCATGTGAGTATAATGAACATACTTCTTATTGAAATCATATTTTTGGCTATTAACGGAAAAGAAAAGAAAAGAAAACAGACGAGCATGGTCACATGGCAATCCGTGTAGTGCACCAGCAGGGGACGCCCTACTAACGGTTATGATTATGCTAATAAGTAAAGAATGAGAAAGTGTGCCACGTCAGACGGAGTAAGAAAAGCCCGTACCCGAGAGTAAAAAATACTCACCCTGACCGGGGTAGCTTGATATGAAAATAAGTTAATAGCCATCATATGATATTCTGAAAATAGTTATTCATGCCATTCATGCCATACATGTCATTACTGTATGATTTTCATGTACATAGATAAAGTGCATTCATGTGACCTAAGGTATTTGTTGTAGCTTATATAGAAGAACATAACATGATGAGCTATATTGATGATGATTATGATTTATTGTTGAATCTACTGGGATTTAATTCTCACTATATTTTCATATCATATTCAGAAAACTAGTTATGCAGATTTTTCTATGGCTCTAGCTTTTAGTGCACATTGGATTGAGTTATTCTATGTTGGGCATACCCCAGAAATTAATAAGGTGTTTGAGGTCAAGTTGGCTAAGATCCCGGTGAAGGTGCAACCACCCGCACCCGTATCTCTAGAATTGGTCAACATGAATGAATAAGATGTAGATATTTATGTGTTTGATTTTTGTACAAACATTTTGAATAATGATATGTATGTGAACTCAGAATTATATCAATGTTAATGGTAGACCTTAAACCTTGATTATGCTTAGTTAAATTAATTGAATGTTATTACGAGTTAAGTAATTAGAAGTAAAGAAGAAATGACTTTAGGAACTTTACAAATATATATATTTAAAAAAATGGAGTTGTTACATAAATCCCACATAAATGTTACAAATTTCAAAGCTTTTCATCAAAAAGAGATATTGTTAAACCTACCTAAAGATCTCCCTAGCTCACTGAGTGAATTCTTTTTCTTATTTCCTCTTGAAGGAAGTGGCAAGATTCCTCCCTTCTCTTAGCACTTTCAGCATCTTAAATAAGAGAGGGAGGGTGAGTTTTGAACCCCAAAGATAAAGAGAAAAGATGGATTCAAGTAGAGATTAAGCTAACTTATCTTGTGTCACGCCCCTAATTTTAGGGCACGTGAAACACGTATACCATGAACATATATTTTTCATAAACATGAATATTCCAATCATTTATCATGGAAACAAATACATATAGGTTCTCCCATACATATACCATATACAAAAAAAATCCATAAACATCAAAGTAACAGCATAAACAGGAATCCTGCCTGTGGCATACAAAGCATACTCTAGAGTACAAGTATAATATAAATCAAAATCTACTAGCCTTGGAAACAAAGTAGGCTCACCCAGAGATCATATCGTCTAGTTGGTCAACTATCTGAAGGGAAATGACCAAATTCTATATCTTTATCTAAAAAATATATAAATATCGTGTAGTGAGTTTGACAACTCAGTGAGTAGATAAAACCTCCTATGACCTCTTCAGGGTTTATCACATGAACATGCCCTTTCTTGAAGCAATTATATAGCTTTATATATAATGCCACAAGCATAAATATTCACTTTATCATTTAATGAGAAATACATATTAAATCAGATACACCATGAGTTCAAAAATTCATTTTCAAAATTATACTCTTCTTGAACTATATTCCAAATTATAAGCAATTCAAATAATGTTAATGCATTTCACAAACATATAAAAGTATAAATATCTTATAAAGATAATCAAATACACGTTTAAAGATCAAGAAGAGTATAGGGTAAGTCATAGAAAGAATCATCTACTGACAGGGTAAGGGCTCCAGATTAAACAGCCCCAAAATGCACTTTTTCAATCCACATTTGACTAAACAGACTTTAAAAACGTGTCTGGAGAGTCTAAAAATCAAGAAAATGACTTCAGAAACTTGGTCACTATTCATGGCCGAAAAATACTGTTTACGCAGGCGAAATCACTATTTACTGTTAGAAAACACTATTCACCGACGGAAAAATACTATTCACCAAGAACAAAAAGTTGTCAGATAGCTGAAAAATTTTACATCCTAAGGTTTATCTAGCTCCTGAATCCATCTACAGTGTCAGATTTCCAATTTGAAGTCCTTAAGTAAGAGTTTTAGAACTTACTTTTTTCTAAAATTTTCTACTTACAATTTGTGGCAATTCAATGGCTAATTTGAAAAATTGTTTGGTCACAATCATTGTATTCTCTATCCTAAATCTAGTGGTACCCTTAGTTTAGAGATCGGAAACCAATAGACACTCCAGATCTAAAGAGAAAAATGAAAGTTATTATTCATACTATTCATCAAGTTCGCAGAGTTCAGTTCCGTCTCCATTTTGTCTCCCCCTTCCCCTTTTCTCTTTTTCATTTATAATAATAATTATTATTATTTAATAATTAAATATTTAGATTTATTTTTATTTTATTTCATATATATTCATATAAATACCGTTTTTCATCCTAAAACATTCTAAAAATTTCTAAAAATTTACATTTTTATAAACCTTTAGTTAAACTCTTAAATCATGACTTTTCTTGATAAAAATCTTAATAAAAAAGCACAAAATAAATATCTTTATGTATAATAAAAGAAAGAATATTTCTAAAAATAAAACAAAAATTTATTAAAGGCAAATATAATTATTTTAAGAAAAAAAATACTTACTTTAATTAAAAGTATACTTGCTGTTAGCATAACATAATCATTTTTAAACAAATAAAAATATATTTTTTTATAGCACAACATTATTATTTAAAAATAAAAATTACGAGATGTTACACCTTGACTACTTAGTCCTCTAAACTTCTCCTTCTTTTCTTCTCTTGTCTTTCTTTTATTTCCTCACTCTATCTTGCTTCTATTTTTCCTCTCCCTTACTTAGACAAAATTATAATGTTATAAGGGTGGTTTTTTCTTAAATAAATTATCAAGTGGTCCTCCTCTCATAATCATGGGTCTACCTTATCACAATTAGGATGCACTTGGTTGCTTTTTAGGGGAAGACAACTTATATTCTTGTCTTCCTTTCCCTTAGTCAATATATGCATAGCAAAAGAAGATTTGTATTTGAAAATCATGATAAAATATTATTAAGACAAGGGACAAGGTCTCTTTGATTTAGGGATTCTTTTTCTTTTTCTTTTGTCTCACTCAAGTATGATAGGTTTGCTTTTCTAAGTGGTAAATTTCTAGCCATTGAGTCTCCATTGCTTGGCTAAAATTATTTGTGTAGTACATGGATGTTTTGTCCTAGTGCCATGTATTATTACCTACTATATCATCATATGGCTTGCTGAAATTATTAGTGTAAGATATAAATTTTTTATCCTAATGTTATGTATTATTACTTACTATATCATCACATGGCTTGCTAAATTTATTAGTGTCAGATATAGATGTTTTGTCCTAATGCCATGTGACCTAATCTTGATTATTATTACACTACTATTTCATCAAATAGTTCTTATTTTTTTTCTTGGATTTAGGCTCATTTTTTCCCATTTCTTTTGCTTTGTCTAAAATTCTACATCTCATGGAGGGCTTAATCACATTTTAATATTTTTGGGCTATCGGTCCAATTTCTATATCCTACTCCAAGTCTATGTTATATCTATAACAACTTTTATTATTATTAGTATACAATATAGAGTTTACGTACATGTCATTAATCAAAATATACGTACAACATATCAAACACATAAAAATCTACATCTTATTTATTCTGGTTGACTAATTTTGGAGATACAGGTGCGGGTGGTTGCACCTTCACCGGGATCTAAGCCAACTCGACAACAAACATTTTATTTGCTTATGGGATTTGCCCAACATAAAGTACTCGATCCAACGTGTACTAAAAGCCAGAGCCATAGAAAAATCTGCATAACTAATTTTCTGAACATGATATGGAAATATAGTGAGAATTAAATCCCAGAATGTTCAACAATAAATCATCATCAATATAGCTCATCATGTCATGTTCAGCTGTATAAACTACAGCAAACATCTTTGGTCACATGAATGCACTATATCTATGCACATGAGAATTGTATAATAATGACATGTATGACAGGAATAACTATTTTTAGAATATCATAAGATGACTATCAATTTATTCTCATATCAAGCTACCCCGGTTAAGGTGAGTATTTTCTACTCTCTGGTACGGGCTTTTCTCGCTCTGTTCGACATTGCCCACTTTCTCTTTCTTTTCTCATTAACATGATCATAATTGTTGGTAAGGCGTCCCTTACTGGTGCACCACACGGATTGCCATGTGACCATGTTCATTTCTTTTCTTTTTATAATAATAGTCAAAAATATAATTTCAATAACAAATATGTTCATCAAAATATAATTATTACGAAAAATCATTGGTAATCATGCCATGAACATAACCATTTCAAATATCACTTTATAAAATATTTTCATGTCAAAATTTCACACTTAAGATGGTAAGAAGTTCATAGAATTGCAATGGCTATGGCATATACTAGTCATTTATTAATTTCATTTATAAGATTCTTCTTCTTTTTAAAATATTAATTTTATTTCTTTATTTTCTTGATGCAGGTTTTCATCCTATCTGACCTTCTCTAACTAATCATAGTATAACTCCCTCAATTTAACTCCGATATAGGTAATCTGGGTGTCAATTTAAAGATAAAACAATTATTTAAAACTATTATGTTGAACATGTTAGCGAAATATTAAGAAATCAAGGTGATATTACTCCCTTAAAGTATAGGTTATTTCTTCTCGGGTAGGTTCTGACCTCTACCTACTAATCTCTCCATATCTCCCTTATAAGAATTCCAAATTAAGTGATTCCAGTGGCTAAAATTCCATGACACATATATCTATAATTTATATGTTAGTAAGTTATTTTAATTCCCTACAAAATGTTCCCATAAATTAAAACATAAAAGCTATCAGAGAATATTCTTCCCTAATTAACCAATTTCTGACCACTGAATACTAATAGAACCATATCTACCTCATACAGACTTTATATTAAGTGATTCCAGTGGCTAAAAAGTCGTGACAAATATATCTATAATTCTTATGTTAACCATTTATTTTAATTCCCTACAGAAAGTTCCCAGAAATTAAAAAACAGAAGCTATCCTAGAATATTCTTCCTTGATTAACCAATTTCTGACCACTGCATACTAATTGGACCATATCTACCTCATATCGACTCCAAATTGAGTGATTCCAGTGGCTGAAACCTCCGTGACACATATAGTTATAATTTTTATGTTAACCATTTATTTTAATTCCCTACCGATTCTTCCTAGAATTTTAAAAAATAGAAGCTAAAAATTTTACCACCCATAGCCATACCTATGCAGAACTATCTACATCAGCCTACGTATTCAACTATACACAATATGTAACATGATATAACAACATACATGACCAATCATCAAAGTTCTAAGATCAAAATCTTATATAAATATTACAAGTTTCAAATTTTTTCTTCAAAAAGAAATATTGTTAAACTTACCTGGAGCACTTAATCCTCTAGACTTTTCCTTCCTCTTTCTTCCTTTCTTCCTCTCCTTTCCTCACTCTACCTTGCTTCTATTTTTCCTCTCCCTCACTTGGACAAAAATTCTAATGTTGTAAGGGTGGGTTTTGCTTAAATAGACCATCAAATAATTCTCCTTTCATGATCATGGGTCTACCTTATCACAATTAGGATACACTTGGTTGAATTTTTGGAAAACAAACAACTTATGTTCTTGTCTTCCTCTTCCTTAGTCAAGATATGCATAGTAAAAGGAGATTTGTATTTTGAAAATTATGATAATATGTTTCTAAGATAAGGGATAAGGTCCCTTTGATTTAGGGATTCATTTTCCTTTTTCTCTTGTCTTAATGAAGTATGATAGGTTTGCCTTTTTAGGTGGCAAATTTTTAGCCCTTGAATCTCCATTATTTGGTTGAAAATCTTTGTGTGGTATAGGAATGTTTTGTCCTAATGCCATGTATTATCATACCACTTGCTAAAATTATGAGTGTAGGATATAGATGTTTTGTCCTAAAGCCTTGTATTATCATACCACTTGCTAAAATTATGAATGTAGGATATCACACCACTTGCTAAATTTTTGTCTTAATGCCATGTCACCTAATCTTGATTACACCATTATTTCATCACTTTACTTTTATTTTTATTTTTATTTTTATTTTTCGTCTTGGGTTTGGGCTCATTCTTGCCCATTTTCTTTACTTTGGTTAAAATTCTATCTTTCATAATGGGCTTGGTCATATTTTCATGATTTTTGGGCTACCGGTCCAATTTCTATATCCTAGTCCAAGTCTATGTTTTATTTCTTCATTGGGCTATCCTATTGGCTTGCTTAGAATTTATGTGAAGTAGAAAAACTCTATATGAAGTGTCCATAGGTTAAAGCCCAATTTATGGGTGGAGATACTAAACTTAGTAACTTTTGTTCTTAAATTAGGAAAAATTACCCTAATCCAATCTTCTTGAAATTTTAAGAGCTTTACTTACTTCACAAAAATTTATTTTCTTTACTTAAGAATTTCACCTTTCTTTAGCATGTTTATTTCTAATATTCTCTCTTTGGTTTTCTTTCTTTACCTATTCCATTAATATTAGAACATTTCTATATATATACGTAAGGTGAAGAATTTCTAAGGATTATATTTCCTTAGATATCTAAAAATTGTCTAATAAATTTTATTTCCTTAATTAAATATTTATGTACCTTTATCAATAAAAGAAATAAAATTATGGATGTAATTTTGAATACTTTTGTACTTTTATTAATACATGAAACGAAATTAGGGATGTTACAATATCTCTTGCTTGAGCTATCCAATTGACTTGCTAGAAACTCATGTGAAGTAGAAAAACAAACTCTATGAAGTTTCCATAGGTGAATGACCAATTTAGAGATGTAGATATTAAACTTAGTAACTTTAAATCTTGAATTTGAAAAAATTACACTAATCCAATCTTCTTGAAAATTTCAGACCTTTATTTAGTTCCAAAAATTTATCTTCTTTACCAAAGAATTTCACCTCTCTTTAGGATATTATTTCTAATTTTTCCTATTAGATTTTCTCTCTTTACCTATTCCCTTAATGTTAGAAATACTTTCTATGCATACACATAAGGCAAAGAATTTCTAAGGCTTATATTTTTTCTTAAATATCAAATTTTTTTAATAAGTTTTATTTATTTAATTAAATATTTATATACCTTTATGAATAAAAGAAACGAAATTAGGGATGTTACATTTATCTCCCTCTAAAAGAAATTTCGTCCTCAAAATTTTAGAAATTACCTAATAAGAACAATTGTGGATATTTCTTCCTTATGACTTCTTCTAGCTCCCAAGTTGATTCTTCTAAAGTCAAACCTTCCCATAACACCTTAACTAGGGGAATGGTTTTATTCCTCAATTGCTTTACGTTGGTGTCCAATATGGATTCCGGTACTAGCTAGTATGTGATGTTCTCCTTTATTTGGATTGGCTCATTCCGTATTACATGTGAAGAATATAGAAGATACTTCTGAAGTTGTAATACATGGAAAACATCATGTAGGTTGGACAAATTAGGTGGGAGGACAACTTAATACGCTGACGTCCCCACTTTCTTCAGAATTTGGTAGGGTCCAAAAATCGCAGACTTAGCTTTTTGGTCTTAAGAGACCTACCAAATCTAGTAGTCGAAAAAACCTTTAGACATGGTCTCTTTCCTCAAACTCTAGAGGTCTATTTCTCTTATCATAGTAGCTCTGTTGCTAACTCTGAGCTTTAAGTATTTTGTCTCGTATCATCCTGATTTGCTTAATGGTTTGTTGAACTAGATCAAGACTCATCAAGTTCTTTTCCCTTACCTCAAACCAACAAAGTGGAGATCAGCACTTCCCATCGTATAAAGCTTCGTAGGGGGCTATCTTAATACTAGAATGATAGCTATTATTATATGCAAACTCCACTAAAGGTAGATACTTATCACATCATTTATCTTGTTCTATCACATAGGCCCTCAACATATCTTCTAGGGTTTAAATGGTCCTTTCTGTTTGACCGTCAGTCTAAGGATGGTAGGCAGTACTGAACTACAATTAGGTTCGAAAATCTTCCTGTAACGCCTTCCAAAACCATGACGTGAACCTCGGATCTCTATCAGAAACAATATTTAAGAGAATTCCATGTAGTCTAACTATTTCATAGACGTACAATTGGGCCAATTTTGTCTAGTGAATAGTTAATTTTTATAGGCAGAAAGTGAGTAAATTTGGTTTATCTATCTACTATTACCTAGATAAAGTCATGTCTAACTGAAATTTTAGGTAATCCCACTACAAAGTCAATTATGATAAAATGTTCTTAAGATAAAGGACAAGGTCCCTTTGATTTAAGGATTCATTTCCATTTCCTTTTGTCTCACTTAAGTATGATAGGTTTTCCTTTCTAAGTGGTAAACTTCTAGCCTTTGAGTCTTCCTTGCTTGGCTGAAATTATTTGTGTAGGATAGGGATGTTTTGTCCTAATGCCATGTATTATTTCCTACTATATCATCACATGGCTTGCTGAAATTATTAGTGTAAGATATAGATGTTTCGTCCTAATGCCATGCATTATTACCTACTATATCATCACAAATGTTGCTGAAAATATTAGTGTAAGATATCAATGTTTTGTCCTAATGCCATGTGACCTAATCTTGATTATTATTACACTAATATTTCATCACATGGTTCTTATTTTTCCCTTTTGGATTTGGGCTCATTCTTTCCCATTTCTTTTACTTTGGCTGAAATTCTACATGTTATGGAGGTTTTGGTCACATTTTAATGATTTTTAGGTTATCGGTCCAACTTCTATATCCTAGTCCAAGTCTATGTTATATCTCTTGTTTGGGCTATCCAATTGGCTTGGTAGAAACTCTTGTGAAGTGGAAAAACAAACTCTATGAAGTGTCCATAGGTGAAGGCCCATTGTATGGGTGGAAATGTTAAACTTAGTAACTCTAGCTCTTGAATTTGGAAAAATTACCCTAATCCAATCTTCTTGAAATTTTAAGAACTTTACTTACTTCCAAAAAAATTTCTTCCTTACCTAAGAATTTTGCCTCTCTTTAGGATATTATTTCTAATTTTTTTCTATTAGGTTTTCTCTCTTTACCTATTCCCTTAATGTTAGAAACATTTTCTATTCATACACATAAGGTAAAGAATTTCTAAGGCTTATATTTTTTTCTTAGATATTGAAGATTGTTTAATAAGTTTTATTTCCTTAATTAAGTATTTATGTAACTTTATTAATAAAAGAAATGAAATTAGGGATATTACAAAAATCGTAAGGAACCTTGGTGTTATTACTCCCTTAAATTCAATATTATTTCTTCTCAGGTAGGTTCTGACCTATACTCACTAATCTTACCATATCTCCCTCCTATGGACTCTACATCGAGTGCTTCTAGTGGTTAAAAATCTGTGAGACATATTTGTTTTTATTATGTTAAAAATTTCCTTTAATTCCCTACCAATTTTCCTCAAAAATTAAAACACAGAAGCTTACTTAACAGATCCTTCCCTGGTTAACTAGTTTCTGACCACTTTTTACTAATTTGACCATATCGCTCTCAAATGAACTCCAAATTGAATGATTTTAGTCACTAATGTTTTGTGAGACATATATCTATATTTTTCATGTTAACCATTTCTTTTAATTCTCAAAATATTTTTCCCAGAAATTGAAAAACATAAGCTTACCTAATAGATTTTTCCCTGGTTAACTAGTTTCTGACCACTGCTTACTAATCTGACCATATCTTCCTCATTTGAACTCCAAATCGGGTGATTCCAGTGGCTACAAATCTTTGAGACATTTATCTAAATTTTTTATGTTAGCAATTTCTTTTTATTCCTAACTAATTCTTACCAGAATCTCAAAAACAGAAGTTTCCCTAGTTACTTCGAAATTCTAGTTTTCTAACCAAATTCTTCCTAAGATTTTAGTTCATTCTTTTATTACGTCCTCTTCCATTTTCTTCCTAATTTATATCTAACCAAAAGATTACTCATTTCAACATTTTAATTATATTTCTTAAACTTAATGTAACATATTCCATCATCTACTTCTCAAGAAAATAGAAATCAAATCATGTATTATTAAGAGTGTTTCCCAATAGAAAATTTTCATAGTCTTCTTCTAAGTGTTTAAGGCCATACTCATTTTATCAATCTAATCATGTTCCATAAATTTTTCATCACATTCAAATATACACAACAGCAGCTAAAAGCCTTAAATTTTTGTCAACCATAGACATATCTATGTAGAACTTTCCATACCAACCAAAGTATTCAAAACATTCATCACATGTAAGAAAAACATGATATAGCAACATCCATGGCCAATCATCAAAGTAGCAAATATTGTAAATTTCATCAAAATTCTAAGATCAAGATCCCATATAAATGTTACAAATTTTAAAGCTTTTCTTTAAAAAGAGATATTGTTAAACCTACCTAAAGATCTCCCTAGCTCACTTAGTAAATTATTTTTCTTGTTTCCTCTTGAAGGAAGTGGCAAGATTCCTTCCTTCCCTTGGCTTTTCCAACAGCTTGAATAAGAGAGGGAGGGTGAGTTTTGAACCCCAAAGATGAAGAGAAAAAATGGATTTAAGTGGAGATTAAGCTAACTTACCTTGAGTAGTGTCTTTTAGACTTCTCCTTCTTCTTCCTTCCTCTCTTCTCCTCTCTTTTCCTCAAACTACCTTGCTTCTATTTTTCTCTCTCCCTCACTTGGACAAAATTATAATGATATAAGAGTGAATTTTTGCTTAAATACATTATTAAATGGTACTTTTATCATAATTATGGGTCTACCTTATCACAATTAGGATGCACTTAGCTAGTTTTTGGGAGAAGACAAATCATGTTCTTGTATTCCTCTACCTTAGTCAAATATGCATAGCAAAATGAGGATTTGTTATTTGAAAATTATGATAAAATATTCTCAAGACAAGGGGAAAATTTCCCTTAATTTATGGATTCATTTCCTTTTTCTTTTATCTCACTTAAGTATGATAGATTTGCCTTTCTAATTAGCAAATTTCAAGCCCTTGAATCTCCCTTGCTTGGCTAAAATTATTTGTGTAAGATAGGGATGTTTTGTCCTAATTCCATGTATTATTACTTACAATATCATCACTTGGCTTTTTGAAATTATGAGTGTAGGATATAGATGTTATATCCTAATCCTATGTGAACTAATCTTGATTATTATTTCACTACTATTTCATCACATGGTTCTTATTTTTTTCCTCTTGGATTTTGGCTCATTCTTTCCCATTTTCTTTGCTTTGGCTAAAATTCTACCTCTCATAGAGGGCTTGGTCACATTATCATAATTTTTAGGCTATCAGTCCAATTTCTATATCCTAGTCCAAGTCTATGTTATATCTCTTACTTGGGCTATCGAATTGGTTTGTTAGAAACTCATCTAAAATAGAAAAACTCTATGAAGTGTTTATAGGTGAAGGCCCAATGTTTGGGTGGAGATGTTAAACTTAGGAATTCTAGCTCTTAAATTAAGAAAAATTACCTTAATCCAATCTTCTTGAAATTTTAAGACCTTTACTTACTTCCAAAAATTTATCTTCCTTTCCCAAGAATTTTGCCTCTCTTTAGGATATTATTTCCAATTTTTCCTATTCAGTTTTCTCTCTTTACCTATTCCCTTAATGTTAGAAACATTTTCTATGCATACACATAAGTTGAAGAATTTCTAAGGCTTATATTTTCTTAGATATTTTAAAATTGTTTAATAAGTTTTATTTCCTTAATTAAATATTTATGTACCTTTATGAATAAAAGAAACAAAATTAGCGATGTTACAAATAGAGTCTCAATAGGTTCAACATTAAACATGTCATATAATACATAATCATCATAGTATTATGTCCAGCTATATAAGCTACTAAAAAATATATTGTTTATTGAAAGCATGTGTTTGCTACTTATAGGAAATACGATGGAACATATTATACACATATATACAAGATAACAAATCAACATGCATAGTGGCTGCTTACTCATCAACTTGTCTGTCTCAATAACAGGATAATGTGAGTTGATCCCTGTAACAACTCCATTTAAGTATCAAATTTTTTTTTAAAAAAAATACCATGAAGTTATTACCTTGTTACAACTTAACTCAATATAACATTTATTTAATTTATACAATACAGAGTTCACATACATATCATTAATCAAAATATACGTACAACATATCAAACACATAAAAATCTACATCTTATTTATTTTGGTTGACCAATTCCGGAGATATAGGTGCGGGTGGTTGCACCTTCACCGGGATCTAAGCCAACTCGACCACAAACATGTTATTTGCTTCTGGAATTTACCCAACATAAAGTACTCCATCCAACGTGTACTAAAAGTTAGAGCTATAGAAAAATCTGCATAACTAATTTTCTTAACAAGATATGGAAATATAGTAAGAATTAAATCTCAGTAAGTTCAACAATAAATAATCATCAATATAGCTCATCACATCATGTTCAGTTGTATAAACTACAGAAAATATCTTTGGTCACATGAATGCATTATATCTATGCACATAAGAATCATACAGTAATAATATGTATGACAGGAGTAACTATTTTTAGAATATCATATGATGGCCAACAACTTATTCTCATTTCAAACTACCCCGGTCAGGGTGAGTATCCTCTACTCTCCGGTACGGGCTTTTCTCGCTCCGTCCGACATGGCACACTGTCTCTTTCTTTTCTCATAATCATAATCATAACCATTGGTAGGGCATCCCCTACCGGTGCACCACACGGATTGCCATGTGACCGTGCTCATTTATTTTCTTTTCACGATGATAGCCAAAAATATGCTTTCAATAACAAGTATGTTCATCAAAATATAATTATTACCAAAAATCATTGGTAATCATGCCATGAATATAACCATTTCAAATATCACTTTATAAAATATTTCCATGTCAAAATTTCACACTTAAGATGGTAAGAAGTTCATACAATGGCAATGGCTATGGATATACTAGTCATTTATTAAGATTCATCTTCTTTTTTAAATACTAATTTTACTTGATGCAGGTTTTCATCCTATTTAACCTTCTCTTACTAATCAGAGCATAACTCCCCCAATTTAACTCTGATGTAGGTGCTCTTGGTGTCAATTTCAAGATAAAACAATTATCTAAAACTATTATGTTGAACATTGTAGCGAAATATTAAGAAATCAAGGTGATATTACTCCCTAAATGTAAAGGTTATTTCGTCTCGGATAGGTTCTGACCTCTACCTACTAA
Organism: Gleditsia sinensis; assembly: GCA_037074535.1. NCBI lineage: Eukaryota > Viridiplantae > Streptophyta > Magnoliopsida > Fabales > Fabaceae > Gleditsia > Gleditsia sinensis. The sequence goes on from CM073467.1 coordinate 4,080,096, forward strand.
TCGCACTATATCTACCTCATATGGACTCCAACTTGAGTCATTCCAGTGGCTAAATATCTGTGACACAAATATCTATAATTCTTATGTTAACCATTTATTTTAATTCCATACAGATAATTCCCAGAAATTAAAATACAGAAACTGTCCTAACATATTCTTCCTTGATGAACCATTTTCTGACCTTTGACTACTAATTAGCTCATATCTTCCTCATATGGACTCCAAATTGAATGATTCCAGTGGATAAAAATCTGTAACACATATATGTAAAATTCTTATGTTAACCATTTATTTTAATTCCATACAGATAATTCCCAAAAATTAAAATACAGAAGCTGTTCTAACATATTCTTCCCTGATGAACCATTTTCTGACCTTTGACTACTAAGCAGCTCATATCGTCCTCATATGGACTCCAAATTGAATTATTCCAGTGGCTAAAAATCCATGACAAACATAAATATAATTCTTATGTTAACAAGTTATTTTAATTCCATACAGATAATTCCTATAAATTAAAATACCGAAGCTATCCTAACAAATTCTTCCCAGATGAACCATTTTTTTGACCTTTGAGTACTAATTAGACGATATCTACCTCATATGGACTCCAAATTGAATGATTCCAGTGGCTAAAACTCCGTGACACATATATCTTTAATTCTTATGTTAACCATTTATTTTAATTCCCTAGAGATAATTCTCAGAAATTAAAATACAGAAGCTATCCTAACATATTCTTCCCTGATGAACCATTTTCTGACCTTTGCTTACTAATCGGACCATATCTACCACATATGGACTCCAAATGGAATGATTCCAGTGGATAAAAATCCGTGACACATATATCTTTAATTCTTTTGTTAACCATTTATTTTAATTCCTTATATATTATTCCCAGAAATTAAAACACCGAAGTTTAAAATTTTGCCACCCATAGCCATACCCATGCAGAACTATCTACACCAACCTAAGTATTCAAACATACATCGCATGCAAGATCAATATGTAACATGATATAGCAACATCATGACCAATCATAAAAGTTCTAAGATCAAAATCTCATATAAATATTATAAGTTTCAAAAGTTTTCTTCAAAAAGAAATATTGTTAAACTTACCTGGAGCACTTAGTCCCCTAGACTTCTCCTTCCTCTTTCTTCCTTTCTTCATCTCCTTTCCTCACTCTACCTTGCTTCTATTTTTCCTCTCCCTCACTTGGACGAAATTATAATGTTGTAAGGGTGGGTTTTTTTATATAGACCACCAAATAATTCACCTTTCATTATCATGGGTCTACCTTATCACAATTAGGATACACTTTGTTGAATTTTTGGAAAACAAACAACTTATGTTCTTGTCTTTCTCTTCCTTAGTCAAGATATGCATAGGAAAAGGAGATTTGTATTTTGAAAATTATGATGATATGTTCTTAAGATAAGGGACAAGGTCCCTTTGTTTTAGGGATTCATTTCCATTTTCTTTTGTCTTAAACAAGTATGATAGGTTTGCCTTTTTAGGTGGCAAATTTCTAGCCCTTGAATTTCCATTATTTGGTTGATATTATTTGTGTGGGATAGGAATTTTTTTTCCTCATGCCATGTATTATCATACCACTTGCTAGAATTATGAGTGTAGGATATAGATGTTTTTGTCCTAAATCCTTGTATTATCATGCCACTTGCCAAAATGATGAATGTAGAATCACACCACTTGCTAAATTTTTGTTTTAATGCCATGTAACCTAATCTTTATTATTACATTATTATATCATCATCTAATTTATTTTATTTTATTTTTCCTCTTGGATTTGGGCTTATTCCTACCCATTTTCTTTGCTTTGGATAAAATTCTACCTTTCTTGGAGGGCTTGGTCACATTTTCAAAAATTTTGGGCTATTGGTCCAATTACTATATCCTAGTCCAAGTCTATGTTTTATTTCTTGCTTAGGTTATCCAATGGCTTGCTAGAAACTTATGTGAAGTGAAAAAAAAAACTCTATATGAAGTGTCCATAGGTAAAAGCCCAATGTATGGGTAAAGATTTTAAACTTAGTAACTCTAGTTCTTGAATTAGGAAAAATTACCTTAATTCAATGTTCTTGAAATTTTAAGACCTTTACTTGTTTCTAAAATTTTATCTTCCTTAACCAAGAATTTTGTATCTCTTTAGTATGTTATTTCTAATTTCTTTCCTATTAGGTTTTCCTTCTTTATTTGTTCTCTTAATGTTAGAAACATTTTCTATGCATATACATAAGGTGAAGAATTTCTAAGGATTATATTTCCTTAGATATCTAAAATATTGTCTAATAAATTTTATTTCCTTAATTAATTTTTTATGTACTTTTATCAATAAAAGAAACGAAATTAGGGATGTTACAATCCCCAAGCTACTCACATATCGAAAAACACTATAATGTAAGCCATTCCCCTTCCCCCCAGCATTACTCACGTATCACAAGTTAAAGTGAGTCATTCCACCTTGCTACTCACTTACCCTAAAAAACATAGCAATGTGAGCTATTCTCCCCTGTGCTCACATAGCATTGATATTCATCTCTTCTCACAACAAGGTAATGAGCCATTCTCCCTCACTACTTTCTTACCCCAAAACATAGCAATGTGAGCCATTCCCTATCACCCAACTGCTCACATAACATTGATATTCATCTATTCTCTATTCTCTTTCGCAACTGGGAGGTGTAAGGCCTCCCCCTATTACTCACACTCCAATATCAAATATTAGTGAGTCATTTCCCCTTCTTGCTCACCAACCTCAGTCGGAGTGGGCATACGACCTGGCTGGTTATAACAATCTTTTTATTTTATTTTTTATTATACAATATAGAGTTCACATACACGTCATTAATCAAAACGTACGTACAACAAAATCAAACACATAAATAACTACATCTTATTTATTCTGGTTGACCAATTCTGGAGATATAGGTGCGGGTGGTTGCACCTTCACCAAGATCTGAACCAACTTGACCACAAACATATTATTTGATTCTGGGATCTGCCCAACATAAAGTAACTCGATTCAACGTACACTAAAAGCCAGAGCCATAGAAAAATCTGCACAACTAATTTTCTAAACATGATATGGAAATATAATGAGAATTAAATCCCAGTAAGTTCAACAATAAATCATCATCAATATAGCTCATCACGTCATGTTCAGCTATATAAACTACAGTAAATATCTTTGGTCACATGAATGCACTATATCTATGCACATGAGAATCATACAGTAATGACATGTATGACAGGATTAATTATTTTCAGAATATCATATCATGACTATCAATTTATTCTCATATCAAGCTACCCCGGTCAGGGTGAGTATTTTCTACTCTCCGGTACAGGCTTTTCTCGCTCCGTCCAACATGGCCCACTTTCTCTTTCTTTTCTCAATAACATGATCATAACCGTTCGTAGGGCGTCCCCTACTGGTGCACCACACGGATTGCCAAGTGACAGTGCTCATTTCTTTTCTTTTCAAAATGATAGCCAAAAATATGTTTTCAATAACAAGTATGTTCATCAAAATATAACTATTATAAAAAATCATTGGTAATCATGCCATGAACATAACCATTTCAAATATCACTTTATAAAATATTTCTATGTCAAAATTTCACACTTAAGATGGTAAGAAGTTCATACAATGGCAATGGCTATGGCATATACTAGTCATTTATTATTTTTATTTATAAGATTCTTCTTCTTTTGTAAATATTAATTTTATTTCTTTATTTTCTTTATGCAGGTTTTCTTCCCATCTAACCTTCTCTTACTAATAAGAGCATAACTGCCTCAATTTAACTCCGATGTTGGTGATCTTGGTGTCAATTTCAATATACAACAATTATCTAAAACTATTATGTTGAACCGTTTAGCGAAATATTACGAAAGCAAGGTGATATTACTCCCTCAATGTACAGGTTATTTTTTCTCGAATAGGTTCTGACCTCTGCCTACTAATCGGTGCATATTTCCCTCATAAAAATTCTACATTAAGTGATTCCAGTGGCTGCAAATCTGTGACACATATATCTATAATTTATTGTTAACTATGTATTTTAATTCTCTACAAAATGTTCCCAAAAATTAAAACACAGAAGCTATCCTAACATGTTCTCTAATTAACCATTTTCTGAACACTGCTTACTAATCAGACCATATCTACCTCATATGGACTCCAAATTGAGTGATTCTAGTGGCTAAAAATCCGTGACACACACACACACACACACACACACACACACACACACACATATATATATATATATATATATATATATATATAATTCTTATGTTAACCATTTATTTTAATTCCCTACAGAAAGTTACCAGAAATTAAAACACAGAAGCTATCCTAAAATATTCTTCCCTGATTTACCAATTTCTGACCACTGCAAACTAATCGGACCATATCAACCTCATATGGACTCCAAATTGAGTGATTCCAGTGGCTAAAAATTCGTGAGACATAGATCTACATTTTTCATGTTAACCATTTGTTTTAATTCCTAACTGATTCTTCCCAGAATATTAAAAACAGAAGCTTAAAAGTTTGCCATCCATAGCCATACCTATGCAGAACTATCTACACCAGCTTAAGTATTCAAACATACATAATATGTAACATGATATAGCAACATCCATGACCAATCATCAAAGTTCTAAGATCAAAATCTCATATAAATATTATAAGTTTCAAAAGTTTTCTTCAAAAAGAAATATTGTTAAACTTACCTTAAGTACTTAGTCCTCTAGACTTCTCCTTCCTCTTTTGTCCTTTCTTCCTCTCCTTTCTTCACTCTACCTTGCTTCTAATTTTCATTTCCCTCACTTGGACAAAAATTCTAATGTTATTGGGGTGGGTTTTACTTAAATAGACCACCAAATAATTCATCTTTCATGATCATGGGTCTACCTTATCACAATTAGGATACACTTGGTTGAATTTTTGGAAAACAAACAACTTATGTTCTTGTCTTCCTCTTCCTTAGTCAAGATATGCATAGCAAAAGGAGATTTGTATTTTGAAAATTATGATAATATGTTTCTAAGATAAGGGACAAGGTCCCTTTGATTTAGGGATTCATTTCTTTTTCTTTAGTCTTAATCAATTATGATAGGTTTGCCTTTTTAGGTGGCAAATTTCCAACCCTTAAATCTTCCTTGCATAACTAAAATTATTTGTGTAGGATAATGATGTTTTGTCATAATGCTATGCATTATTACCCACTTGCTAAAATTATGAGTGTAGGATATAGATGTTTTGTCCTAATACCATGTATTATCATACCACTTGCTAAAATTATGAATGTAGGATTTCACACCACTTGCTAAATTTTTGTCTTAATGTCATGTCACCTAATCTTGATTACACCATTATTTCATCACTTTATTTTATTTTTGTTTTTATTTTTCCTCTTGGGTTTGGGCTCATTCTTGCCCATTTTATTTACTTTGGATAAAATTCTACTTTTCATAATGGGCTTAGTCACATTTTCATGATTTTTGGGCTATCGGTCGAATTTCTATATACTAGTCCAAGTCTATGTTTTATTTCTTCCTTGAGCTATCCTATTGGCTTGCTAAAAATTCATGTGAAGTAGAAAAACTCTATATGAAGTGTCCATAGGTAAAAGCCCAATTTATGGGTGGAGATACTAAACTTAGTAACTTTAACTCTTAAATTAGGAAAATTACCCTAATCCAATCTTCTTGAAATTTTAATACCTTTACTGACTTTACAAAAATTTATCTTTCTTACTCAAGAATTTCACATTTCTTTATTATATTTATTTTTAATATTTCCTCTTAAGTTTTCTCTCTTTACCTATTCCATTAATGTTAGAATATTTCTATGCATATACGTAAGGTAAAGAATTTATAAGGATTATATTTCTTTAGATATCTAAAAAAATTGTCTAATAAATTTTATTTTCTTACGGTATGTTACACCGGTCACCTTACTAGTGTAAGGGTCATCTTGAATCTTTTTTCGTCTTGTTATTATTTTTAGCTACATTCATGACATATTCACCATTATCATAATTATATAACAAATATGTATTAATACATCTAACATCATGTAACCATGTATGCTTTATACTTCACAAGCCTTAGTGTCAACTCATCCACTTATCATTACATCATTTAACAAATATGTATGAATCCATCTATCATCATATAACAATGTATGCATCATACCCTCTAATCATCATCACATCACAATAGGATTATGCATTAACCATGTACATCACTAATATCATACTAGTTATCATCACCATATCATTTAACAAATATGTATTAATACACAATATCATTTAACAAATATGTATTAATACACAATATCATTTAACAAATATGTATTAATACACAATATATGTCATGCTTGTCATTACAAGAAGTGGTGAAAACTAGTATTGTATCATAAAGTTATAGAGCATTCTCCTTCAATTGGGTTTCTATGATTACCATCTAGTTAATGAGGTTCATTTAGGGTAGAAAGCAGTTGAAAAGAAGCTAAAATAGCCTCCAACATAGCCTTGCCATGTCCTGTAACACGACCATGCTCTAGGCTTTGAAAAACCCTCACTTGCACCGAACATGGCCATGCTCTAGGTTGTCCCGTGATCTAGGTTTCCATCCATCCTGACCTTCTCTCACTAATCAAGTCATATCTCCCTCATTTCAACTCTTAATAAGATGATTCTGGTCTCTATGGAAATTTAAGACATTTTTTTACAAATTTAATAGTTACTAATTTAACAAATTAGAAACAAAAATAGGTGAAAAAGGGGTCCAAAAAAAACATCGTGATTTTGCATGTTAAATCTAATCTCTCTTCACTCTTCACTCAACAGGCATATCTATTTCATTTCAAATCCAATTAAGATTATTCTAGAGGCCTTCAAAAGCTAAGAAATAGGGTGACAACTCATGTGTTAAATATATTGCCAAATTTGACCTAAATAATGACTTATGGAACCAATCATTCAAAGCATTGATTTTTACCCTTTTCAAGCCAATTTCAGCAAAAACATGTATGATCTATGTGGTGCGTACTGTCGCAGGTACAACCAAATTGATACCTTACCTCAAAACTAACTTGTAGTTGTGGGAGTAAGGGTCGATCCCACAGAGACTGAAATTACCTAATGTGATTGAGAAAGGGGGAATTGATAATTGAAAATAAAATCAAGTAAACAATATTGAAAGTAATTAAGAGAGAGTGATTAATGATAAAGACGTTGGTTTTGGTTGATATCCACCATCAAGGGATTGCATTGATCATTGACAACATAATCAATCTATAATTGAATATCTATCATTGGGTTTCTAACCTTGTTCCTCCTTAAGCCTAGCAAACTAATGACAATCACACTAATTAAACCCTAATTAACAAGGAATCCTTTAGCACATCGGTAAAGCATAACTTATTAACCGCATGAAGAACTAGAGAAACTGACAGAGCTAAACAAATATAAACACATCAGTTATATCTAATTTACTTAATTATTCATCATAGGCTCAATGATTTATAATCCAAAATCCTCAAACCTATTTGCCTCATGAATCACAGAATTGAAGACTTTGTTCAAAACATAATTCATCGATAGATGAAGACAGACAATATAGTAGTAGGCCTCCTAGCAATCATATGAATAATCATTGAGAAGAAGAACAGATAAATAATCAATACTCAATTCAAATTGAAATAATAAAATCAAATCCACATCTCACAATGCATGAAGTTCCCTTGAGGTTTCAATATACCTCAACCAACTAAAAAGAACTAGCCACGCAGGGCCATAAGAAAATCTAAAGAAGAATTAAAGAATGTAACTAAGAACTTGGATCAAGGATTGAATGAATTCTCTGCTTGCTTTCCTCCCTTTTTATAGATTAACTCCTCCTAATCAAACTAGGAGTGTTTCTGGGTCAAATTTTGGCCTATCAGGCTTCAATTGGAGTTGGAAAACCCTAAAAATTGTGAATTCAGTGACCTGGTGCGGCGGCGAGCGTCGCGACGCTATGGATTTGCAATGCTGCAGCGCTGCGGTGCTCTCTTACGAGTGCCACAGCGCCCAAAAAATTCTAGAATTTGCAAAAGTTCCGAACACAAAGGTTATAGATATATGTCTCTTCTTTCGATATCCGCTGAAATCACCTTAATATGATCTAAATTGAATTAGATATGACAAAATTAGTGATCGAAGGTCAAAATTCATCCTGCTGCACTGTGATTTTGATTTGCGAGCTCTGTAATGCTATGAAATCTCCTGAATTTGACCACGTGCTCAACATAAAAGTTGTAAAAAATGGTGTTATCTTTTCACAGCCACTTGAATCACGTTTATGGGAGTTCATAAGAGGGAGATATGCTTAAAACAGTTCTGAAAGGTATGGAATCGCTGCAATGTAGCATTTTTCCATGAATTTCTTATCTTTTTCTTCTCTTTTCTTCTTCCTTTGTTCCTACAACACAAAACAAAAAAATAAGCTAATTCATAATTATATTTTACTTAAATCAAACAAAAAGTAAGTTTAAAGGTATTAATATCATGCTTAATTAAGATCACATCAAATGCCCCCACACTCAACCTTTTGCTTGTCCTCAAGCAAAATAATCTCTAAAGAAAAAAAAAACAACAATCAATAATGTAGTGAGTTTTAGGCTTACCAAACGTTTGCCTCATAATATAAAAATATACTCTAGAAAAAATTTGGAAGGTCATAATTATGCACAAGATTAACACAAATGCAATCTATTATTTTATCATTCTGAATCCTTAGTGTGTGTGTGGTTTTGGGTCAATAAATTTTCTTTTACCCGGATGAGTTTATATATCCCAAAATTTTGATTGTAGATCTCTAATTAGTTTAGGATTTCCATATGCTTATTCTTCATGCCACTCTCCACTAATGTAAGCCAAAACTACCTCTAGGATCAATAAGACTTTATTTTGCTTGTAATGTGGTCAGGCTATAAGGTAAGATAAAGGATACAAATTTAGGCTCAATCACCTAGCACCACACGATTAAATCTAATCTCTTGAGCTTTCCTAAATTTAGGGTGATTTCTCTCCCCACACTCATTTTCTTGTTTCAATTGAATTTAATCTATCTTTTTTCTCAATTCTCTATTTTTTTTTCACGGCATTCATATTTTTCTTTTATTTCCTTTGCATAATTCTTTTTTTTTCATAATTATTTTCATTTCCTTGCTCCACCCTTCCACCCTTTTTTAAATAAAGCTCTACAAAACAAGTATTCAGAAAAATAATCATGGAGTGTGTAACATCCCTAATTTCATTTCTTTTATTGATAAAAGTACATAAATATTTAATTAAGGAAATAAAATTTATTAGACAATATTTTAGATATCTAAGGAAATATAATCCTTAGAAATTCTTCACCTTATGTATATGCATAGAAAATGTTTCTAACATTAAGAGAACAAATAAAGAGGGAAAACCTAATAGGAAAAACAATTAGAAATAACATAGTAAAGAGATGCAAAATTCTTGGATAAGGAAGATAAATTTTTAGAAACAAGTAAATGTCTTAAAATTTCAAGAACATTGGAATAGGGTAATTTTTCCTAATTCAAGAATTAGAGTTACTAAGTTTAAAATCTTTACCCATACATTGGGCTTTTACCTATGGACACTTCATATAGAGTTTTTCCACTTCACATAAGTTTCTAGCAAGCCCATTGGATAACCTAAGCAAGAAATAAAACATAGACTTGGACTAGGATATAGTAATTGGACCAATAGCCATGAAAATGTGACCAAGCCCTCCAAGAAAGGTAGAATTTTATCCAAAGCAAAGAAAATGGGTAGGAATAAGCCCATAATGGGTAGGAATAAGCCCAAATCCAAGAGGAAAAATAAAATAAAATAAATTAGGTGATGATATAATAATGTAATAATAATAAAGATTAGGTTACATGGCATTAAGACAAAAATTTAGCAAGTGGTGTGATTCTACATTCATAATTTTGGCAAGTGGCATGATAATACAAGGCTTTAGGACAAAAATATCTATATCCTACACTCATAATTTTAGCAAGTGGTATGATAATACATGGTGTTAGGACAAAACATTCATATCCCACACAAATAATATCAACCAAATAATGGAGATTCAAGGGCTAGAAATTTGCCACCTAAAAAGGCAAACCTATCATACTTGTTTAAGACAAAAGAAAATGGAAATGAATCCCTAAATCAAAGGGACCTTGTCCCATATCTTAAGAATATATTATCATAATTTTCAAAATATAAATCTCCTTTTCCTATGCATATCTTGACTAAGGAAGAGGAAGACAAGAACATAAGTTGTTTGTTTTCCAAAAATTCAACCAAGTGTAATCTAATTATGATAAGGTAGACCCATGATCATGAAAGGTGAATTATTTGGTGGTCTATATAAGAAAACCCACCGTTACAACATTATAATTTCATCCAAGTGAGGGAGAGGCAAAATAGAAGCAAGGTAAAGTGAGGAAAGGAGAGGAAGGAGAAGTCTAGGGGACTAAGTGCTCTAGGTAAGTTTAACAATATTTCTTTTTGAAGAAAACTTTTGAAACTTATAATATTTATATGAGATTTTGATCTTAGAACTTTGATGATTGGTCATGATGTTGCTATATCATGTTACATATTGATCTTGCATGTGATGTATGTTTGAATTGTTAGACTAGTATAGAAAGTTCTGCATAGGTATGGCTATGGGTGGCAAAATTTTTAGCTTCTATGTTTTAATTTATGAGAATTATCTATAGAGAATTAAAATAAATGGTTAACATAAGAATTAACGATATATGTGTCACAGATGTTTAACCACTGGAATCATTCAATTTGGAGTTCATATGAGGTAGATATGGTCCGATTAGTAACCAAAGGTCAGAAAATGGTTCATCAGGAAAGAATATGTTAGGATAGCTTCTCTGTTTTAATTTTCGGGAATTATCTGTAGGGAATTAAAATAAATGGTTAACATAAGAATTAAAGATATATGTGTCACGGAATGTTAGCCACTGGAATCATTCAATTTGGAGTCTATATGAGGTAGATACGGTCCGATTAGTAAGCAAAGGTCAGAAAATGGTTCATCAGGGAAGAATATGTTAGGATAGCTTCTATGTTTTAATTTCTGCGAATTATCTATAGGGAATTAAAATAAACGGCTAACATAAGAATTAAAGATATATGTATCACGGATTTTTAGCCACTGGAATCATTCAATTTGGAGTCCATATGAGGTAGATATGGTCTGATTAGTAGTCAAAGGTCAGAAAATGGTTCATCAGGGAAGAATATGTTAGGATAGCTTCTATATTTTAATTTTTGAGAATTATCTGTATGGAATGAAAATAAATGTTTAACATAATAATTATAGCTATGTGTGTCACAGATTTTTAACCACTGGAATCATTCAATTTGGAGTCCATATGAGGAAGCTAGGAGCTGATTAGTAGTCAAAGGTCAGAAAATGGTTCATCAGGGAAGAATATGTTAGGATAGCTTCTGTATTTTAATTTCTGGGAATTATCTGTATTGAAATAAATAAATTGTTAACATAATAATTATATATATTTGTGTCACGGCTTTTTAGCCACTGGAATCACTCAAGTTGGAGTCCATATGAGGTAGATATGGTCCGATTAGTAGGTAGAGGTCAGAACCTATCCGAGAAGAAATAACCTATACATTTAGGGAGAAATATCACCTTGATTTCTTAATATTTCGCTACAATGTTCAACATAATAGTTTTAGATAATTGTTTTATCTTGAAATTGACACCAAGATCACCTACATCGGAGTTCAATTGAGGGAGTTATGCTCTGATTAGTAAGAGAAGCTTAGATATGATGAAAACCTACATCAAGAAAATAAAGAAATAAAATTAATATTTAAAAAAGAAGACGAATCTTATAAATGACTAGTATATGCCATAGCCATTGTCATTGTATGAACTTCTTACCATCTTAAGTGTAAAATTCTGACATGGAAATATTTTATAAAGTGATATTTGAAATGGCTATGTTCATGGCAAGATTACCAATGATTTATGGTAATAGTTATATTTTGATGAACATACTTGTTATTGAAAGCATATTTTTGGCTATCATTGTGAAAAGAAAAGAAATGAGCACATTCACATGGCAATCTGTGTGGTGCGCCAGTAGAGGACGCCCTACCAACGGTTATGATTATGATTATGATTATGAGAAAATAAAGAGAAAGTGTGCCATGTCGGATGGAGTGAGAAAACCCCGTACCGGAGAGTAGAGGATACTCACCCTGACCGGGGTAGCTTGAAATGAGAATAAGTTGATGGACATCATATGATATTCTAAAAATTGTTAATCCTGTCATACATATCATTACTGTATTATTCTTATGTGCATAGATATAATGCATTCATGTGACCAAAGATATTTTCTGTAGTTTATACAGCTGAACATGACGTGATGAGCTATATTGATGATGATTTATTATTGAACTTGTTGGGATTTAATTCTCACTATATTTCCATATCATGTTTAGAAAATTGGTTATGCAGATTTTTCTATAGCTCTGGCTTTTAGTGCACGTTGGATCGAGTACTTTATGTTGGGCAGATTCCAGAAGCAAATAAAATGTTTGTGGTCAAGTTGGCTTAGATCCCGGTGAAGGTGCAACCACCCGCACCTGTATCTCCGGAATTGGTCAACCAGAATAAATAAGATGTAGATTTTTATGTGTTTGATATGTTGTACGTATGTTTTGATTAATGACATGTATGTGAACTCTGTATTGTATAAGTTAAATAAATGTTATATTGAGTTAAGTTGTAACGAAGTAATAACTTCATGGTATTTAAAAAAAACTGATACTTAAATGGAGTTGTTACAGAGTGAGTGAATAAAATCAAAAATAAAGATATTTATACAAAATTTGGCTTTCAGCTCATTTGTGATTTTTAGAAGGAAAAGTTCATTAAGCTCAAAATAGAGGAATTAAGCTTATTTCATTGTTTAGATTAGGCTTGCAAGGCTCAATCTATCAAATAATGCCTAAATCATCTCTTAAATAATAGTATTAGCTTAAGATTTTGCCTCAAGTAACATTCGAATAAGTTCTAGAATTCTGTGGAGATTATGAAATATATTTGAATTATATAAACCTTCTCTAAGTAAAAGATAAATTTAATGCCTAAAGTTATTGTGCAAAAATATTTTAGGATTCTAAAGTCAAAAGTAATAAATTGCAAAAGGGATTAAATTGCACACAACCATGAATTTTCTATATTTTTTAAGAGTAAAAAGAATTTTTGATAGTCATATCATTGGCTGTTGGTTGTGCCTAACATCTTAAAACATAAATTGAACACTCACATAATCACTCAACTTGCTAAACGCAATAAAAGTGCATTAATAGTGAAAATTAGAAAATTGATGCTCAATATAGGGTCACAATGATTTAGACAAATATACGCCCACCCCCACACTCAAAATTTACATTGTCCTCAATGTAAAAGAAAGATAAGAATTAGGGAAGGATATAAAAAAACATATGAGTTAAGTGATCTTCCCTGAATTTGTTTGAGTTAGAATGAGCGTGTTGCATTGTTGGATCTTGAATTTTCTGCTTTTGACTTTTTTTGTTGTTGACTATGTTGGGTTGCCTCCCAATAAGCGCCTTTGTTTAATGTCGTTAGCTTGACCCAGCTCCCTATCTTTGTTCTTAGAGGCTCTTTGATGTTCACTTTAAATTTCTGGGACTAATTCAATCCTTGAAATTCAACTGCATAACTAGAAGCCACATTAGTAATAACAAGTGGTCTTAACCAAGGGAGAGATTTCTTACCTTTAAAGGGTCTAACCCCTTTGATTTCTAGAACTTGATGAAACTTTTTAGTTGGGTCTATGCCTTTAAGGTTTGCAATTGTTTTTGTAATGACATTTCTTTTTTCCTGAAGAATATGCATCAATTCCTCTTCTTTTTTAACACATAAACTTTTTGCAACTATAATAGGTGATGCATTTCCTACTTCCAAGTATTTTAGGTGATTAGGAAGAGATGACAAAATTGATCCACAGTCCTGCAAAACAGAAAGTGCAACAGTAATATCAGAATTTGATAATTTCATATAAGCAACCTTACCTTTTGGTGGCCCTTCTGAAAAATCATTGAGTGCAACCAGTTTTTCCTTTGTTTCTTCATCTAAGTCTATCTCACCATCATCTTTTGCTATAGATTTGTTCACACTTTCCTCTAGTTTATCCTTTTCATCTAATTCGAACACATCGTATGCCAAAGAATCAAGTATGTCAATGAAATAAACAGGAGTATCATCACCTGGGTGTTTCATGGCTTTATACATATTGAATTTTATTACTTCACCATCAAATTCCATAGTGAGTGTACCATTGTGAACATCTATCTTGGTTTTAGAGGTTTTCAAGAATGGTCTCCCTAAATAATATTGGAGAAGTAAAATCCCCATTGTCCATGTCAAGCACATAAAAATCTGCAGGGAACACCAAATCATCAACCTGCACGAAGACATCCTCAATTATTCCCTTAGGATATATAGTGGACCTGTCTGCTAGTTGAATTATCAAATTTGCAGAGTTCAATGGTCCCAAATTCAAAGATGTATATACAGAATATGGCATAACATTGATGGAAGATCCTAAATCTAACATAGCCTTTTCAATGCGAGTTCTTCCAATTTTGCATGGAATAGTAAACATACCTGGATCCTTGCATTTAGTAGGGAGTTTTGTTTGTATCATAGCAGATACATTATGATTCATATGAACCTTTTCAAAATCCTTTAATTTTTGCCCTTCTTTTTGAGTACATAGTTCTTTCAAGAACTTTTCATATCTTGTCACTTGTTTAATGGTATCTAGAAGGGGGAGATTAACTTCACATTTTCTAAAGATGTCATACAATTCAAAAGTTTTCTCATTTAGCCTATTCTCTTTAAGAGCTTCTAGAAAATGAGGCATTACTTCATAATTTGGAGTAGATAGAGACTTACCTGTAGATTCTTCTTTCTCCTTATTTAATTTCTCATGCTTTTTAGGAGAAGAAAGGGATGGTAAACCTTTAGTTTCCTTACCATTCATTAAAATAATTGCACTGAGCTAGGATTTACCACAGTTTGAGAAGGTAACTTACCTGAGTTTTGAGCATCCAATTGACTCATTGTGATTGCTAACTAACCTACTTGAGTTGTCAGGTTTTGAATGCTGGCTCTTGTCTTTTGCTGAAATTGATGAGAATTATGTACAAGAATTTTCACAACATCTTCCAATGAATTACTTACCTGGTGATCGTGAGATGTATTTTGTCTAGGATAATAGGCTTGCTGATTTTGTTGGAAATTTTGTCCTGTAGGACTATTTTGTGCATTCCCATATCTGAAATTGGGATGATCCTTCCATCCAGGATTGTATGTATTATCATAAGGATCATACCTCTTTGGTTGGTCAAGAAAACCTCATACAACATTCGCTTGTTCTGTAAATTCCTCTTGAAGTGTAGGGCACATATAAGTGGAGTGCCCTATTGCTAAACATATTCCACAGTCTTTAACTTGATGTAGTGTACCTGTAGCCATTTGGTGCACAAGAGAGGTAAGTTCAGATATTTGATTCTGAAGAGAAGTAGTACTTACCTTATGGGCATGTCTAATAGGAGTATCATGCCTAATGCCAAATTGTTGAGAATTGGCAACCATATTTGATATCAGGATTTTGGCTGCTTCAAGAGTTTTATTTACTAGTGCTCCTCCACTAGCTGCATCTATCATACTCTTATCTCCCTGCAAAAGACCTTCATAGAAATATTGGATTAGTAGCTGCTCACTAATCTGATGATGTGGGCAGCTTGCACAAAGCTTTTTAAACCTCTCCCAATATTCATAAAGTGTCTCTCCATGCAATTGCCTAATGTCGCATATTTCTTTCCTGATAGTAGCGGCTCTAGATGCAGGAAAATATCATTCTAAAAACATTCTTTTCATCTCATTCCAAGTAGTGATAATACCAGAGGGCAAATAATACAACCAATCTTTGGCTAAATCTCTTAATGAAAAAGGAAAAGCTTTGAGTTTTATTTGTTCCTCAGTTACTCCAGGGGGCTTCAAGCTGGTACATACCACATGGAATTCCTTCAAGTGTTTATGCGGGTCTTCACCTGCAAGACCATGAAAATTAGGGAAGAGATGAATTAATCTAGATTTTAACTCAAAATTAATATTGTCATCAAGATTAGGAAAAGTAATGCATAACGGTTACTGATGCAAATCTGGAGCTGCAAGCTCCTTCAGAGTAGGGTGCCTCGCCATAGTTACTTCATCTTTTTCTTGATCAATGTCCTCATGAAGTTCTCTTCTGTGCCTGTATACAGATTTTTCAATATCTGGATTGAACTCTAAATTTTGAGAATTAGAAGAACGAGTCACAGTCATAAATCAAAATAAAATCACAAAAAGTAATAGACGCAGTCCCTAGCAATAGTGCCAAAATTTGGTGTGTATTGTTGCAGATACAGCCAAATTGATACCTTACCTCAAAACTAACTTGTAGCAGTGGGAGTAAGGGTCGATCCCACAGAGACTGTAATTACCTTATGTGAATGAGAAAGGGGGAATTGATAATTGCAAATAAAACCAAGTAAACAATAATGAAAGTAATTAAGAGAGAGTGATTAATGATAAAGACGTTGTTTTCGGTTGATATCCACCATTAAGGGATTGCATTGATCATTGACAACATAATCAATCTATAATTGAATATCTATCATTGGGTTTCTAACCCTGTTCCTCCTTAAGCCTAGCAAACTAATGACAATCGCACTAATTAAACCCTAATTAACAAGCAATCCTTTAGCACATCGGTAAAGCATAACTTATTAACCGCATGAAGAACTAGAGAAACTGACAGAGCAAAACAAATATAAACACATCGGTTATATCTAATTTAGTTAATTATTCATCATAGGTTCAATGATTTATAATCCAAAATCCTCAAACCTATTTGCCTCATGAATCACAGAATTGAAGACTTTGTTCAAAACATAATTCAGCAGTAGATTAAGACAGACAATATAGTAGTAGGCCTCCTAGCAATCATATGAATAATCATTGAGAAGAAGAACAGATAAATAATCAATACTCAATTCAAATTGAAATAATAAAATCAAATCCACATCTCACAATGTATGAAGATCCCTTGAGGTTTCAATCTACCTCAACCAACTAAAAAGAACTAGCCACGGAGGGCTATAAGAAAATCTAAAGAAGAATTGAAGAATGTAACTAAGAACTTAGATCAAGGATTGAATGAATTCTCTGCTTGCTTTCCTCCCTTTTTATAGATTAACTCTTCCTAATCGAAGTAGGAGTGTTTCTAGGTCAAATTTCAGCGTATTGGGCTTCAATTGGAGTTGAAAAACCTTAAAAATCACAAATTCAGCAACTTGGTGCGGCGGCGAGTGCCGCGGTGCCCAGAAAATTCCTGAATTTGCAAAAGTGCCAAAGATAAAAGTTGTAACTCTATGTCTCTTCTTTCCATAGCCACTGGAATCACCTTATTATAATCTAAATTGAAGGAGATATGACAAAATTAGTTACCAAAGGTCAGAATTCATCCTGCTGCACTGTGATTCTGATTTTCGAGCTCTGTAACGCTATGAAATCTACTGCATTTGACCAATTGCTCAACATAAAAGTTGTAAATAATTGTGTTCTCGTTTCACAGCCACTTGAATCAATTTTAGTGGAGTTCATAAGAGGGAGATATGCTCAAAACAGTGCTGAAAGGTCTGGAATCGCTGCAATGTAGCATTTTTCCTTAAATTTCTTATCTTTTTCTTCTCTTTTCTTCTTCCTTTGTTCCTACTTCACAAAACAGAAAAATAAGCTAATTCCTAATTATATTTTACTTAAATCAAACAAAAAGTAAGTTTAAAGGTATTAATATCATGCTTAATTAAGATCACATCACTATGCATCCAAACTTTCACTCTACATGGCTAAGCACAAATATGCATCATGCATCATCAAAATATGATATTTGAACCACTTTGGATCTTCCAAAAGACATGAAATTTCAACGAAAGTTAATGTTAAACCTACCAAAAACCTAGAAATCCTTTTTATTCCCAAAACCCCTTCTTAGATTTCATTCTCTTTTGATTAATTCTCTTTCTTTCTTTCCCTACGATTTCTTACACTTTCACAATAGAAAATCAGTTCTTGAAGCATCTAAGATGAAGAGAATAATGGATTTAGGATTAAGCATGCAAGAATCACCTTAGATCTTCTCCTTGCTGCCTTTCTCTCTCTTCTCTTACTTTTCCTTCTTCTCTCGATTTCTCTCTCTTTCTTTTCTCCCTTGTGTCGTAGCCTTTCCTTCTCTTTGGATATTTTCCCCTTGGTCTACTTCCTCTCCAAGTTAAGGAAAAAAGAATATTTTAATTCCAAGCTTCTAGAAGGTTGCCTTTTCTTAACACATGCCCTCCCTTTCTCTAAGTATTACACTTTTACCATTCCATTAAAATGTAACCATGTCATTGGCTAAGGGCTTGTTTGGTTGAGTGGAATTTAGCCAAGTGTTTAATCTTCTCTTGAGACAAATGTCAAGGAGCTTTTGTGCCATACTTCCCATGGTTTCTTATTCCACATCTTGCTGCCCGGCTCTAGCCTGAACAGTGAAAAACTTACCATTTTGTCCTTTAGGACTTTTCTTTAAAAATGTGAATTCCCTTCTTTATTACTTATGAATATACTCACAAAGGTTAACCATTTAATTCACTTTTTATCCTTCTTTATTGATTGATTCAAGAAAACAAAAGAAAACTTGGGGTGTTACAGTTGGCACATAACTTAATTGGCTTAAGGTAGACTAAGAACCACGAAAGTAGGTAATTGAATTAACCTAGGTACTGTTATTAGCAATTGAAAGAGGCTATTAATGAATTGAGGCTAAACCATGCCTGATTACTCAAATAATTTTAATTGGCCATTATTAATTGATGTTGAATATCATAAGTGTAGTGAACCTTAATCCTAAGTCTTTAATAATTGAATTTCATTACCTCTTGTTTGATTGATTGCATTCTCTTTTCACTATTTCTCTTGAATCATATTGATTTAGATAGTTTACTTCATAAAACATTGGTAATTGATACATTGGTCTCTGTGGGATAAGACCCGTACTCACCGAACTAGCTATAGCTACGCCATGCGCTTGCGGTATTTAGTGAAACATACGAAACACCTTTAACCTAAGCTTTTTTACTTATCTGTCCACTATAGCCCTTGGTTTCTCCTCATAAGCCACACTTTTCTCAAACTCAATTTCCTAAGTCTAAATGACATGAGAGGGGTCTAGAAAATACCGTCTCATAATTGACACATGGGAAACCAGATGAACTTCACTTAACTCAGGTGGTAAAGTTAAGCAATATACCACTCAATCGACTTTATCCAGTATTTTAAAGGGTCTAATATACCTCAAGCTTAGTTTTCCTTTCTTACCAAACCTTATAATCCTTTTCATAGGTGAGAGTTTTAAAAACACTCTAACACATACAAAAAATTCTAACTATTGTCGCCTATTGTAGCGCCCTCAAAATCTAGGTCGCATAATGTTCCTTATTATCTATAAATCCTTGGCAATGACCACCTAGCCCATACATTAACCTACTAACTTATATTGTTTGTTATCATTCTTGGGAAAGCATACAAGTACTTCAAGCTATTCTAAGCATTTTCAAATCTCATTTCCCTATAGACAACTAGCTAGGCATGATATGCATTACTTATAACATAAATGATCTCATGCCATAAAGAAAAGGGGTACAGTCCATAACTTATATTACATCACATTATCAGCTGTCTAAAATGTAACATCCTTAATTTCGTTTCTTTTATTGATAAAGGTACATAAAAAATTTTAATTAAGGAAATAAAATTTATTAGACAATATTTTAGATATCTAAGGAAATATAATCCTTAGAAATTCTTCACCTTATGTATATGCATAGAAAATGTTTCTAACATTAAGAGAACAAATAAAGAAGGAAAATCTAATAGGAAAGAAATTAGAAATAACATACTAAAGAGATGCAAAATTCTTGGATAAGGAAGATAAATTTTTAGAAACAAGTAAAGGTCTTAAAATTTCAAAGAACATTGAATTAGGGTAATTTTTCCTAATTCAAGAACTATAGTTACTAAGTTTAAAATCTTTACCCATACATTGGGCTTTTACCTATGGACACTTCATATAGAGTTTTTCCACTTCACATAAGTTTCTAGCAAGCCCATTGGATAACCTAAACAAGAAATTAAACATAGACTTGGACTAGGATATAGTAATTTCACCAATAGCCCAAAAATTATGAAAATGTGACCAAGCCCACCAAGAAAGGAAGAATTTTATCCAAAGCAAAGAAAATGGGTAGGACAAGCCCATAAGGGGTAAGAATAAGCCCAAATCCAAGAGGAAAAATAAAATAAAATAAATTAGATGATGATATAATAATAAGAATAAAGATTAGGTTACATGGCATTAAGACAAAAATTTAGCAAGTGGTGTGATTCTACATTCATCATTTAGGCAAGTGGCATGATAATACAAGGCTTTAGGACAAAAACATCTATATCCTTCACTCATAATTTTAGCAAGTGGTATGATAATACATGGTATTAGGACAAAACATTCATAGCCCACACAAATAATATCAACCAAATAATGGAGATTGAAGGGCTAGAAATTTGCCACTTAAAAAGGCAACCTATCATAATTGATTAAGACAAAAGAAAAATTAAATGAATCCCTAAATCAAAGGGACCTTGTCCCTTATCTTAAGAACATATCATCATAATTTTCAAAATATAAATCTCCTTTTCCTATGCATATCTTGACTAAGGAAGAGGAAGACAAGAACATAAGTTGTTTGTTTTCCAAAAATTCAACAAAGTGTATCTTAATTGTGATAAGGTAGATCCATGATCATGAAAGGTGAATTATTTGGTGGTCTATATAAGAGAACCCACCCTTACAACACTTTAATTTCGTCCAAGTGAGAAAGAGAGAGAAATAGAAGCAAGGTAGAGTGAGGAAAGGAGAGAAGAGAGAAGAAGAAAGGAAGGAAGAAGAAGGAGAAGTTTAGAAAGCTAAAGGTAAGTTTAACAATACTTCTTTTTGAAGAAAACTTTTGAAACTTATAATATTTATATGAGATTTTGATCTTAGAACTTTTATGATTGGTCATGATGTTGCTATATCATGTTACATATTGATCTTGCATGTGATGTATGTTTGAATACTTAGGTTGGTGTAGATAGTTCTGCATGGTTATGGTTATGGGTGGCAGAATTTTAAGTTTCGGTATTTTAATTTCTGGGAACAATCTATAAGGAATTAAAATAAATGGTTAACATAAGAATTAAAGATATATGTGTCCCGGATTTTTAGCCACTGGAATCATTCCATTTGGAGTCCATATGAGGTAGATATGGTCTGATTAGTAGTCAAAGGTCAGAAAATGAATCATCAGGGAAGAATATGTTAGGATAGCTTCGGTAATTTAATTTCTGGGAATTATTGGTAGGGAATTAAAATAAATGGTTAACATAAGAATTAAAGATAAATGTGTCATGGATTTTTAGCCACTGGAATCATTCCATTTGGAGTCCATATGAGGTAGCTATGGTCTGATTAGTAGTCAAAGGTCAGAAAATGAATCATCAGGGAAGAATATGTTAGGATAGCTTCGGTAATTTAATTTCTGGGAATTATTGGTAGGGAATTAAAATAAATGGTCAACATAAGAATTAAAGATATGTGTGTCATGGATGTTTAGCCACTGGAATCATTCAATTTGGAGTTCACATGTGGTAGATATGGTCCAATTAGTAAGCCAAGGTCAGAAAATGGTTCATCAGGGAAGATTATGTTAGGACAGCTTTTGTATTTTAATTTCTGGTAATTTTCTTTATGGAATTAAAATAAATGGTTAACATGAAAGTTATATATCTATGTCTCATGGAAATATACCCACTGGAATTATGCAATTTGGAGTTCATATGAGGTAGATATAATCCGATTAGTAAGCAGAGGTCAGAAAATGTTTATTCAGGGAAGAGTATGTTATTAATGCTTTAGTTTTTGAATTTCTGGGAATATTCTGTAGGGAATTAAAATAGCGCGCCAACATAAAAATTATAGATATATGGCTCATGGATTTTTACCAACTGGAATAACGCAATTTGGAGTTCCAATTTGGGAGATATGGTCTAATTAGTCAGTAATGGTCAGAACCTATCCGAGAGGAACTATCATGTACTTTTATGGAGTAATATCACCTTTGTTTCTTAATTTTTCGCTACAATGTTCAACATAATAGTTTTAGATAATTGTTTTATCTTGAAATCGACACCAAGATCACCTACATCAGAGTTAAATTGAGGGAGTTATGCTCTGATTAGTAAGAGAAGGTTAGATAGGATGAAAACCTGCATCAAGAAAATAAAGAAATAAAATTAGTATTTAAAAAAGAAGATGAATCTTAATAAATGACTAGTATAGCCATAGCCATTGCCATTGCATGAACTTACTACCATTTTAAGTGTGTAATTTTTAACATGGAATTTACCCTAGTACTCATATAAATTTACAAGAAGTTTTGAAAGTGCCGGTTTTATTTGAAAAATCTTAGTATGCTCCGTGGTTGCAGTATTTTCACATCAGAAAAGAATTATTCTAGTTACTGGAAAACAAAATTGTGATTTGTGAAAAGTGCATGTCTAAGGAAAGCTCTGGCAAGGAAAGACATGGTACTTAAGCGTGTCCATTAGTGACCCACCTCTCTTTCCTGGGAACTTTTCTGGTGCGCTGTTTACAGACTATAATTACTATCCAGTTACTAAGGTATTAGTATGGAATTTTGACATGGAAATGTTTTATAAAGTGATATTTTAAATGGTTATGTTCATGGCATGATTACCAATGATTTATGGTAATAGTTATATTTTGATGAACATACTTGTTATTGAAAGCATATTTTTGGCTATCATTGTGAAAAGAAAAGAAATGAGCACGGTCACATGGCAATCCGTGTGGTGCACCAGTAGGGGACGCCCTACCAACGGTTATGATCATGTTAATAAGAAAAGAAAGAGAAAGTGTGCCATGTCGGACGGAGCGAGATAAGCCCGTACCGAAAAGTAGAGAATACTCACCCTGACCGGGGTAGCTTGAAGTAAGAATAAGTGGATAGCCATCATATGAAATTCGAAAAATAGTTATTCATGCCATACATGTCATAACTGTATAATTTTCATGTGCATGATAAAGTGCATTCATGTGACCTAAAGATATTTTCTGTAGTTTATACAGCTGAACATGACGTGATGAACTATATTGATGGTAAATTATGATTTATTGTTGAACTTACTGGGATTTAATTCTCACTATATTTCCATATCATGTTCAGAAGAATAAATATGCAGATATTCTCTATGACACTTATTATCTCTGTACGTTGGATCGAGGTGCCCTACCTTGGGCAACTTCCAGTTATTTCTGATGTAACTGTCGTAGATGTAACTGAGATTCCGGTGGACGTGCCACCCGAACCAGTGTCCCCGGAAGTAGTCGATATAGATGATTAGAACTAATATGTATCTTTGTACAAATGTTTGTAAAATAATGGTGTGTAGTTTGTAAAATAATAGTGTGTATGGAAACTCAGTATTGTATAAATTAAATAAATGTTATATTGAGTTAAGTTGTAACGCGGTAATAACTTCATGGTATTTAAAAAAAAAAAATTACATAAATGGAGTTGTTACATAAAAGGGACCTGACACTTATCTAGGCTATCCCACACAAATGGTACACAACCAAAGAAAATACAATCGTGATCATATGAGTCAACCTTGAGACCCCTGTTGCTCTCCTCTTGCTAGAGTGCCTAGAATGTGATTATGTGGACATAAAAAGTGAGATGAAAATCTCAATAGCTAGCAATTTTTTTAGAAAAATAGTACACATTCCATTCCTTAAAACATCTCAGATTATTTCACTGAAACATAAGCACTGACCATACATTCATCATACGGCATCTTGGTCACACTAGGGACCCATAACATCATGGTCTACTTACCCCAGTACAGTCAATACGGCCATACCTACAAAGGGCTATGCATCTCCTATTATTGGCCAATCGTGAGGGAAATGGGGCTTACTTGGCACCCTTTTGTGCACCCGTTTAATTTCTGAGAATGCATACATAACATATCTTTAGACCATCATTCATCATAGCATAAAAGTCAGGCAACCAATGAAATTTGATAAATTTAAGTTCATAAACATAAAGAGTGTTTTAAGGAAAAGCTAGCTACCTCAATTCCAGCACAATCACTTCCTTTCTAGGGCTGCCAATGTTACTACCAGCAACTCAAACTATAACAACTCCATTTAAGTATAAATTTTTTTTTTTTTAAAATACCATGAAGTTATTACCTCATTACAACTTAAATCAATATAACATTTATTTAATTTATACAATACAGAGTTCACATACATGTCATTAATCAAAACATACGTACAACATATTAAACACATAAAAATCTACATCTTATTTATTCTGGTTGACCAATTCCAGAGATACAGATGCCGGTGGTTGCACCTTCACCGGGATCTAAGCCAACTCGACCACAAACATTTCATTTGCTTCTGGGATCTGCCCAACATAAAGTACTCGATCCAACGTGCACTAAAAGCCAGAGCTTTAGAAAAATCTGCATAACTAATTTTCTGAACATGATATGGAAATATATTGATCTTGCTTCATATTGGCATATATCTAGCTTTGTATCATTTCTCTATAAACTCTACTGTACTAATATTTTTTTGGGAAACATGCAAAACTCTATGAATATTGTTATACTCAACTCTTTATGCTAAAATATCTTGGTATGAATTTATAATCTTGTTAAAAGAATTAAAGGTTATACATACTAACCCTCAAGGATCCAAAAGAAATTAGGTACCTATAAAAGAAATTGATTTGTGATGTAGGTGAGACTTGGACAATGAATACTCAAAGTGCACTTTTAAAGCTTAGTCCAAATTTATCTCCTAAAGAAAGTGTTTCCTTTGGAGTTATTAGCAAAGGAATCCCTAAAAATATGAAAGAAATGGATCAAAGATTAAAAAAGAAACAAATTGAAAAGTACAAAAAAATATAGGCAAATAGGCTCCTATTGAGTCTATCAAGTGCCTAATCAGCAAAATCCCTAGATAAACAGAATCAAAATGAAGCCTAAAGAAGGAAACAAGCACCTGTTTACTAGAAAAAAATGGATCTAGGAGAAAAATAGAAGCAAATAGATGCCTAAATAAGGTAATAATTGCCTTTTTATTGGGAGCAGTCATTTGGAATGAAAAATAGAGAATAATAAATGCTTAAAACACTAGATAGGCACATGTTGGTTGTCTAGAAGAATTCTCTGCTTTAATTTTCTATAGTATTTTTTGAGGAACCAAGGAGGAACCTCAAGTTTCTCTCACCATCTTTGCCACTACTCATACAAAGATTAAAGCATCGACAAGTGGTACCAACAATATAAAAGAATGGTAATTGATGGTATTCTTTACTTAGATTATGTAAACCATTTACTTGAAGCTTGACTATTGGAGTGGAACATTTCTAGTAACATCTATACCATGTACTCTTTACATGCTTGCTTTATATGACTCACTTAGTATTTTCAATTTATATACCCCTTATCATGCTATGCTAGTTTTATTCAATCATCTAAGTGATAAATCATGCATAGAATTTAAAGAAATCATTGAATTGAAATTTTACAATTCAAAAATTGTTTTTAAAATCAATTTTGACATCATGATTTGCAAAAATATATTTTGAATCCTTGAAAGATAAGTATATTTTAAGAGCCTTGTGTCTTATTTCTTTTCCAAGAAAAATAGAACCTATGCATCTTTGTGATAGAATTTCCATAATATGCTCTAATATTTCCTTCTTAAATACGGTCAAAGAACATAAGTATAACGACTCAAGATATAACAAGTTTCAAAATTTGTTATTTATATGCCTTACATTGAGATATACTATTTCATAAGTCAATAAATTGTTTTACATCATGATCTTTGTTAAAAAATTTGTTAAGGAAGAATTTTTTAAATATATTGTGATCATCATTAAAAATGATAAATTATGTTTGCTTTGCTTTGAATATGTATACCTTTCTGTCAAGTTGTATTAAATATACAAAACAATGAATGCCGTATGATTGTTGCTATGATGTTTATGGTTTAGCCTTGATACATACAACATAATCCTGAAATTGAGTGTTGGTTATATATACTACTACTTATATGTGTATACTACTCATATGGTTAAGTGATAGTATTTATGTTTAATATTGAATATGATTAAGTACTTCTTATATGATTGAAACAACAAATTTTTCATCTGCCTCATAGTTATGGACTTATAGCAAGTAAAATTCTTGATCTTAACTTAATAACTCTTATTGTATGAGTTATGCATATATTAAAGGGGAGCCCTTTTGTGATTTCTGTAACATTCCTAATTTTTTTTTTGTTAATAAAGGTACATAAATATTAAATTAAGAAAATAAAATTTATTAGATAATTTTTAAATATCTAAGAAAATATAAGCATTGAAAATTCTTCACCTTATATGTATGCATAGAAAATGTTTCTAACATTAAGGGAATAAGTAAAGAGAGAAAACCTAATAGGAAAAAATAAAAATAACATACTAAAGAGAGGCAAAATTCTTGGGTAAGGAAGATAAATTTTTAGGAAGTAAGTAAAGGTCTTAAAATTTCTAGAAGATTGGATTACGGTAATTTTTCCTAATTCAATAGCTATAGTTCCTAAATTTAACAGCTCCACCCATACATTGGACTTTCAACTATGGACACTTCATTTAGAGTTTTTCATTTTACATGAGTTTCTAGCAAGCCAATTGGACAGCCTAAGAACGAAATAAAACATAGACTTGGACTAGGATATAAAAGTTGGACCGATAGCCCAAAAGTCATGAAAATGTGATCAAGCCCTTCATGAAAGGTAGAATTTCAGCCAAAGCAAAGGAAATGGGTAAGAATGAGCCTAAATCCAAGAGGGAAAAATAAGAACCATGTGAGAAAATAGTAGTGTAATAATAATCAAGATTAGGTCATATGGCATTAAGACAAAACATTTATATCCTACATTCATAATTTCAGCAAGTAGGTAAAAATATATGACATTAGGACAAAACATCTATATCCTACATTCATAATTTCAACAAGTAGATAATAATACATAGCATTATGATTCAGCCAAGCTAGTGAGACTCAAGGGCTGAAAATTTGCCACCTCAGAAGGCAAACCAATCATACTTGAGTGAGACAGAAGAAAAAGGAAATGAATCCCTAAATCAAAGGGACCTTGTCCCTTATCTTGAGAACATTTTATCATGATTTTCAAAATACAAACCTCCTTTTACTATGCATATCTTGACTAAGGGAGGGGAAGAAAAGAACATGAGTTGTCTTTCCCTAAAAAATAACCAAGTGTATCCTAATAATGATAAGATAGACCCATGATTATGAGAGGTGAACCACTTGATAGTTTATTTCAGTAAAACCCACCTTTATAACATTATAACTTCGTCCAAGTGAGGGAGTGGAAAAATAGAAGCAAGGTAGAGTGAGAAAAGGAGAGAAAAAAAGGAGAAGAGAGGAAGGAAGAAGAAGGAGAAGTCTAGAAGACTAAGTATTCAAGGTAAGTTAATTTAATCTCCACTTCAATCCATCTTTTATCTTTATCCTTAGGGTTCAAAACTCACCATCTTTCTTTTATTTAAGCTGCTGGAAAAGCTAAGGAAGGGAAGAATCTGGCTACTTCATTCAAGAGGAAACAAGAAAAAGAATTCACTAAGTGAGCTAGGGAGATATTTAAGTATGTTTAACAATATCTCTTTTTGAAAATTTTTTTTGAAATTTGAAGCATTTATATGGGATTTTGATCTTAGAACTTTGATGAAATTTACAATATTTGCTACTTTGATGATTGGCCATGGATGTTGCTATATCATATTACATGTTGATCTTGCATGTGATGGATGTTTTGAATACTTCGGTTGGTATGGAAAGTTCTGCATAGATATGGATATGGGTGGCACAAATTTAGGGCTTTCATGTTGTTGTTATGTATATTTGAATAAGGTACAAATGGATGGAATATGGTTAGGTTGGTAAATTAAGTATGGCCTTAAACACCTAGGGGAAGACCATGAGAAATTTCTGTTGAGAAACACCCTTAGTGATGCAAGATTTGATTATGTTTTTCTTTTGAAGTAGATGATGGAATATGTTAAATTAAGTAAGAAATCTAATTAAATGTTGAGATGAGTAATTCTATGGTTAGGTGGAAATTTGGAAGAAAAATAGAAGATGAATTAATAAAAGGATGAACTAGAACTTCAGGAAAGACTAGGGTAAGAAAAATGGATTTTAGAGTAACCAGAGAAGCTTTTTGTTTTTTTGAAATTTTGAGAAGAATAGGTTAGGAATTAAAAGAAATGTTTAACATGAAAAATGTAGATATATGTCTCATAGATTTTTAGCCACTAGAATGACCCAATTTGAAGTTCAAATGAGGGAGATATGTTCTGATTAGTAAGAAGTGGTTAGAAAATGGTTAATCAAGGAAGAATCTATTAGGTAAGTTTCTTTGTTTGAATTTTAAGGAACAATCTATAGTGGACTAAAATAAATAGTTAATATTAAAAGTATATATATATGTCTTAAGAATTTTTAGCCACTGAAATAATTCAATTTGGAATCCATATTAGGAAGATACGGTCAGATTAGTAAGCAGTGGTTAGAAACTAGCTAACCAGGGAAGAATCTGTTACGTATGCTTCTATGTTTGAATTTTTGGAAAACAATATGTAGGGAATTGAAGGAAATTGTTAACATAATAAATATATATTTATGTCTCATGGATCTATAGGTTCTGAAAGCACTTAATTTGGAGTCCGTATGATGGATATATAGATTATTAATGAGTAGAGGTCAGAATCAGTCTAGAATCCAGGGTGGTAAATGTAAGAATTTATTTTTCAATTTTATGGGAATACTTCATAAGGAATCTGAAGAAATTATTAACATGAAAGTTATAGATAATTGTCTTAGAATTTTAGAGGCTTTGGAATCACCTTAATTGGATTTCTTATGAGGGAGATATGGTTGAATAAGTGAGGAAATGTCACAGAACACAGAAATATTATAAATGGAAATAATAAATAACTAGTGTATGCCCTAGCTATTGCCATTGTATGAACTCCTTACCATCTTAAGTGTGTAATTTTGACATGGAAATATTTTATAAAGTGATATTCGAAAATGGTTATGATCATGACATGATTGCATTTTACCAGTGATTTTTAGTAGTGATTATGCTGTGATGATAAATTATGACATGTGAGTATAATGAACATGCTTGTTATTGAAATCATATTTTTTGCTATTAAGGTGAAAAAAAAAGAAAAAAGATGAGCACGGTCACATAGCGATTTGTATGGTGCACCAGTTAGGGATGCCCTACTCACAGCTATGATTATACTGATAAGAAAAGAAAGAGAATGTGTGCCATGTGAGACAGAGCGAGAAAAGCCTATTCCGGAGAGTAGATAGTACTCACCCTAACTGTAACAACCTTTTTTTTATGTATTATTATACAATATTGAGTTCACATACATGTCATTAGTCAAAAACAGACATATAACATATCAAACACATAGATATTTACATCTTGTTTATTTTGGTTGACCAATTCCGGAGATATAGGTGCGGGTGGTTGCACCTTCACCGGGATCTGAGCCAACTCGACCACAAACATCTTATTTGATTCTGAAATCTGCCCAACATAAAGTAACTCGATCTAATGTGCACTAAAAGCCAAAGCCTTAGAAACAAAAGCTGCATAAATAATTTTCTGAACATGATATGAAAATATAGTGAGAAATAAATCCCATGAAGTTCAACAATAAATTATCATCAGTAAAGCTCATCACGTCATGTTCAGCTGTATAAACTACAGAAAATATCTTTGGTCACATGAATGCATTATATCTATGCACATAAGAATCATACTGTAATGATATGTATGACAGGATTAACTATTTTCAAAATACCATATGATGGCCATCAACTTATTCTCATTTCAAGCTACCCCCGTCAGGGTGAGTATCCTCTACTCTCCGATACGGGCTTTTCTTGCTCCGTCCGACATGGCCCACTTTCTCTTTCTTTTCTCATTATCATGATCATAACCGTTGGTAGGGCGTCCCCTACTGGTGCACCACATGGATTGCCATGTGACCGTGCTCATTTCTTTTCTTTTCACAATGTTAGCCAAAAATATGCTTTCAATAACAAGTATGTTCATCAAAATATAACTATTACCATAAATCATTGGTAATCATGCCATGAACATAACCATTTCAAATATCACTTTATAAAATATTTCCATGTCAAAATTTCACACTTAAGATGGTAAGAAGTTCATACAATGGCAATGGCTATGGCTATGGCTATACTAGTCATTTATTAAGATTCATCTTCTTTTTTAAATACTTATTTTATTTCTTTATTTTCTTGATGCAGGTTTTCATCCTATCTAACCTTCTCTTACTAATCAGAGCATAACTCCCTCAATTTAACTCTGATGTAGGTGATCTTGGTGTCCATTTCAAGATAAACCAATTATCTAAACCTATTATGTTGAACATTGTAGTGAAAAATTAAGAAACGAAGGTGATATTACTCCCTCAAAGTACAGGATAGTTCCTCTCGGATAGGTTCTGACCTTTACTGACTAATTAGACCATATCTCCCAAATTGGAACTCCAAATTGAGTTATTCCAGTTGGTAAAAATTCATGAGCCATATATCTATAATTTTTATGTTGGCGCGCTATTTTAATTTCCTACAGAATATTCTCAGAAATTCAAAAACTAAAACATTAATAACCTACTCTTCCCTGAATAAACATTTTCTGACCTTTTCTTACTAATCGGATCATATCTACCTCATATGAACTCCAAATTGTATAATTCCAGTGGGTATATTTCCATGAGACATAGATATATAACGTTCATGTTAACCATTTATTTTAATTCCATATAGATAATTCCCAGAAATTAAAATACAAAAGCTGTCCTAACATAATCTTCCCTGATAAGCCATTTTCTGACCTTGACTTACTAATCGGACCATATCTACCACATGTGGACTCCAAATTGAATAATTCCAGTGGCTAAAAATCCATGACACACATATCTTTAATTCTTATGTTAACCATTTATTTTAATTCCCTACCAATAATTCCCAGAAATTAAATTACCGAAGCAATCCTAACATATTCTTCCCTGATGATTCATTTTCTGACCTTTGACTACTAATCAGACCATAGCTACCTCATATGGACTCCACATTGAATGATTCCAGTGGGTGAAAATCCGTGACACATATATCTTTAATTATTATGTTAACCATTTATTTTAATTCCTTATAGATGGTTCCCAGAAATTAAAATACCGAAGCTTAAAATTCTGTCAACCATAGCCATACCCATGCAGAACTATCTACACCAACCTAAGTATTCAAACATACATCACATGCAAGATCAATATGTAACATGATATAGCAACATCCATGACCAATCATCAAAGTTCTAAGATCAAAATCTCATATAAATATTATGAGTTTCAAAGGTTTTCTTCAAAAAGAAATATTGTTAAACTTACCTGGAGCACTTAGTCCCCTAGACTTCTCCTTCCTCTTTCTTCCTTTCTTCCTCTCCTTTCCTCACACTACCTTACTTCTATTTTTGCTCTCCCTCACTTGGACGAAATTCTAATGTGGTAAGGGTGGGTTTTCTTATATAGACCACCAAATTATTCACCTTTCATGATCATGGGTCTACCTTATCACAATTAGGATACACTTTGTTGAATTTTTGGAAAACAAACAACTTATGTTCTTGTCTTCCTCTTCCTTAGTCAAGATATGCATAGAAAAAGGAGATTTGTATTTTGAAAATTATGATGATATGTTCTTAAGATATGGGGCAAGATCCCATTGATTTAGGGATTCATTTCCTTTTTCTTTTGTCTTAATCAAGTATGATAGATTTGCCTTTTTAAGTGGAAAATTTCTAGCCCTTGAATTTTCCTTACTTAACTAAAATTATTTGTGTAGGATAATGATGTTTTGTCATAATGCTATGTATTATTACCCACTTGCTAAAGTTATGAATGTAGGATATAGATGTTTTTGTCCTAAAGCCTTGTATTATTATGCCACTGTCCAAAATGATGAATGTAGAATCACACCACTTGCTAAATTTTTGTCTTAATGCCATGTCACTTAATCTTGATTACACCAATATTTCATCACTTTAATTTTATTTTTATTTTTATTTTTTTCCTCTTGGGTTTGGGCTCATTCTTGCCCATTTTCCTTACTTTGGTTAAAATTCTACCTTTCATAATGGGCTTGGTCACATTTTCATGATTTTTGGGCTACCGGTCCAATTTCTATATCCTAGTCCAAGTCTATGTTTTATTTCTTCCTTGGGCTATCCTATTGGCTTGCTAAAAATTCATGTGAAGTAGGAAAACTCTATATGAAGTGTCTATAGGTTAAAGCCCAATTACGGGTGGAGATACTAAACTTAGTAACTTTTGCTCTTAAATTAAGAAAAATTACCCTAATCCGATCTTCTTGAAATTTTAAGACCTTTACTTACTTCACAAAAATTTATCTTTCTTTACCTAAGAATTTCACCTTTCTTTAACATGTTTATTTCTAATATTTCCTCTTAGGTTTTCTTTCTTTACCTATTCCATTAATATTAGAACATTTCTATGCATATATGTAAGGTGAAGAATTTCTAAGGAAAATATCTAAAAAAATTACGGGATGTTACATTAACTAAGGTAGCTTGTTATGAAAATAAGTTAATAGTCATTATATGATATTCTAAAAATAGTTATTCATGCCATACATGTCATTACTGTACAATTTTTATGTGTATAGATAAAATACATTCATATGACCTAAGGTATTTGCCGTAGCTTATATAGATGAACATGACATGATGAGTTATATTGATGATTATGATTTATTTTTGAACCTACTATTATTTAATTATCACTATCTTTTCATATCATGTTCAGAAAACTAGTTATGCAGATTTTTTGAAGGCTCTGGCTTTTAGTGCACGTTGGATTGAGTTACTCTATGTTGAATAGAACCTAGAAATTAATAAGGTATTTGTGGTTGAGTTGGCTAAGATCCTGGTGAAGGTGCAACCACCCACACCCATATCTCCGGAATTGGTCAACATGGATAAATAAGATGTAGATATTTATATGTTTGGTTTTTGTACAAAAGTTTTGATTATTGATGTGTATGTGAGCTCAAAATTATATCAGTGTTAATTGTAGACCATATACCTTGATTATGTTTGGTTAAATTAATTGAATGTTATTATGAGTTAAATAATTAGAAGTAAAGAAGTAATGACTTTATGGGACTTTACAAATATATATATATATATATATGGAGTTGTTTCTTAATTGGTATCAGAGGAGGTCAATCCTAGATGGCCAGTGGGTAGATGGTTATCTGAATCGATCCTATAGTATCTTGAGTATGTTTATGGTTATGTTTTGTAGGGGATCAATGACTTCATATAGGTAAGAAATTAGTAGTGTTTCCTATCTATATGCCAAGGTGGTGTTATGACTGTTGTAAATATTTTGAACTAACTATTAGGCTTAATCACCTAAATAGTAGCATAACTTTGTTTTTGCCACAGTAGAATATGGCGCCACCAAGGAGGAACCCTACAAAAAATGCAAAAGAAACCCTACACAACTTGGCTATAACAATTCGAGACCAAGTCATAGCCACCAATCAAATTCTACAATATATTCAAAACAGTAACAACCTAAATGGAGAAAATAATACAAACAACTGGGTAACTGGAAATGATAATGGCCTATCTGAGTTCCTGAATACCATTTATGATTATAAGTTTGAGCTGAAATACCACCCAGGAAAAGCGAATGTAGTAACAGATGCTTTAATCCGAAAGTCGCTACATTTGAGTTATATGTTGGTGAAAGAGATGAACTAAATTGAAGAATTCAGGAATTTGAGATTATCAGTGATAGCTACTCCTAGCAGTTTGCTTGTTGGTGAGTTAAGGGTGGAGTGTGATTTGAAAATGCAGATTAAGGAAGCACAAGTACAAGATCTTTTCCTGCAAAATAAACGAAATGCACCAAGCTTCACAAAATCGGAAGAAGGAGTCATCCTCTATCGAGGAAGAATGTGTGTGCCTCATGGGAGAGACTTGAAGACAACAATTTTGGAAGAAGGGCATTAAAGTAAATATGCTATTCATCCGGTAGCCACCAAGATGTATCGAGATTTAAAACAATCATTTTGGTGGCAGGGAATGAAGAATGATATAGCAGAATACGTCGCGAAGTGGTTGACTTGTCAGAAAGTCAAGATCGAACATCAGAAGCTAACTGGGACATTACAGTCCTTAGAAATCCCTGAATGGAAATGGGATGGTATTGCTATGGATTTTGTGACTGGATTGTCCAAGACACAAGAGAGTCACGATGCCATATGGGTAATAGTGGATAGATTGACAAAGTCTGCACACTTTTTGCCCATAAGGATTAATTACTCGCTGGACAAGCTAGAACATCTGTATGTGAAGGAGGTAGTCCGATTACATGGGATTCCAAGCAGCATTTTTTTGACCGAGATCCAAGATTCACTTCCCGATTTTAGAAAGCATTGCAGGAAGCTTTCGGTACAAAATTACAATTTAGTACCTCATATCATCCGCAAACAGATGGTCAGACTGAAAGGACGATACAAACGATGGAAGATATGTTGAGAGCATGCACCTTAGATCAGGGAAAAGATTGGGATAAGTATCTTGTGCTGGTGGAGTTTGCTTATAACAACAACTATCATGCGAGTATTGGGATGGCACCATATGAAGCTCTGTATGGAAGAAAATGTAAATCGCCTTTGTGCTGGTATGAAGTAGGTGAGAGAAAGTTGTTAGGTCTAGAGTTAGTTCAGCATACTACGGAGCAAATACGAATGATACAAGATAGGATGC
The DNA here is from genome assembly GCA_037074535.1 of Gleditsia sinensis. NCBI lineage: Eukaryota > Viridiplantae > Streptophyta > Magnoliopsida > Fabales > Fabaceae > Gleditsia > Gleditsia sinensis. Next base: position 4,115,410 of record CM073467.1, read on the forward strand.
GAACTGCCCAGAGTCGTCAGAAAAGTTATTATGACCAGAGGAAGCCTTTGTTTTTCCAAGAAGGAGAACATGTGTTTTTGAAGATCTCTCCAACCACCGGGATTGGCCGAGCCATGAAAGTCAAGAAGCTGAGCCCTCGCTACATAGGACCTTATCAGATACTAAAGAAAGTTGGCCCCTTGGCATATCAAATATCTCTACCTCTGAGACTATCTAACTTGCACAATGTGTTTCATGTCTCTCAACTACGAAGATATTTGCCGAATCCATCACATGTGATCCAAGAGGAGGAAATAGCAGTGAAGGAAAATCTAACATATCAACCAGAACCTGTCATGATCTTAGATCAAAATGTGAAACAACTACGTAGTAAATCTGTTCTGCTGATAAAGGTGTTATGGAAAGAGCTATCCGAAGAGGAGGCTACATAGGAAAGAGAAGAAGACATGAGGCACTCTTATCCGCAGTTGTTTGAAGACAGGTAAAATTCTTGCATTTTGGGGACAAAATTCCTGTTAAGGGGGGAGAAGTGTAACACCTGAAAGTTTGTCCATAACATTCACAAAATGGAGTGGTGAGAGAGGGTTTAAAAGAGTTAAATGAGGGAGTTATAGAGAAATAACAATAAATTTTTAATAAAGATTTTCTCTTTTTTTTGGAAAAAGTTGTTGAGAAAGAGATAGTAATTTTCTTGTCTACAGGGTTACAAGTAAATAACAAGGATAGAGATGTGGAACCATGAAGGGAGTTGCAAAAAAATTCATTGAAGTAAGGCTCAAGAAGAGATTAAACTCTTGATAAGTTTTCTTCACCCCAAACAAGGCCTTAGCTAACTATATAGTTCTATTGTAAGGGAGTGGCAATCTTGAAATTGTTAGACAAAGTAGGGGTAAAGGTTAAGGGGTTGGATGGCTTGTTGAGGAAGCTTCCATATTTTAATCTTTTCTCTTGACTTGGGGGACCAAGTCGCCTATTTGCCCAGCCAAAAGCCAGAGGAACTCACGTCAAAAGGGAGAAGGGAGAAAGAGAAGAAAGGAAAGGAGGAAAGGAAAAGAAGAAGAAGAAGGGAGAGAAAGAAGAAGAAAGCTAGAGAAGAAGGAGGAAAAGCAAGGAGAAGAGGTAAGATTCCTACCCCTAATCTTTTGGTTAATCTTCCCAAACCTTCTATGGGAACTAATGGATGGAAAAATTGCTGGTTGGTAATTTTTTCTAGAGAGAGAGGAAGTGGTAGAACAAGGTAAAGAAACAAACTTATGGAGGGAGAAAGGTAAGATCAACATCATTCATGACTTATTGGTTGGTTCTGGATATTAATTTTTATGTAGAATCAGGAAATATGTTGAACATATGAATTGTAGCCCTGTTTCTTATCTTTCATACGCCCCTAGAATCACCTTAACCAGATTGGAAATGAGAGAGATATGCCCTGATGAGTGAGTGTAGGTCAGATCTAACGCGCTGAGTTCTGACGCTGTTTTCAAACAACTTTTTCCCCTATTTATGTTTCTTATTTATTAAATTGATAGGAATGAAAGTTGTGGGTAATTTTTTTAGCTTTCCATAGACACCAAAATCATCTTAATCGAAGTTGAAATGAGGAAGTTGTGGTCTTTTTTGTAAAGGAAGGTCAGGCTGGACCAGAAATCTGGAACGCGAAGAGAAGGGAAAAACCCGAAGCACAGCCGTGCTTGAGGACACGGCTAGGCCGTGCTTTGGGCTATTTTTGATGTTTTAGCACATTTTGCACATCCTGAAGCACCGCCGTGCTTGGAGACACAGCCAGGCCGTGTTTCAAGCTGTGTTACCCTTTTCCTTGTTTTTTATTTCCTTTTTGAATCCTTTCTAATTACCAACATTTTTAGGATGTTAGTAAAGGTTTTGGCATGCATGAATGTTACAATCACATGTATTATAATTATTTCATCATGAATGATTGGTAAATCATGTGGGTATGACATGAGAAATGATGCATGATTGTTATATTTGCATATTATAGACTGCTTGTGTGCATGGCTACAAGTGAGTTATTGATGTATGTGCCTTTGGGAGGCTATAGAAGTATGTATGTTGTCTATGAGGAATAGATGTAACATGCTTAAGGATGAATATGATTTATGTTTTGGGATATTTATTTATATGCATATTCTTGTTGTGATAAGTGGCTGGAGAGAGATAAAAGACTTAATCTGGTCAGGAAGACCCTCTCTAAAGCAGGGTGGCCCAGAAATGGGTGTCTCCCTTGCTGTATTGAGGCGACTGACGGTCAGAATGATCCTCTCTGAAGCAGGATGGCCTGGCAATAGGTGTCTTCCTTGCTGTATTGAGGAGACTGACAATTCCAGGTTGACCTTTACCCATTAAGGTGACCCAGAATAGTGGCACTTTACGAGGTAAAGCGACTGAAGGGTCATGGCTTGTGATACAATACCAGGATAGGGGACGCCCTATAGCCTAGAGTGGTCAATACAGGAAGGACCCTCCGACCAATGGCCCTCAAAGGGTGGGTGAGTAGCTGGAGGAGTAAGGCTCACGCCACATTGAGGATTGCAATTGAGAGAGATTATTGGCCTGTGAGCCATTATGAGTGATGATGAACCACTGTGTGTGGTATGGACCCGGGATGATGGTACAAGTATTGTACAAATGCATATTTTTTTATTTTGTGTGATATTGATGCATAATCTACAAAAAAGCTGGCATGTACTTTATTGTATCTTTATTGCATAAAAGAGAAAATGTTTTCTGTAGCTTATACAGCTAGACATAACATGTGAGTTTTCGCATACTTATATGTTTTGGAATGTTGATCTTGTTGGGATTTTATATCTCACTATGTTTCAATGCTATGTTCAGATCAGTAGAGATGGCATTTGTGGTGCTGACACTGCTTCTGGAGCTGCAGACTGTTGATGTCCCCTATCTAGGACAGTTCACCATCATTGTGAACCTGATGGTGATCAGTATGATAGAAATTCCTGCACCTGGCCCACCTCCTCCACCAACAGTACCCCAGGGGTGATGGCCAGGGTTGGGTCATAGGATAGCTTATTATGTATAGCTAACCCTAGTTGTGTAAATGGGCTAACCCCATTATTTTGATGTAACCCTACGGTACTCTGCCTTTTTGTGTTGTAAGTTTAGTACCTCGGGTTACATATGGATGTATATATATATATATGCTGTTGAACTCTGATGTATATAGTTTTGAATACATGAATGTATGGGTTGCTTAGCTTATGGTATATATGATCTCTTGCATTTAAAAAAAAACCGGGCGTTACAGTTAGGTCACCATCTAGGAGAAAAATTTTTCTGTAGACCTCGTCTGTCTACCTTTAAAAGGTATTTATGTCATTCTAGGGTTAGACTAGATGTCTAGAAATTAATTCTTGCTAAATTGTTGCACTAAGACCGTTGAATTTCTACCTCATACTCCACAAGAGAAGATGTAGTTATTGATGCTAAATGCCAATCAAGTCAATCAGGAGTTGAAGAGTGAAGTACTTGGTTACATTCTCTTATATTTATCAAACCTAGAAGTCAAACCAAAACTTAATGAAATTATAATAACTAATGTGTTTTCTGATGTATTTCCACCAAATATTCCAAACTTACCTCCTGAGAGCGAGATAGAGTTCTCTATTGATCTCCTACCTGGGACAAAGCCTATCTCTATTGCACCTTATAGAATAGCCTCGAAGGAACTACAGGATCTCAAGAAATAGTTGGATGAATGGTTAGACAAACAATTTATTAGACTAAGTGTATCACCTTAGGGAGTTCTTGTATTGTTTGTTAAAAAGAAAGACAGGTGCTTGAGACTTTACATAGATTACAGACAGCTAAATAAGGTGACTGTAAAAAATAAGTACCCTCCCCCTAGGATAGATGATTTATTGGATCAATTGATAGGAGCCTCCATCTTTTCTATAATTAACTTGAGATTTGGATATCATCATATTAAGATCAAGGAGGAAGATGTACCAAAAACAAACTTTAGGACTAGGTATGGGCACTATGAGTTTCTTGTAATGCCTTTCGGGTTGACAAATGCACCTGTAATTTTCATGGATTACATGAATCGCATTTTTTGACCCTACCTAGATCAATTTGTGGTAGTGTTCATTGATGACATCTTGATATACTCTAAGAGTGAGAAAGAACATGAACAACATCTCTGAATCGTGCTGCAAGTGCTGAAAGAGAAAAAGTTGTATGCCAAATTGGAAAAGTGTGGATTTTGATTGACAAAGGTGAAGTTTCTCAAACATGTCATCTCCAATAGAGGGGTAGCCATAGATCTTAGCAAGACGGAAGCAGTGATTCAGTGGGAAATACCAAAGACGGTTACAAAAGTCAGAAGTTTCTTGGGTTTGGTAGGATACTATAGGAGTTTTATGGAAAAATTCTCTCATATAGCCTTGCCATTGACTAAATTGACCAGGAAGGGAAGTCCTTTCAAATGGACTGATCAATGTGAAGCTAGTTTCCAGGAGCTTAAGACAAGATTGACCACTTTTCTTGTTTTAATTATTCCAGACCCCACAGGACATTTTGAAGTGTATAGTGGCACTTTAAATAAAAGGCTAGGGTGTGTGCTAATGCAAGACAAGAGAGTAGTTGCTTACGCCTCTAGGCAACTAAGACCTCATGAAGGAAATTATCGAACCCATGATCTTGAGTTGGCAGCGGTGGTGTTTACCTTAAAGATTTGGCGACACTATTTGTACAGGGTAACATTTGAAGTATACTGTGATCATAAGAGTCTTAAGTACCTTTTTTATAAGGAGTTAAATATAAGGCAACAAAGATGGGTAGAATTTCTCAATGACTACACGTTTGAGATAAAGTATCCAGGAAAAACGAATGTTGCAAGTAATGCCTTGAGTCAAAAATATCTACACATGGGTCGGATGATAGTGTATGAGATGCAAATGCTAGAGGAGTTTCGAAATTTAAAGCTAGTCATTACTCTTACCCTAAAGAAGCTAATAATCAATAGGTTGAGTATAGAGTGTGATCTTCGAGCCAAGATTAAAAAGGCTTAAGCTCATGACCAATACTTATAGGATCACAAAGAACAAGATGATTTTTCTATCTCAGAAGATGGAGTAATAATATATCAAGGAAGGGTTTGTGTCCCTTAAGAACAAGATTTGAGGACTAAGATCTTGCAAGAGGCACATCAAAGTAAGTACACAGTCCATCCGAATCCACTAAAATGTATCAAGATTTAAAGATGTACTGGTAGCTAGGGATGAAAAAGGATATTGCTAAGTTTGTGGCGAAATGTTTAATTTGTCAGAAGGTAAAGGTCGAGCATCAAAAGCCAATGAGATTTCTACAATATCTTGAGATCCCTAAATGGAAATGGGACAGTCTTTTGATGGAATTTTTTTTGGGCTTACCTAAGACTTTAGTTGGACATGACTCTATCTGGGTAATAGTTGACAGATTAACCAAATTTGCTCACTTTTTTGCCAATAAAAATTAACTATTCATTGGACAAATTGACCCAGTTGTACGTCTAGGAAATAGTTAGACTATATGGAATTCCCTAAAATATCATTTCTAATAAAGATTTGAGGTTCACGTCGAGGTTTTAGAAGGCGTTACAGGAAGCTTTTGGAACCCAGTTACGGTTCAGTACTACTGACCATCCTGAGATTGATGGGCAGACAGAACGGACCATTTAAATACCAGAAGATATGTTGAGGTCCTATGTGATAGAGCAAGGTAAAGGATGTGATAAGTACTTACCTTTAGTAGAGTTTTCTTATAATAATAGCTATCACTCTACTATTAAGATGGCCTTTAATGACTCCATTTTTTTATATGTCATCTTATGAAATCATTACATTCCTTGAGATACTTAATTAACATAAACAGATGAGATTAACATAAAGGGCATAAGCTGACATTTACATTAATTTTATTGTAAGCTTACATACAACATATAGTGCACCTTGTGTTACCTGAAACAAATCAAAAGCAGGAGGATACCTAGGCAATATGCCAAAAAAATATAGCTAGCAATCGGGTGTGGTTAGTCAAAAGCACCCGTTCAAAAGTCAAACATATATATAGCCCTATTCATCCACGTTGACTATATCCGAGGACACTGGTGCGGGTGGCGGCACCTCCACTGGAATCTCAGTCATCTCTACTATAGATACATCCGATATAATAAGTATTTACCCAAAGTAGGGCAGTTTGATCCAACGTACAGCAAAAATAAGTGTAATGGAGAATAGCTGCATGTCTAATTATCTGAACATGATATGGAATTATAGTGAGATTTACATCCCAATAGGTTCAACAACAAATGATATTCAATGTCAATATAGTTCATCACGTCATGTTCAGCTGTATAAGCTATAGCAAAGTTCAATAGGCCTCATGGATGCAGTTTATCTATGTCTATGTAAACCATGCAGTAATGACATCTTTCATAAAATCATGAGCATATATAACCATTTCACATATCAAGGGCAAGATCAACTATTTAAAAGTCATGGCATGTTATAAATCATGGCTCATTCATATGATGGCTGTCATCTCATTCTCATATCAAGCTACCCTATTTATGGTGAGTATTCTCTAATCTTTAGTACTTACTTGCCTCACTTCGTCCGACATGGCATACTTTCTCTTTCTTTTCTCATCATAAACATTATCATAGTCATAAGTAGGGCGTCCCCTACCTGGTGCACCACATGGACCGCCATATGACCACTTGATTTTCTTTCTTTTTCATATCAATAGCCAAAATATGATGCCATTTACGAAAATATGTCCAACATGCTCTCATGCCAAAAATTGTATTTTTCAAAATATAATCATTTCGTAAATCATCATCGTACCAAAAACATGTAACGCCTGGTTGTTCTTTTTTTTTTGTTATATATATATATATATATATATATATATTCATGTGCAAGAGACCAGTATTATATCATAAGTTATGCATCTTGTATTTACATACATCCAAAAGTTACATCCATCAGAGTTTATCAGCATACATACATACATATGTAACCCGAGGTACTAAGCATACAACACAAAAGGTAGAGTATCGTGGGGTTACATCAAAATAATGGGGTTAGCCTATTTACATCACAAAACTAGTTATATACATAACATTATCCTACTACCCTCCCCTAGCCGTCACCCTTGGGGTACTGTTGGTGGAGGAGGAGGGCCAGGAGCAGGAACCTCTACCATATTGATCACCAACAGGTTCACTATGACTGTGAACTGTCCCAAGTACGAGACATCTACCGTCTCCAGCTCCAGGAGAATCATCAGCACAACAAAAGACATCTCTACTAATCTAAACCTAACATTAAAACATAGTGAGATATAAAATCCCAACAAGGTCAACATCCAATACATATAAGCATACGAAAAAATACTTACATACTATGTCCAGTTGTATAAGTTACAGAAAATATTTTCTCTTTTTATGTAATAAAGGTACAGTAAAGTACATGCAAGCCTTTTATATGTTATGCATCAATATCGCGCATGATAAAATGAAACATGTATTTATAAAATACATGTGCCATTATATATGGCTCATACATCACTCACAGTGGCTCATCATTTGATAATTTCTCTCAATTGCAATCCTCTATATGGCGTGAGCCTTAGCCCTCTAGTTGCTCACCCACCACATGAGGGCCATTGGTTGGAGTGATCCTTCCTATATTGACCACTCTAGGCTATAGGGCGTCCCCTATCTTGATACCGTATCCAAGCCACAACCCTTCAGTCGCCTTACCTCGTAAGGTGCCACCCTCTCGGATCACCTTAATGGGTAAGGGTCATCCTAGAATTGTCAGTCTCCTTAATACAGCAAGGGAGACACCTATTTTCATGCCATCCTACTTCAAAGAGGATCATTCTGACTTGTCAGTCACCTCAATACAGCAAGGGAGACACTTGTTTCTAGGCCACCATGCTTCAGATAGGGTCCTCCTAACAAAACTTAAGTCTTTTACATCTCTCCAGCCACTTAACACAACAAGAGTATACATATTAATAAATATCTAGAGCATAAACGATACTCATCCTTAAGCATGTTACAACAACTCATTATGGATGAACATACATGTCTTGATAGCCTTTCATAATATACATAGATCAATAACTCACTTGCAGCCATACATACAAGCAGTCTATAGTATGCAAATATAGCATTCATGCACCATTGCTCATGCTTACATACATGATTCAATTAACATACATAATGAAATAGATATTGCACATGCAAATATAGCATTCATGCATCATAAACCATCATTAACATCCCACATATATTGGTAATTAATTAAGATTCAAAAAGGAAACAAAAAACAATGAAAATGGATGACACAGCAGGAAGCACGGCCTGGCCATGTTTCTCCCTGTGTCTCCCTCTCAACCTGGCCGTGTTTCACACAGGCCAGCCCCAAGCAAGGCTGTGCTTCGGGTTGTGTTCATCATTTTTTTCTAGATTTCCATATTTTCATCTTCCCAGCTCCAAGCATGGTCGTACTTTAGGCGCGAAAATCCTCAAAAATTTCATTTTTCTCCTAAATCAGCCAAGAAAATCCAACAATAAAAATATCAATGTTTTGAGAATGAAAAACACAATTTTTCCAGAGCAAACAACCACACAAAACATGGATTTAAATCTCAAAACCAACTACCTAAAATTTTCAAAAATACTACCACATGCATATGAGTGAACAGTAACTATAGATGTCATAACTGCTGTAATAAAAGCTCTATCTATCTTCTCACATATTTTAAATACTCACATACATCCAGCCATTAAGTCATCCAACCATAAATCTTAAAGGAGGATGTTGATCTTACCTTTCTCTTTCCCTAAAAGCTTGCTTCTCTCTCTTGTTTCAACTTCTTCCTTTCTCTAGAAACTTTACCAAAGCTGCAGATTTCCCTTCATCCATTAGCTTTCCATGGAAACTTATGAATACATAAGGGTTAGAGGAGATCAAAAACCCAAAGCTTACCTATTTTCTTTAAATTTCACCCTTCTCTCTCTAACTCTCTTCTTCCTTCTTTTCTTTCTTCCTTTTTCTTTTTTTTCTCCTTCTCTCTTTCTCTCTTGCCGTGGGTTTTCCTTCTCTTTGGCTGAGTGAGTGGCGACTTGGCCACCAAGTCAAGGGAAGATATATTAAAATAATGCAAACTTCCTCAAGAAGCCATCTAGCCCTTAACCTTCACCCTTCCTTTCCCTAATAATTTTCAAAATGCCACTCCATTACATTGTGACTAAGGGGGTTGGCTAAGGCCTTGTTTGGGTGAAAGGAAACTTACTAAGTGTTTAATTCCTTCTTAAGCCTTACTTCAATGGAATTTTGTGCAACTTTCTTCATGGCTCCCCATCTCTATTATTATTGTCTATTTGTGGCCTTGTGGACAAAGAAATTACTATCTCTTCCTTAAACAATTCTTCCAAAAATGATAAAACCTTATTAAATATTCACAATTATTTCCTTATAACTCCCCCATTTAACCCTTTTTAATCCTTTCTTACTATTTAATTTAGTGAATATTATTAATAGAATTTCGGGTGTTACAAAAACACACTTAGGAAGGTAAGAAATTCATGCAATGGCAATGGCTAGGGCTTACATCCAACTCCTTCATTTATCCCTTTATTTATAAGATTCTTCTTCTTTCTTAAATATTATTTTATCCATTTATTCTCTCTATTTGGCCTCTAATCATCTTATCTTTCCTTTCAACACATGCTCTTTTTCATTTATTTTCCTTTTTGTCATCTCTTTTACCTAAGGCCCTCATCTGTTATTTCATTAATCTCTCCAAGGTTTTAATACTTCTTTTTACTGGAAAATTGCTACCTCTTTAAGTTTTAAGGCCCAGGATGCATTCTAGATTTCTGGGCCCAAACCTTTTGACACTGTTTGGCACATATATCCTTCAATAAAACTCCACATCAAGTGATTCCAAATCCTATGGAAGAATAAGACAATCCTCTAAAACTCTCATGTTCATCGTTTTAGTAAAATCCTAATATTTTAGGGTGTTAATTTGTCTCCAATTCACTATGATTTTCTCTCGGGTAAGTTCAGCCCTTTGTTCACTAACTGGGTCATATCTCACTCATACTATCTCCAAATTAAGTGATTCCAGAGCCTAAACATCCGTGAGACATACATATACAATTATTATGTTAATTATTTCTTCCAGTTTCTTATGGATTGTTCCCGAAAAATTCAAAGCCGAAAGTTATTCTTACACCTTACTGCACTACGAAATGTTCCTGACCTTCTATTACTGTTTTAGGCATATCTCTCTCATATGATCTCCAAATTAAGAAATTCCATAGCCTAAAAAATCCGTGAGACATATATCTAAAATTGTTGTGTTAAGCATTTTTTTTAATACCTTACAGAGTGTTCCCAGAAATTTAAAAATAGAAGCACTTCTGGTGATTTTGAAATCCAACTTTCTAGTCTAGCTTTGCCTAAAGTTCTAGTTCCTTCTTTTATTAAATCCTCTTCCATTTTCTTCCTAGATTTTGCCTAATCATACAATTGAATCCTTCAATATTTTAGTTAAATTTCTTGCACTAAAAATTAACATATCCCATCATCCACTTCTTCAAGAAACAGAATCAAAGCATGCATCACTAAGAGTGTACTTCAGCAAAAATCCATATGAACTTCTCCTAGTTGTTTTAAGGCCATACTTATTTTTATCATCCTAACTATCTTCCATCAAGTTTTCACCACATTTTAACATACATAATATCAAAAAAAAGCCTTAAAATTTTGCTAACCATAGCCAAGACTATGCAGAAATTTTCTACACCAACCTAAGCATTCACACATCCACCACATGCAATATCAATATGCAACATAATATAGCAACATCCATGGCCATCATCAAAGTAGAGAAATGATTACAAATATCATCAAAGTCCAAGGATCAAATTCCCAAATAATGTTACAAAATATCAAAGTTTCTTTCAAAATAATTTATTGTTAACCCTACCAATGAATCTTCCTAGCTTACTTAGCTAATTCTCTCCTTTGTCTTCCTCCTTGAGTATGGCAAAATCCCTCCTCTCCCCTTGCTTTTCCAGTAGCAAGAATAAGAGAAAGGGGGTGAGTTTGAGATGCTAAATATGGAGAGAAAGGATGGCTTAAGGTGATGGTGTGGCCTACTTACCTTGAGCATTTAACTTTCTACACTTCTCCTCTTCTTCCCTCTCTTTTCTCTCTTTGCTTCTCCTCTTTCTTGCTGTCTTTCTCTTAGCCGAAACTCTCTCTTGCTAAGGGTGGAATGTATTTAAAAATTCAAGGGTCAACTTCCCCTAAATCATAAGTCTTTGGCTTTTCTTGTGCGACATTCCATATGGTCATCATTAGGGCTCACATGCTTACTTCTTGAGGGATGAAAAGTCTTGGCTTTTCTTTTCTTATTAACATAACCTTAGTCGTTGGTAGGGCGTCCCCTACTGGCGCACCACACAGACCGCCATGTGACCGTGCTCATTTATTTTATTTTATTTTCTTTTCACATTAATAGCCATAAATATGATTTCAATAACAAGTATGTTCATTATACTCACATGCCATAATTTTCATCAAAATATAATCATTACCAAAAATCATTGGTAATCATGCCATAAACACAATCGTTTCAAATATCACTTTATAAAATATTTCTATGTCAAAATTATACACTTAAGATGGTAAGGAGTTCATGCAATGGAAATAGCTATGGAATACACTAGTCATTTATTATTTTCATTTATAAGATTCTTCTTTTTTAAATATTACTAGCGTCTCTTCACTAAACAAAGCATAACAACCTCATTTTAAATCCGATTGAGGTGATCTTGGTGTTAATTGAAAGATAAGAAAATCCTCTAAAACCCTTATGTTGAGAATTTTAGTGAAATTTTAAGTAATCATGGTGTTACGACTCCCTCAAATTCAATGTTATTACTTCTCGGGTAGGTTCAGACCTCTACTTACTAATCAGACAATATCTATCTCATACAAACTCCAATTAAGCTGATTCCAAAGCCTATAAAATGCTAAGACGTTTATATAAAAGTTTTATGTTTATCAATTTCTGAGATTCCTTACTAATTATTCCTAGAAAATAAAAAAAAACACTTACATTTACCACCCTGAATTCTAAACTAATTCTAAACTTTACTCATTAATCAGCCATAGCTCTCTCATATGGACTACAAATTAAGTGATTTCAGAGCCTATAGATCCATGATACATATATATATATATTTATTATGTTAACAATTACCTTTAATTCCCTACATATTTTGTCCAGAAATTCAAACACAGAAGCATACTTAGCAGATTCTTCCCTGGTTAGCTAGTTTCTGACCTTTACTTACTAATCTGACCATATCTCCCTCATATTGATTCCAATTTGAATGATTCTAGTGGCTACAAATCCGTGCAACATAGCTCTACATTTTTCATGTTAAGCATTTCTTTTAATTCCCTATAGATATTTCCTAGAAATTCAAACACAGAAGCATACCCTATAGATTCTTTCCTAGTTAACCATCTTCTGACCACTGTTTAGATATCGGGCAATATCTCCCTCATCTAGACTCTAAATTAAGTGATCCTAGTGGCTCAAAATCCTTGACATAGATATACATTTTTCATGTTAACCAGTTCTTTTAATTCCTAACCAATTCTTCTCAGAATTTCAAAAATAGAAGCTTTCCTGGTTACTCTGAAATCTAGTTTCCTAACCAAACCTTTTCTAAGGTTTTAGTTCATCATTTTATTATTTCCTATTCCATTTTCTTCTTAGATTACATTTAATCATATTTCATCAATTTTTCACCACATTTAAACATACAAAATAGCAGCATAAAAATCTTAAAATTGTCACTCATACCCATACCTATGCATAACTTTCTACACCAACCTAAGTATTCAAACATACATCACTTGTAAGATCAACATGTAACATGATATAGCAACATCCATGGCCAATCATCCAGGTAACAAATATAGTAAATTTCATCAAAGTTATAGGATAAAAATCCCATATAAATGTTTCTAATTTCAAAACTTTTCTAAAAAGAAATATTGTTAAACCTACCTAAAGATCTCTCTAGAGCACTTAGTGAATTCTTTTTCTTGTTTCCTCTTGAAGGAAGTAGCAAGATTCCTCCCTTCCCTTAGTTTTTCTAGTATTTTAAATAAGAGAAAGAGGGCGAGTTTTTGAACCCTAAGAATGAATAAGAACGATAGATTCAAGTAGAGATTAAGCTAACTTACCTTGAGTACTTAGTCTTCTAGACTTCTCCTTCCTCTTTCTTCCTCTCTTCCTCTCCTTTCCTCACTCTACCTTGCTTATGTTTTTCCTCTCCCTCACTTGGACAAAATTATCAAGTTATAAGGGTGGGTTTTCTTAAATAAACTATCATGTGGTTCACCTTTCATAACCATGGATGTACCTTATCATAATTAGGATGTACTTGGTTGTTTTTTTTTTTGAAAAACAACCTATGTTCTTGTTTTCCTCTCCCTTAGTCAAGATATGCATAGAAAAAGGAGATTTGTATTTTGAAAATCATGTTAAAATGTTCTTAAGACAAGGGACAAGGTCCTTTTGATTTACGGATTCATTTCCTTTTTCTTTTGTCTTAATCAAGTATGATAGGTTTGCCTTTTTAGGTGGCAAATTTTCAGCCCTTGAATCTCCCTTATTTGGCTGAAATTATTTTTGTAGGATAAGGATGTTTTGTCATAATGCTATGTATTATTACCCACTTGTTGAAATTATGAATATATGATATAGAAGTTTTGTCCCAAAACCATGTATTATTACCTACTTGTTGAAATTATGAATGTAGGATATAGATGTTTTGTCTTAATGCCATGTGACCTAATCTTGATTATTATTATACTACTATTTCCTCACATGATTCTTTTTTTTTCTTCTTGGATTTGGGCTCATTCTTACCCATTTCCTTTACTTTAGCTAAAATTCTACCTTTCATGAAGGGCTTGGTCACATTTTCATGATTTTTAGGCTATCGGTCCAACTTCTATATCCTAGTCCAAGTCTATGTTTTATTTGTTGCTTGGGCTATCCTATTGGCTTGCTAGAAATTCATGTGAAGTGGAAAAACTATATATGAAGTGTCCATAGGTGAAAGCCCAATTTATATGTGGAGATGTTAAACTTAGTAACTCTAGCTCTTGAATTAGGAAAATTACCCTAATCCAATCTTCTTGAAATTTTAAGACCTTTACTTACTTCACAAAAATTTATCTTCCTTACCCAAGAATTTCGCCTTTCTTTAGTATGTTATTTCTAATTTTTCCTATTATGTTTTCTCTCTTTACTTGTTCCCTTAATGTTAGAAACATTTTCTATGCATACACATAAGGTGAAGAATTTCTAAGGATTATATTTTCTTAGATATCTAAAAATTGTCTAATAAATTTTATTTCCTTAATTAAATATTTATGTACCTTTATTAATAAAAGAAACAAAATTAAGGATGTTACATTAAATATTTATGTACATTTATTAATAAAAGAAATGAAATTAGGAATGTTACAACTTGCTTCTACTTGTAGGTTACTCAAAGAGGCATTAATGTGCCTTACTACCTCATCTTATGTGGCAAAATTTCTACCATTCCCTCCTCCTTCCTAGCTAGCCGAAATACATGTGTCAAGAGTGGGAAAATTCTACCTTCATCCATGTGGTAAGAGCTTAGCTTATGGAGCACTCAACACTTAACTTGTGAGGCACTCTAAGACTTGCTTATGACATACTCTTCAAGGGGAAATGATTGCTTCACTATTTGGGTTACTATTACACACTATTGCATTATGTGATCCTTCTTCTTTCTTCTTGGACTTGGGCTCTCCTCTTACTTCCCTTGTCTTGGCCGAAATTCCCACCCAAGGGATGGGCTTGGCCACACATTCATGGGTTTTAGGCTATTGGTCCAACTCTTCCATCCTAGTCCAAGCCTATGTCATGTCTAGTACTTGGGCCATCTATGTGGGTTACCAAGAACTCTTATGTTGTGGTAAAAGGTCATATATGAGATGTTCAAGAATTGGCATCCTAAGTGGAAGCCCAAAGTGTAGGGTGAGATATCTACTTAGTGAATTTAGCTCTTAAGGTTCCATGATCCAACCTTTCTACTATATTTGCACATAAAGATTAGGAAATTTCTAAGACATACTTCCTATTAGAATTCCTTAGTAAGATTTTTTATTTATTCCTTTAATTTTAGTAAATTATTCGTGCCTCAAAAGAAATGAAAATTAGGGATGTTACATGGCCCCCTACGAAGCTTTATATAGTAAGAAGTGCCAATCTCCACTATGTTGGTTTGAGGTAGGAGAAAAGAACTTGTTAGGTCCTGATCTAGTTCAATAAACGACTGAACAAATCAGGATGATATGAGACAAAATACTCACAGCTTAGAGTCGGCAAAAGAGTTATTATGATAAGAGACTTAGACCTCTGGAGTTTAAGGACCAAGTATTTCTGAAACTTTCTCCGACTACTAGAGTTGGTAGGTCTCTTAAAACCAGAAAGCTAAGTTTGCAATTTTTTGGACCCTACCGAATTCTAAAGAAAGTGGGGATGTCAGCATATAAAGTTGCCCTCCCACCTAATTTTTTTAACCTGCATAATATTTTCCATGTATCACAACTCTGAAAGTATCTTCTAGATTCCTCATATGTAATACAGGATGAACCAATCCAAATAAAAAAGAACATGACATATCAGCTAGTACCAGCATCTATATTGGACACTGACGTGAAACAATTGAGAAATAAAATCATTCCCCTAGTTAAGGTGCTATGGGAATGTTTGACTCTAGAAGAATCAACTTGGGAGCCAAAAATATGATTTCAATAACAAGTATGTTCATTATACTCACATACCATAATTTATCATCAAAGCATAATCATTATAAAAAATCATTGATAAAATGGAATCATGCCATGAACATAATCATTTTCAAATATCACTTTATAAAATATTTTCATGTCAAAATTACACACTTAAGATGGTAAAGAGTTCATGCAATGGCAATGGCTAGGGCATACACTAGTAATTTATTATTTCTATTTATAAGATTCTTCTTTTTGCTTAAATATTATTTTCATCTCTTCATTTTTTTTATGCTTGAACACTAGTCACTTTCGTACTACTTACATAATTTCCAACATATGTTCTTACAAAGATTATTGGGCATTCTTCTTCAATTTGGTTTTTATTATTACCCTATAATTAATGAGGTTCATTTAGGGAAGAAGAGTGTTGATAACAAGCTTTATCAGCTCCCAACACATCCTAGACATATCCTATAACATGGTCTGACCATTTCCTATAACACAACGATGCTCTAGGTTTCAAAAACCTCTTTCCCGCACCAAACACAGCCATGCTCTGTGTTGTGTTGTCCCCTGATTTAGGTTTTTGTCCAACTTGATCTTCTCTCATTGATCAGAGCATAACTCCCTCATTTTAACTTCAATTGAGGTAATCTTGGTGTTCTTTTAAAGATAAGATAATCCTCTATAACCCTTACGTTGAAAATTTTAATGAAATCTTAAGTAATCTTGGTGTTATTACTCCCTCAAATTCAATATTATTTCTACTTGGGTAGGTTTTGACCTCTACTTACTAATTGGACCATATCTCCCTCATTTGAACTCTAAATTGTGTGATTTCAGTGGCTAAATATCTATGAGACATATATCTACATTTTTCATGTTAACCATTTCTTTTAATTCCTAACCGATTCTTCCCAGAATCTTAAAAACAGAAGCTTCCCTAGTTACTCCGAAATCTAGTTTTCTAACCCAAATCCTTCCCAAGGTTTTAGTTCATCCT
The DNA here is from genome assembly GCA_037074535.1 of Gleditsia sinensis. Classification (NCBI taxonomy): domain Eukaryota; kingdom Viridiplantae; phylum Streptophyta; class Magnoliopsida; order Fabales; family Fabaceae; genus Gleditsia; species Gleditsia sinensis. The sequence goes on from CM073467.1 coordinate 4,132,318, forward strand.
ATTATTACGTCCTCTTCCATTTTCTTCATAATTTACATCTAACCATAAGATTACTCATTTCAACATTTTAATTAGATTCCTTACACTTAATTTAACATATTCCATCATCTACTTCTCAAGAAAACAGAAATCAAATCATGTATTATTATGGATGTTTCCTAATAGAAATTTCTCATGGTCTTC
>CM073467.1:7100000-7105000 GCA_037074535.1 Gleditsia sinensis
GTTTGTGGTCGAGTTGGCTCAGATCCCGGTGAAGGTGCAACCACCCGCACCTGTATCTCCGGAATTGGTCAACCAAAATAAACAAGATGTAAATATCTATGTGTTTGATATGTTATACGTCTGTTTTGATTAATGACATGTATGTGAACTCAATATTGTATAATAATAAAGGAAAAAAAAAAAGAGGTTGTTCCATAATTGGTATCAGAGCAGGTCGATCCTAGATGGCCAGTGGGTGGATGGTTATTTGAATCGATCTTACAGTGTCTTGAGTATGTTGTGGTTGTGCTGTGTAGGGGATCAGTGACTCATATAGGTAAGAAATTACTAGTGTTTCTTATCTATATGCCGAGATGGTGTTATGACTACTGTTAAATATTGTTTTGAAACTAACTATTGGGCTTGATCACCTCAATAGTAGCATAAATTTATTTTTTCCACAGTAGGAAATGGCACCACCAAGGCGGAATCTGGCAAACAATGCGGAGAAAATCTTGCACAACCTTGCCACAGCAATTCGAGAATTTAGTATTGATTTACTCCTTAGAACCCAACTAGTATCTATATCCCTATATAGAATGATATCGATTGAATTTAAAAAAAATTGTGATTTGTGAAAAGTGCATGTCTAAGGAAAGCTCTGGCAAGGAAAGACTTGGTACTTAAGCGTGTCCATTAGTGACCCACCTCTCTTTCCTGGGAACTTTTCTGGTGCGCTGTTTACAGACTACAATTACTATCCAGTTACCGAGATATTAGTGTGGAATTTTAACATGGAATTTACCCTAGTACTCATATAAAATTTTCAAGAAGTTTTGAAAGTGCCAGTTTTATTTGAAAAATCTTAGTATGCTCCGTGGTTGCAGTATTTCCACATCAGAAAAGAATTATTCTAGTTACTGGAAAAAAAAAATTTTACAAGACTTGTTAGACAAGGGATTTAAATGCCCTAGTACTTTTATTTGGAGTGCTCTAGTTCTATTTGTGAAAAAGAAAGATGGATCACTATGACTATGCATAGATTATAGACAGTTGAATAAGGTGACAATGTAAAATAGAAACCCATTAGCTCGTATAGATTACCTGTTTGACCAGTTATAAGGTGTTCAATATTTTTCCACAAATAGATTTGGGATATGAGTAACATTAATTAGGGATAAGAGAAGAGGATGTAGGACTTATTATGGCATTATGAGTTCTTGGTGATGCATTTAAATTGACAAATCTTTAGCTGCATTCATAGATTTAATGAATAGTAATTAGGTCATCCCTGGAATAATTTGTTATTATATATATGGATGATATACTAGAATATTTCAAAAGTTCAGAGGATCATAAGCAACATTCAAAGATAGTTTTACCAACTCTAAAGGAGTATGGTTGGTAAATATGGTATACAAGTAGAGTCTAAGAAAGTAAAAGTAGTACAATAATAGCTACGTTTTACTACATTTAAAGATGAAGATCCAAATCCAATTTACGCTTCCTGCGGTTATCTACCGTCCATTCTATTGGAGTAATAGTTAGATCAGGTACATGAACATAGGCTTGTAAAGCATCAATCAACTCCTCAGCATTTGAAGCTGAGATGAGAATTTGCCGTGCTGAGTGTGAGATAAACCTCTGTTCCACAACTTGATCTAGAAAAGATAACAAACCATCAAAGAAGTGATTAACATTTAACAAACCTATCGGTTTGTGATGCATATTCAGTTGTGCCCAAGAGACTATTTGGAAAATCTCCTCTAGAGTACCAAAACCACCTGGTAAGGCAATGAAGGCGTCAGCATTGCTCATCATTCTAGCCATGCGTTCATGCATGGAAACTACCCTATATTCTTCCCCAATTGTTTTCCCTATGTTGCTGGATGTAGCTAGAGCTGTAGGAATAATACCTAGAACTTGGCATCCCCCTGCATGTGCAGCTGTAGCCACACACCCCATTAACCCACAGTTACCTCCACCATACACTAAATGAATTTTTCTCCTAGCCAGCACCATACCCAGATTTTGTGCTGCTTTAACATACTCCTCATCTTTTCCAGGACTGGAACCACAAAAGACACAGATATTTCGAAACTGACGGAATGTTGTTCCCTCCATAATTTCTATCACCTTAACTTTGAGAATATACAAAGATACTAATGTAAGTATTTATAGAAATCAGAGAAAGACATATTTATAATAGCTATGCGAATAGGCCGGGTATTATTAGAACAACTATGAAAATCAACTAAATTAAAGGTAAATAAAAAAAATTCAAAAATGACGGCAAGCATGTATATGTACAGTAGTATGACTGTGACCCATATTAAGCACATAAAGAGTATAAGATAAGATATCACCAGAAATCTGTCTTTATCTTGTTGTCTTTGATGAAGCATTGATGTTTTGATTCTTGTAGAAAAGTTCTAGGTGATAGCCGTCATTGAAAAAAAAAAAGTAAAAAAAAAATGCAATTAAATGATTTATTTTGTATTCTCAATGTTTTCACCAGTCGACTATCAGTATTATTAAGTCGACTAGCTATTTTGAGAAATTTTAATTTGGACTGGTTAATTTACAGTTGATTAATTACATCTATTTTGAAGCAATCAACTGCATCCTACCAGTTAACTACATATTCTTTGATTTTCACAGACTTTTATAAGCTCAGAAATGTTTCTTTTTCCATGTGATATCTTTCCACCGAATACCAATGGATTTAAAGTTGATTCTGACACATATATTCAAAATTTGCGGCCACCGATTTTTGTTGAAATCATAGATAGATTTTGTTTACAGATTTTCAAGAATTGCGGCCACCGATTTTAATATTTTTCAATGCTTTGTCAAAACTTTTGACTTTCGCTTTTGGAACCATTCTCTATTATGCTTTTCGTCTGTTTCACTCATTAACGGTTGGCATTAAATGCAAGGTTATTTTCCCTCATTACAATTAAAGATAATTTCTTCCTTTGAAACTTGGTTGTTATGGTGTCTAAGTTGTTAATAGGTTAAAATAATGAAAGGTTTGAAAAGAATGGACGGATGATGGTCTTATGGTGTTTTGACGAATGTAATCAAGAGAATTAGTGGTGTTGAAGTTCTCGAGGAATAAAATATAGGAAGTAGGATTTAAGTTAGTCTTTGAACTCTTAATTTGGAAATATAGAGAATATTCTGAGAACCATGTCCGGAAATAATGTAGGTTATCAAGATATTTGTGTTAAAGGATTATATCATGCTAAATTGAGTCTAGTATCTAGGATGTGAATTATGTTGGAATTGAGAATTCATGTATGAGTAATTGTTAGGAAAAAAAAAACACAAATCTTCTTCAAATGATTGGGTGAATTAAATGGGATTGGCATAAGCTAGAATGAGGTGCTTTTGGATATGATAGAAGAAATAATTGAAATTTTTGACAATGAGTTTAATGGTGTTAATAAGCTTGTATAGAATTACTGTGATGAGGTAAGTTGGAATTATTAGACATGCGTCAATGGTACATAAACGTTATTAAAGGTTTGAAGGATTTATTGCTACGTATGTTTAACATATTGATTAAAGGATTTGAGGATAAAAATAGATGATAGAGTAAGATGATGATATTCAGGGGATGATGTTGATATATGAAAAAAAAAAAATTGACTTGATAGAAGTTTGGAATAAGAAAAGATAGTTACACAATATGAAGGTGTATATGTTCCTTTATATGTGTGTTTTCTAATATCGACCCATAGATATATCCATACGGGCTAGAGGATATCAATTGAAGAACTTATGATTGAAAGAAATCCTTATGGTTAAGTTATATGGCAAAATCACTCAAGTGAATAGACATATTAAAAAGTAAAGATGTCATACAGAAAAGATATCTCTAATTATTTAGGTAATAAGCTTGGTAACTCTGAATAATGCCTTAATTTCATTCCCTACATGTGGTAGGATGGATTCAAATTCGGGGACCGAATTTCTTAAAGGGGGGAAGAATGTAACATCCCGTAATTTTTAGATATTTTCCTTAGAAATTCTTCACCTTACATATATGCATAGAAATGTTCTAATATTAATGGAATAGGTAAAGAAAGAAAACCTAAGAGGAAATATTAGAAATAAACATGTTAAAGAAAGGTGAAATTCTTAGGTAAAGAAAGATAAATTTTTGTGAAGTAAGTAAAGGTCTTAAAATTTCAAGAAGATCGGATTAGGGTAATCTTTCTTAATTTAAGAGCAAAAGTTACTGAGTTTAGTATCTCCACCCGTAATTGGGCTTTAACCTATAGACATTTCATATAGAGTTTTTCTACTTCACATGAATTTTTAGCAAGCCAATAGGATAGGCCAAGGAAGAAATAAAACATAGACTTGGACTAGGATATAGAAATTGGACCGATAGCCCAAAAATCATGAAAATGTGACCAAGCCCATTATGAAAGGAAGAATTTTAACCAAAGTAAGGAAAATGGGCAAGAATGAGCCCAAACCCAAGAGGAAAAATAAAAATAAAAATAAAATTAAAGTGATGAAATATTAGTGTAATCAAGATTAAGTGACATGGCATTAAGACAAAAATTTGACAAGTGGTGTGATTCTACATTCATCATTTTGGCAAGTGGCATAATAATACAAGGCTTTAGGACAAAAACATCTATATCCTACATTCATAACTTTAGCAAGTGGGTAATAATACATAGGATTATGACAAAACATCATTATCCTACACAAATAATTTTAGTTAAATAAGGAAAATTCAAGGGCTAGAAATTTGCCACTTAAAAAGGCAAATCTATCATACTTGATTAAGACAAAAGAAAAAGGAAATGAATCCCTAAATCAAAGGGATCTTGCCCCATATCTTAAAAACATATCATCATAATTTTCAAAATACAAATCTCCTTTTTCTATGCATATCTTGACTAAGGAAGAGGAAGACAAGAACATAAGTTGTTTGTTTTCCAAAAATTCAACAAAGTGTATCCTAATTGTGATAAGGTAGACCCATGATCATGAAAGGT